>CM057226.1:106727245-107327245 GCA_029891385.1 Erythroxylum novogranatense | reverse complement strand
CGATGATTTGGCCAAGCATAGTTTTGGAAACATTGTATATGAGCAAAGTGTTGATTTTATAAGCTCTTAAACTTGGGATTTGCAACCAATAGTATATGCAAATTGACCACTCTCTAATCAACTTTGGATGTACTCTTTAAGACATATATCCGCACAACAAGAGTAACGAATGTCGGAAGTAGAGATATATTGAAGTCTATAAGTGGTAATTGAATCGAATATGTTATTTAACTCACTAAGTACTTTGGGTGTGTGTTATTTACAGACTACTATGTATTATAAGTTTTAATATTATATATATATATATAAAAGAGGTGTGTGTGCTCTAGAACTCATATAACCATAGGTTTCTATGGCACACCATAGTGAATGGAGTCCTTCAACAAGATGGGGTAGACACTTCTCCTGGATGAATATAGTCCACTTGCTAGTTAAGTGTTATATGAATCCCCCTTTGCCCTCTAAAATATAGTGGAGATCTTTGTCAAGTTTCCCAGCAAGTACATGGACCACAGTTCCATCCACTTGACAAGTGTGTGTATATGTATATATAGTGCAAGTAATAAATTTATGGCGGCTATCATTCTTTTTTTATAAATAATTTGTGAGGGATGTGAACTAAATAGAATTATTGGACTGAGAAAACAATTGCATAATATTATTTCAACAAAAAAATGCGTTTTTTAAATAATTTATAACTTTTATATAATTTTAGTTTTAAGTTTCATGTTATTTAATTATTAATAAATTAAGTTATTTTAATTTAGAACAATAGTGTGGTTGCCTTGAATTACTATACTACTCATAATTTATAAAATAGGAAATTAGATATTGATCAAAGGACATAATTTGTTAAGCATGAAATGATTTAAACCATAATAAACTTTCTAAGTTTAAATCCAAATAACAAACTACCAAGAATTTTAATGCAATTAACTCAAAATGATTCATAATTGAAACCATTTAATGCTGCGGATACAACATAAGGCAGGAGTACCTCCATCTTCCTATAATTATGCATTTGCCAATACTTTTAAATCTTAAAATTTTAGATTATATCAATCTTCCTATAATTATGCATTTGCCAATACTTTTATTAGACCACTATAGGTTTTTTTATACCATCCCAAAAGCTTGTGTTGTTCTATTCCTATTGATATCTATGCATCCATTCAATAGGATAGAGAAAAATTGGATGAATGGATTTCAATGAAAACAAAGTAGCACAAGTTTTTGGGAACAAGTGATATGGACTCTTAATGTTGCCATATAATAGATTTATGGATAGAAGTTGAAATCAATAGCAAAAGTTTGTTGAAATTTTATAATTTTATGACAATTTTGATAGGATAAACTTGAAATGGCAATAGAAAACAGAAAGCACGCAAATATACAAAAATTAACCTATTTTCTCAATAATTTTTTTTTGTGATGATTAACATCTTAATTGCATATCCTAAAGAATTGATTAAACCTATCAGTGAACATATGCTTCACACAAATTCCTATACAAGTACCATATATTTGTTAGGTTGTGCTTTTGAATTACTAGAAAAATATAAAGAGATAGTATGTGACCAAAAAGGGGAAAGTTTTTAACATGCAAAGCAAGATTGTGAAACAAAAAGACACACTCATGAACATGTTTTTTGGAAGGAAAATGATATCAAATAATATCAGATGTGATTGATCGAGCTCCAAGCCTGACATGCCTCTCCCACTTGGTACTGTGTTTTGTAATAACAATGACTATTTTTTGTTTTTTTGTTTTGGTTCAAGGTATTATTTTGATGCTGTGTAGCGATCACCGGTTCGAGCTAGTCCTCTCAATTAAAGCCATCGTTCATAGGTCTCTTCAGTCACTCTCACTCAACGTCTAGGTAGCTCTTTCACACAGTTTTTGAGTATAAGGTTCGCAAAAAATGGATAGAAGATGATAATGCAGTTAAATAATGGTCGCACGATCCAGTACTTGGAAAGGTTGAAGAGACCGATGACCACAAATTCTATTGTCACATACCCTTTTTCCCATTTAGGAAACTCGAGTTGTAGCAATGAAGTTTATCAAAAAAAGAAATTAGCTGAAGTAAAAGGGGTGAAGAAGATAAGTTCATAGATACCATTTTTTCCTAATAGCTCGAGAGAAGGAAAGAAAGATGGATAGCTTTCATAATATTAGCAAACAAAAGAGTAGGAACACATGCTTTGCATATCGAAAGTCGAATTCACTACGTATACAGTTATACAGATGTAATAATTGGCTCAAAAATCGGTAGGTGATGATCGATCAAACACAAGAGTGAATGTATGCAAGAATGTGATGTATAGAATCAAAGATCGTAGGATATAGTAAAAATTGAGCATGAACATAAGTAGGAATTAGCTTATTCTTGAATAAGCACTTACCTTGGATTTGGGCTGTTCTTCACAGATTTTTTACCATACTTCCTCCATTTGAATCCATCATCCATAATTTCCAGCTCCGATTCTGTTCTAAATGCAACTCGATTCACCATTTCCGTCTTGGTCTTCTTAACTTTATCTTTACATTTACTGAAAATTTGCATAAATTTGAAGAAGACAAAGAGATTATATACAATTGTCTTCCTAGAGAAGAAAGATGAAGACCTATCATTATCGATGAAAATATAAAACTGAAGAGAGAGAATTAATAATACCCCACTCGTGTGCAAGGATAATTACAGCAAATAATCAAAATGGGGTGTCACTTACATGCTGTTACTAGTGTTTCTTGATGTTGCACCAGTGCTATATCCATCATTGGGGCCACTTCCAAGCAGCTGATTCGACGACACCAAACTCTGCGACGACGAATCATCAGCAAAACCCTGATCGAGTATCAGAAAATCCGACATACCTAACTCGAGTGAAGGGTCTATGTTGTCAGTAAAGGAAGTGTGGTTAAGGTTAGGGTTTTGAGGGCAGTCCATTGCCTGATATGAGCAGTTGGGTGAGAGAAAAGACATGGGAAGGTTGGACTTGGAGGGGTTGGTCTTGGTCTCCAATTTGCATAAATATATAATAATCAAAGAAACTAAAGGACTAAACACCAAAAGCTAAAAGAAGGTTTTATTCTGTTTTTCCTCTGTAGCTTCGCTCCTTCATAGACAATTCCTTGAATGATGCAACAAAGGTACGTCAATGGTGCCACGTTTCGTTATCAGGAGACGCCATGCTGATCTCATGCAACGACGTCACTTGTCGTTATGTTTGATGGGACTCTTCTTTTGCCTCAGGAGTTAGGACCATTGGTGCATATATAATGCATATAATACATGTGAGGTAGTGTGTGAGAATGAGACGATGCTATTCTTGAAATGCTTATCTGCGATAGGCTGATGGGCATATTGTGTTGCCATTCATGTTATAGAAGATAATGATGTATGATCTGATGTAACATCCAGATTTACTTATTTAGCACTCTTTGAATCATGTAGTTATAACCCTCTACAAGTGGGCACAATATAGAACCTTTTTTAAAAAATAACCTTAAAAATTATACCAAAAATTAAATAAGTTGGATAAAAAGTCTAAGAATTAAAAGTTTCGATCGATATTAGATTGTTATAAAATTAGTTAAATATTAAACAAAATTAAAGAATTTAAGATACGATTAAAAGAGACTGTGTTTGTACATTAAAATTTTAAAATTTAATTAAAATTGTTAAATAAAATTAATTAAATTATTTTAATTTATAAAACTTATTAACTTATTAAAATTGACTAATTAAATAATAAATTGATTAGTTTTAACAATAAGAGCTATTAAATTAAATCGAACCATAAAGTTGAAAAGCTAATCGAAAATTTTAACGATTCAAGATTTTTACGATTAAACTGGTTGAATTGCTTGTGTTAATTTAA
The DNA here is from genome assembly GCA_029891385.1 of Erythroxylum novogranatense. NCBI lineage: Eukaryota > Viridiplantae > Streptophyta > Magnoliopsida > Malpighiales > Erythroxylaceae > Erythroxylum > Erythroxylum novogranatense. The sequence goes on along the minus strand of CM057226.1, from coordinate 107,323,360 downwards.
ACAATCGACTCCCATCTTAAAACAGTTATTTTTATACTTTTATTTTGATTCATTCTTCTTTTTAAAATAAACAACCTATAAAATCAATATATATATATATATATATATATAAGAGTTGCTTTTAAAAACCTTAATTTTCATCAATTTTTCAATTATAATTCAAACTTTAAAAAATAACAATAAAATACTCGAACTTTCAATTTTTCCAATCATAACCCAACGTTAGCTCCATCGTTATCTTTGCTGACGTGGTAGTGTCACATGTATTGGAACCCTTATTAATAAGACACATTAGCATAATTAGCATAAGTTAATTAGATGATTGAAACGACATCAGGCAATGCCACGTGTACAAGAACCACATTAATTAGATACATCAGCGTAATTAGCATAAGTTAATTAGATGATTGAAACGATGTTGTTTCAATCATCTCTCAGCTCTTATTTGCACCCAAAACAAGCGCCTTCCAATCGCGAGATCTCTCCATAACACTAGCCATCGTCAGTTGGAGCATCTTTCAATTAAATCACACAAGGAGCAAAAGGTAGCATACGCTTTCATTCATGACTTCTACAAATGTCACTGCTTATCTTTAACTTTTGCTATTTACAGGGCCTAAATCAAAGTGGTCCTTCAAGGCAAACAGTCAAGTGTCTTTCTTTTACCTGTGAAAAACAAATTTATTGTTAATAAAACCACTTCAGATGCAAGAAAAAGACTATTTGGAAAGCATAAAATGGTTACAGAATCTATCACTTCTATGAATCCATCAATGCATGTTTAGGACATAGGTAAACTTGAACAATGGCAATTTTCACAACTGGTTTGATCGGTTCAATCATAAAAATTTTGAACCTTTAAAATTTTCAATTTTTTAACTTAATTTATTTTAATAATTCTTGTTATTAAATAAATAATTTATTTATTAATCTATCAAATTTTGAAAATAAATAAGTTCTTATAAAATAAAATAAATCAATTAATTTTTATTTATTAATCTTTTTAATTAAATTTCAAATTATTCAACAAGTAAAGACAATCTCTTTTAGTCATTTTTAAAATCTTTATTTTTAAAATTTTAACCAATTTTATTTTATAACGACCTAATACCAATCGATTCTTTTAAACTTTAAACATTTTATCTTTTCGATTAACTTTGTCTTTAAAACTTTAGTCTAAACCTTAATTTTCTTATTAGTTTCGTTTAATGCATGTGTTCTTCAACAATTAATTCTTTTATATTTGTCGAAATTCGGATATCTCAATAACAGAATACATTTATTATATGCTCGATTCAAATAAAGGGTGGGTCGTTGGTATGTTTTCTTGTGGTCATATAGACTAAAAGCTAAAAGTACGAAAGCAATATCTTATCGATATCTGTTATTATGTGCTTAACTGTAAAGACTCAACTTTAAATATAAAAATGGGAAAACAATAGTACTGTAAAACTCCATTCACATTAGCTTTTAAAAGAAAGAGATGCCTTTCCTTTATGGCATATTCTCAATTTTGTTTTGTTATTGGTTAAATAGTTTTTTCAATGTTTTAAAATCAGATAAGGCACAAAATTTAAGTTTTAAAAGGTTGACGTAGAATATCGTAAAAACAGTTAACGATTAAATAAAATTAAAAATTTAAAATATAAATGAAATAGATTGTCCTTATTTATCGAAGAATTTGAAGTTTAATTAAAAATTATTAAATGAATATTAATCAGTTTATTTTAATTTATAAGAATTTATTAATTTATAAAAATTAACCAAATAATTAATAAATTAATCGATTTTTAACAATATGAGTTATCAAAATTGATCGAACTAAAAGTTAAAATCTAACCAAAAACAATTAAAATTTTTAAAATTAAATCGATCAAACTAGTTGAATTTTCTTATCATTGTTGCTTTTCAATTACATTGTTTTCCTTTATTTTTCCTTTGTAGATCATTAATATTCTTAAAACTTTATCTTTAACGAGCCGTGTTATCATCTTGAGCCTACCATGCAAAGGAGTTAATTTGGTGGAATTAATTTATTTATTAACTCAATGGTATGGCTATTTAGTGTAACTTATATCCTTCTTTTCTATTTTTTATGTACATGGAAATTTACGTTGGTCGATAACATTTTAGCTTTTTTTACAACTTAAACCTAAAAGTTCATATAGTTTGATAGTTAGCAAAATATCATTTCTTCGATGTTGCACTACAAAAAATAAAAGGTTTACCGACGGTCCAAACCGACACTAAATCGATGTATTCCATTAGTAATAATATTTACCAATAGAATAAAACGACGGACAACGAAATTGTTAATACGGCTATAGGTAATTATAATGACAAAAATTTCATTTGTTTCCATCGATAAAATATACTGACAGAACGAGGTGACCGTCGGTAAACCGTCGTTAGGATACCGATGGAAAAAGAAGAGCTGTCGGTAAATACAACGAATAATTTACCGATACCGTCGGTATAATGTGTTCCGTGTAATATTGAAACATTTTTGCGACGGTTTTGTGTATTCCATCGGTAATATTGAAACATTTTTGCAAAAGTTTTGTATATTCTGTCGGCAATTGGAAGCTAGAAATTTTTTCATAAAAATCCCCACATTAGATTTTATTTGATGATCTTATGAAAAATGCATAATTTCAACAGTTGTAAATTATTTGTGCATAATAAATTTATTTGTTTATATATTTAATTTGTTTAAACAGAAGTTGATTGATGACATAAAGTTTAAAATTTCTTAATTGATAAAAACATTATAATGTACATAAGAAGTCTTTGTAATTGAAAGCAAATGACTACAACAATCCTAATATCCTGATGATGATGGGTGCTCTTTCTACCTCTCCCCTTCAACTGCTCTATCTCCCGTCTCGGCTGAGCCATTTGCTCCATCAATGTCTACACTGTGGTCTGAAGCTCAGTGACTTCGGATGATTGCGTTGGTCTAGTAGACGTTGCTATACTGGACATGGATTATTGTAAATAACATGTATTCACAAATGAACCTAGCCCGAATATCCGTCCATGACTATCCCTACCACCGATAACATCAAGATACATCTGAGTCTCATCAACAGGTTGTTCCTCCTGAGACTGTCTGTAACATCCCGTCATCGATGGGAAGGTTATTGTAACATCCCATCACCGATGGGAAGGGTATTTTAGTAAATTGGGACAGGTTAGGAGTATGGGTTTATAGCACGGCATAAACATACATCGTATAGCCTCTATAACTGATGATTGTTTGGCACATGCACATGGTATACATGCATTCATGACATTTCCGGCATAAGTGTCTAATTGGGATCTTTTGTAAAATTTATGGGATAATTGTATTTGAAAAATTATTTGGAGTGTGCCATTGAGTGTTTTACATTTTTAAGGATTTATGAGAATTTTTCTGGAATTTTTCGGGGTTCGTGCCCGAATCGGAAAATTCCAACTGACTGGCTGAGTGAGCCTTTTTGTACTGAAAAGGATTGCCTAATGGCATGAGATTAGTAAATAAATAATTGTGGGAATTATGTTAGTGCCATGTTTAGAGCTTAAGTGGGATTAGTGCTTAATTAATTGGGATTAACTCATTTTTGTCTTTTTCATTCATTAAAAGCCAAGTGTACAATTATTAATTAGCTTTGTCTTTTCTACTCAAGCACCTACGACCTTTTAAAAAAAATCAATTGCTTAAGTCTCCCTTATCATACGGCTATTCTTCTTTAGTGTATAAGCTTATCTCCTTGAAAGTTGAAAAAGAGTTAGTTTAAAAGTGCAAAACTTCATCATCCGAAGGTGCCTTGTTCACCTCTTTTGATTTTTTTTTCCTTTTACCTATCCCATATAAGAATTGTCTCCTTGGTTCCTTGCTTGCTCTTCTTCACACACAAACCAAGTTGAAGCTTTGAGTTGATGAAAACCTTTGGTAAGCTTATGAAAACCGTGGGTGAGATTTGAAAAAAAAGAGGTTGGTGAGAACTTGAAGATTTGAGGAAGGTAGAGTTTGGAACTTGTTTAAGGTGAGTATTGATGTTTGTTTTTATGCTTTTGGTAGTTAGAGGCATTCATGGAGAGCAATTATACATGTATTTGATTATCATAGTAGTAGGTTTGAATGAGTTTAATGCATGCTTGTGTGAAGGAATTGGTTATGGTAGTTAAAGAATGGGAAAGTGATATTATTAATGATGTTTGTGGTGCTTAATGAATGGAAATACAAGATGGAAGTTGGTTATGTGGGTGCTGCCAACTTTTGAATAATTATATGAGTATATGTTGTGATGAATTTGTGGTTTAATTAGAGGTATAATTGGATGCTTAGGGATGTAGTATTGATATTAGAAGTGATAGGAGTTAGGTTAATGTTGAAAGCTGGAAAATGAATCTTTGACCTATTGTAATGCTTTGATCATAACTAATTGTGTAGGTGAGCAAATGAGTTGAGGTTTGTGCCCAATTAAACTTTGGGATGTTGGCTACAACTTTGTGTGAAATAGGTGTTGGTAAATTGTAGTGCTAGAAGGGCAAAATTTTGCATGGAAAGTTACTGTTTTATTGCTTGTGAACAGTACCCGCAGTTATGACCTGATTACTTTGTTGATTTTTCTACATTAATTGATATGGAACTAAGAAAAATGGTCTTCATGAAAGTTGTAGCATATTGAGTTAGCTTTCCATTTCCACTGATCTTGCTAATTTTCGAGTTGTATATTGGGAGATATGAACTGATTTCTATTGATTGGTTTTATGCTTTTTGGAGAAACCTAGTCAAAGTGTTGATTTTGTGAGCTTGCTGTTTGGGAGCAATTTAAACAATTTATGTGAACTGAATTGGTGTGAGTGATCTTCTACAAAGTTGTAGAGGAAGAAATTATCTTGAAAATGATATATGGTGTGTAATTGTTAGAGGTCAGAGTTCGGAGTTACGATTTTGCAAAAACTGAACCTAAACTAGGTTGTGAATGGATGATCATGACACTAGCTTCCATAACAGTTTTGAAATTGTTAGAAATCGAATTGGAGTTTGAGTTCTTCATGAAAATTGCAGTTTGAGATCTTAGCTTTTCAGGGATATAAGGTAGTGAATTTTGTGACTTTTGTGCTAAGAGATATGCTATTTGGAAAATTACTGTCCAGATTGGTTGATTTCAGAGGGCTGATGCTTTGGTGAATTGTTTGACCTAGTTAGCAAGTGATTTTGATTTTGGGTTGTTCATGAAAGTTGTAGATAACATTGTGAAATTACTGAGAATATTTATTGTATTATTTTTGACAGAGGAAATGAGTAGTTATTGAATTTGCAATGTACTGCCTTGTGTTGATAGGTTTTGAGTAGGCAGTAGGCTTGATAGGATTTTTGACACCCTTAGGGGTGAAATTGATTTTTATGGTCTTCATAAGAATGGTAGAACTTTTTATGATCTTTCCAACAAGCTATGGTTTGTATTTTTTCGATTGGTGTGCAAAGAGTTATGGGTGTTGGAAATTCGGATTAGAAATGGGAAAAAATAGGAAAAAGAAAGGAAGGATGTGAGTAGAACCTCGTCGGATCGCTAGGGCGACGCCTCGCCCCAGCGAGGCGAGGTAGGATGGCCCGGTCGCTAGGGTGACGCCTCGCCCTAGCGACGAAGTGAAGCGAGTCGGGCACAGCTATATATATATATTTATTATTTTTTATTATTTGGCATTAAGTGACCTAATTGTTTCTTTTGTCAATTTCTTTTCCGTCCGACGTCCGATTGACCTGATTCTTGAGGCATCGGATTCGTAGAACATTTAATTTCATTTTGTGAGAAATTGGGAATTTTTGGACGGAAAATTGACGTGGCCCCGGGTAACGGAGCCTTTAATCACTGTTTTGTTTAATTGGGGATCTATAGAGGTCCGAATTGCGCACTGTCAGCGCCAATAGGTTTCTAATTTTTAGACGGATTTTATTATGGGATAATTTTGGATTAGGGCCGGGAATGCCATGAACATGCATTATACATGTTTTACTTATTCCATGTGCATTGTTTGATATTTCTAACTATTCAGTTGGTAATGTATTCTTATGTTAATTGTTATAGAGGCACAGTTGGAATGTCACCCCACGGACGTTGCAGAGACTTCCCGGCATTAGCTCGGAAGTTATTAGGTGAGTAACCTAGTTGGTTCCTCAATCTATGTGTGTTTAATTTTATGCATTGATGCCATGTGGAGATAATGGATGGATATGTGTGTTTGATTTTGATTGATTTCGGACCATGGGTGTCCGAAATATTGAGAACGTGATATAGAAGTGCTATTGTGTATAATCGATTATGAATGCATCAATGAAACAAATGGTAAAGGCATATGACTGAAATACCGAACCGAAAGTCCGAAGAAACGGAAAGTGGTTACTGAAATGTAAATGATTGTAAATGGGAATTGAAGCATATGCATTCATGCATAAGAGCATGATCACATAATGACAGTTGTGACCAGAGCAGCCAACGTTAGAGCCACAGGCTCACTGTATTAGGGCTTTAAGCCCACTAAAACACTGTTACTGAACCGAGCCTCGAGCTCGAGGGGAGTTAGTGCATACCCTGAGGGCTCTCCTACTCCCTAGACGCGTCTAACTACTGATCACTGATAGGCGCTCGGTCACAACACCGTAATAAATTGGACAGTGTCCCATGTGCATTGCATATATGGTGTGATTGAATGTGAATTGTGTGAAAGGCGAAACGCCTTACAATTGAGAAATGTGATCATATGTATTTTATGGTAAATCGATTGAATATGCATGAATTGAGTGAACCATCGATGATGGTTCCTCATTTGAGTTCGCATAAAACTCACCCAAAATTTGCATCTATTTTTCAGTCTTGAAGAATACCCGTTTGACATGGGAGTATTGTATGCAAGTGAAAGATAGAGGTCGGGATCAGTTTGCGTCTGCATTAGTGTGTTTTTATTTTCTGATATCCTATATTATTGATTAAGTCAGTTTGTAATGAAAAGGGGCCCCAAGGCCATTAAATTGGTTATAATTGTTTTCCGCATATGTTATAATTTGTGTGTGTGTGTATGCGTAACAAAAAAAAAATTATTATACTGAGTTTTTAGACTGAGTGATGTAGCGCGTCATCCTCGCGGGGCACGGACTTGGATATCACCATCGATGTCGGGTTCGGGCCGTGCGGGAGTGGGGTGTTACACTGTCGCTGAATGGTTTGTTGTCTTTGGTCCTATTAGGAAGTAATGTTTATATTAATAAGGGATTATTATTAAGAAATAATAATAATGCATTAGTTTCACATTCATTCAGTTCTTTACATTGGCTGTTGACGAATGCCACATCGTCATGTTTCTTCGTGTGAGTGTACAAAAACAGCTTAGTAAGTGTAGGAGGAATACCCAAAGACTTTTCCTGCATATTTAACCTAAATTGTTAGATGTGAACTACATTTTATAAAAATTCGGTAAAGTTTTCTCTATTTTTATGATATTTTCTCCTATAGAGTAAATAAAAAAAACTCAACACAGCTGTATATGGCACCAGACATTTATACCATTACCATTATCTATAATACAGCAAAGTAAAACATTTACAAAAAAAGTGTGAAGTTTAGATACTTACAAGTCTCTATGCATGCTCGTGGTGAGTTATTGATCCTCTCAAATGTACAGGAAGACTCTCTCCCCCCGGGCCTCCACTTCTGTTGGTGGAGTTATGCCTTGAGATGGACATTGCCTCAGGGCTTCTCTAATACTCCTACCATCGACTCCATATTTGCTCCAAAATATAAGGCGGTCGTACATCAGCTTTGTGTATCGTACCAATAAAGTCGTGATAACGTGTACGAGCTCGTCTCTCCCATAGTCTGTATATGATGGAGTCGAAACAAGAATCTCAAAAAAATTCTTTCTGAAATAAGAAGAAAAAAATTTAAACTACTATAATGTAATAATATTTATGTAATTAGTGTATATAAATTAATATAAAAAGAAAATAAATCTTTATTGTACCTCAAACTTTTGAAAGTAAAAATCCCTTTGTTGCCTGAGAGATATTATTCCACACATAACTTTCAGGATTAATCCGCTATTTAAATTTAGAAGTTATATTTCTGGAACATGATCCAGACGAAACCAACCTAATATAAGAAGTAATTTTATATAATGAAAAAACTGATAAACCTACAACTTAATTAAAAGCAAATAGTGATTAATGTGATTTCACTTACAAATTGTTGACAATTATTACGTACTTTCTTCTGTCAGGTCCCTCAGCTCCAGGCTAGCAGACATCTCCTTCATCCGATAAAGTGGTATTGGATGATATATGTGTTGGGGATAGGGATGGTGTAGCATGTCTTACAGTAGGTAATGCCTCATCTATAGCTGTAGGCCCTGGAGGGGGAGGAGGTGAGTCAGTGGGAACTGTGACGGTGCACCTTCATAGTAAGTGCCTTCAAACATGCCTCCAAACCTAGGCCACAGTACCTCACGTTGTCTCTTTGGTCCCATATTTTTACTTGAAAATCATTGTTTATCAAAATTTCTACTTATATAAGAATTTGAATTCAATATTTGACACAATATATGGAAAAAGAAATAAGGCGATTTGTTTAATGTCATATTCAAGTACAAACGATGAAAATGACAGTTAACAATCGTAGAAGAAGAACAATAACAACCGTCATTCAATAGGACGCAGGTTAACCTCTACTAGTTGGGAGATTGTTTGACAAATGCTTACAGATACAACAATATAATAACGTTCAGTAGCTTATCTAGTATATTGCATCAATAAATCAAAAGATATAATTATTTTGATTAATTCCATGTGACATAGGAGTCGGTAAAGGTAAATGGGGGGTCTCCGATGTTTGGATTCTCGAGAAGTGTCCTGACATGTTCAAACGCATCAATTGAAACAGTGATACTTCTTTCCTCAGGTGTAGGCTTTTGAACGCCTTCTTGCAACAGCGTTCCTGCTATAGCTAAACTTGTAAAGGAGATTGTGAATGAGTCACTGGTCTTAGTATGGAAGACTAACTCTCCAGATTAACTACTAGCAGGAATAGATTTACCTAAAACACAATCAATATAGAACTTTCATAATGTCATATTAGAAAACCGTTAAATGAACCAAAAATGGATATTAATGCAAACGTGAATGTCCAGACGAGGTTTGTGGAATTGACGAATTGTTAGAAAGAACCAATCTCCCTAATCCTTTACATACTATTATGACATTGCTCTCACCTCTATCGGCATACATGTCATCTTTGAGATTTAAGAAAGCTTAAAACAACATGTAGTATAGACCATCAAATGTGAATATATATAATAAGTTCATCAAAGGAAATGAGATGTACATAATAAGGAAAAAGACGTTGTCCAGATCATACTAAACACCTTGAAGTAGAAGATCGGTCATAGAAGGCAAACGATCTTTAGTGTATGAAATTGCGATTTTTCCTGCATTGTTTATTCCTTGGATTGAAACAATTTTGCCACATCTCTCCCAACGAAAGGAATTACTACCATTCGAAACCAGTAGCTATGTCGACATTCCTTAAATAAGATTTTCAATGAAATTCGGTACATAATATATTGAAAAGAAAATAATTTATGACGTTGATTAAAATATTCAATTACAAACACAATTTAATCAATATCATAACTTAATTGTAAATTACAACCTTCTTCTTCTTCGGAAGAATTAGAATTAAACTCGAGTTCCTCTTTAGATCTCTAACCCTCGTCATCCTCTCCAGATGAAATTTGAACATATTTGTTAGATGGATCGTTCAAAAGTTCATTATCATTATATGTCACAGATGCATTTATAAAAGTGACATCTTCTTGAAACCCTTCAGTTTTAACTCTCTGCTCTCCTTTTCCATGTGATTGGAAAACACCTCTAGGTTTTACTGTGCAAACCACCAACCAATCTATCTTATCTCATCATAAGCTTGAAAATGGGACATAATACACCTGTTTCGCTTGCATTGCCAACACGAAAGGTTCAGATTGTCTCAATCTTCTCCTTATGTTGATTTCAACTAGATTGTATTGGCTATGCACTTTTGTTTCAACATTTGGAGTCAGGTCATACCAATCACATTTAAATATCACACATTGCTTAATTGGCAAAGTAGGGTACTCAACTTAAAGTATTCCAATTATTTTACTATAGTAATCTATCAATTCTCTTTATATGGAAACTCCACTGTTTATTGTTGCCATGCTATGCCTATGATATTCTCTATGGTATTTGTATCCATTCATGAAATACACCATATACGATTTAACAGTTCGCAGAGGTCTTTTTGCAAGATCAAAAATGAACTTGTTCTCTATTGGATTTTATGCAACCTACATTAAAAAAAATTATCATACCATTAATGTATAATGTCATAAGAACACTTAAATATGGTATTGAACTATAAGAATATTTGTAAGTGAAAACCTACATATCTCTCAAACCATCGAGAAAAGTGTCTTCCAACTTCTTTATTTATATTATCCTATGTGATGTCCGACATGATTTGGTGTAACAATGCCTCGTATAATCTAAATGCATTATTATATATTTCAGTAATGAACAACTTATAAATTTAAAGGAAGAAATAATCATGTTTAACTTACCGCATGAAAGGTAGAACCTCTTAATAGTTCAATAAAATGTAACCATGTGCGGCTTCTATTTCTTCCTCTGTTAACATTCTTCTTGTTAGACGTCCATATGTTTGTCTAGGATATGTGAAAATGGATAAGTTATCATCAACATCACTCGTTCCTCCCTCATCGTCATTACGAGGAACTTTGCTCTTGTATGAACATATGACTCAAAATAATGTCCACAAAATATACTAGCTTAGTCAACTAAATAAGCATTACATATCGATCCTTCAACTCTGACCTTATTTTTCACATTTTTTAAAGTGATGCAAATACCTATATTGGAGAAAATGGTTATTACAATTTTGTAGTAAAAACATAGTAATATGGTTATTGCAATAATGTTTGTTGACTTGCCTCTAAAATGGATACATCCATCGATATTAAACTGGTCCAGCTAGTTTTGCCTCGTGTGTTAAATGTACAGGTAGATGCTCCATACAGTCAAAGAAACTTGGAGGAAAAATCTCTTCTAACTTGCATAGAATTACTGGAATTTTCTTTTCTAGCTTTTCCATTTTTGCCAACTTGAATTCGGATGATGTTTTACTTTTGAAAAACATACCTAATTCTGTTATTACTTCCCAAACCTTATTTGGTAGCAACTCCTGAAATGCAATTGGAATTAGCCTTTGCATAAACACATGACTTTTCATTCCAAATAGTTTGTACTTCCTCAGGTCCACACACCTAGCCAAGTTTGAAACAAAAACATCAGGAAACTTTAGACTTTTCAACCATTCACACAAAAGCTCCTTTTGTTCTTTTTACAAAGTGTAATGTGCTTTCGGATATTTACTGGTGCAAAGATCTTTATGTAACTCATTCCTTCTACAAAAAAGTTGCAAATTAGCTCGTGATTTTACATTGTCTTTTGTCCTCCCTTCAATGTTCATAATGATATTGAACAAGTTGTCAAAAATGTTTTTCTCAATATGCATCACATCTAGATTATGACGTATCAAATTCATTTTCCAATATGGCAAATCCCAAAATATACTTCGTTTTCTCCAACCAAAGTTTTGACTAATGCTTGTATTTACTTCATCAACTTCAAATTATGTTACTTTTAGCAAGCCTAATTCCTCAATCTCTTGCAAAACCTCTTCACAAGCTTTTAGAGGAGGAGGAGGAGGTGTTTTTACCGTCCTATTTTTAATGAACTTATGTTGGTTGCGCCTAAATGGATTATCTGAAGGAAGAAACTTTCTGTGATTGTCAAACCAACATATTTTGCCCTCGTTTGGAAGATAAAACGTATCAGAATCATTGTCACAATAAGGACAAGCTAATTTTCCAACTGTGCTCCATCCAGATAACATGACAAATGCCAGAAAATCACTAATAGTTCCCATTAGAGCTGCCCTCAACACAATATTCTATTTCAAAGAGACATCATATGTTTGAAAATCATATTCTCAAAGATGCTGCAATTCAGATATCAATGGTTGTAAGAAAACAACAATTTTATGCTTCGGATTTGTAGGCCTTGGCACAATCACTGTCAAGAACATATATACCTCTTTCATACACATCCAAGGAGGCAAATTATAAGGAGTAACTATGATTAAACATGATGAATATTGCTACCTGGATTGACAAAAAGGTTGGAATCCATCCATCAACAATCCTAACCTAACATTTCGACATTCAACTGTAAAATCAAGATGGGTGTCATTGAAATGTTTTCATGCCTATACATCTGATGGATGACTCATTACTCCATCTTCCTGTTTATGTTCATCATGTCATCTCATGTGAGATGCAGTAACATCATAAGCATAAAGTCTTTGAAGTCTCGAAGTTAGCGAAAAATAATGCACCTGCTTCCATGATACTAATTTCTGTTTCATGGAACGCTTTGTAGGCTTAAACCTAGATTGACCACAAAATTTGCACTCTTCTAAGTTCACATCAACTCCCTAATATAACATACATCCCAATTTACAATAATAAATCATTTCCACAGGCAACCCAAGACCCTTAATAAGTTTCTTTATATTGTAAAAATTATCAACCATTGTATGATCAACAGGCAATGATTTATTATAATATTCAAGAATTTTATCAAAACTAATGTCCGAAATATGCCTTTCAGACTTTATGTTCAATAATCGAGCAATTGAAGAAAATTGGGTCATTGTCTCAATATTTGGCCACAAATCTCGATCAGCTGACAGTAGTAAGTAAAAAAAAAAATTGTTTATGGGTTAGGTTCTTCTTCAATATTTACCCTATTTTCTTGAAAGTTATAATCGGCCTCATCATAAACCATTTGCATGTACAGATATTCAGTACCATCCACATAATTTTTTTCTAAATCTAATCCCCCCTTCATACTCGTTTATATTGACAGACGGTTGTGCTTCATTGTCCCTTGAGGTCCTAGAAATCAACGGTTTCTCATGATGTGTCCACTCAAAATAATTGGGGACAAACCCTTTTCTCAACAAATGCCCATTAACTTCATCAATAAGAAGGAAACATTTGTGTTTTCACTTTTTACATGGACATTTGATCTTTGGCTCGTTCATATATGCAGGTTGAGAACATGCATAGTGAAAAAAAGCTTCAACTCCCTCAACAAATTCAGGATTAATAAAACCATCAGGTGTTAATCATCTATACATCCAAGATCTATCACGAAACTCATTTACGGAAAGCTGGCGATTCAAAACAGTGAATTCATAGTTAGTATCATTAATGTTATCCAAAGATTACAAAACGTCTAAGATAAGACTTGTGAATCAACAGAACAAGTTCTCGTTATGACTTTTAGGCTCCAAGTAATAATTACTGATAAGCCTCACGAGAGCTCCATCACGGGTTATGTGTTAAGGTTGTTGGATCGCGTACGGTCCGAGTATTCACAATACGCTGCGGAAAGGACCACACAAAAATATCACGTATAATCGAAAACACGAGGATTAACTAAAATACCTTATTTTCGTGGGTGGATTGCTTCTTTTTCTTTTCCGGATTCCAAGACACTGCAAATCGCTAATGCCCTCTACCGGTATCCACACGAGCGTGCACAATCCGGGCTGCGGCTGTAGTGTGCTAGCACGTCCTGAAAACCTTTCTGAACGCCTCACGATCTTTCTTTTGGATGGCAGCTAGGGTTTCCTGACAATTGTGTCGTTAACCTAATGAGACCTAAGCTTCTCTATTTATAGAGAAACCCTAATCTCATTCAGTTCTATTAAGTTTCGCCCATTATATCATATATAATAAAAGCCCGACAACTTAATTAAATCTAGCCCAATAAATATATCTAAATATATTTATTCAACACCTAATAAATTAGGTCCAAGAGAATAAGCCCAGATCACATCACTCTTTGTGTGCGACCCTGTAGGCTCATTTGATGTTGGCAATGGGCTTGATTACACTTCAAGGTCCATAAGTCATAAGTGGCCTCTAGCAAGACATTATGACTACCCAAATCAGATGAGGATCGATAATCCGATTTAACCTGTAACTATGGTTATAAGCTCAGTCCTTTTGTAACACGATATCAAGATTAATCACAAGGCATGGTACATGTCAACCTTTGATTAATCATAGTTTCTTGATCCCCAAGTTGACTGATTATAACAAATGACATTGATGACTCTTCATCAATTCATTTGATCACGGCCATGCATTTCTTCAGTCATACTTGTCAAGAGGCCCAAATGATATCTCTCTCATTTAAGAGAGGTACAAATCCCATCTACTTCATTCACATCCCTCCGCATGATTCATTTTATGTCCAACATAAGACTGTTTGCTATTCGGTTAAAATAACTTAGTCTAATATCAAAACACCGAATTCCTCATGTAGGGAACCATGATGACTTCAGGTCAAAGGACTAAAGTCAAACCTATTGAGAATCACTAATGACATGAAACCATGTAGTATTCTCTTTTTGGGTCGATCCAATATATGCTCTTTAACATGTATCTATGTTTCTGATTTGATATCTCATATCTATGATCAGTAAAACATGATCATCAATCAGAACACATACTAGCCTTAATTCATTATTATTCCACCAATAATGATCGACTAGGGACAGTCTAGAATAGTATTATAACACTTATGGTTTTACTATCAAGTCACATACTTGATGACATAAGTTTAATACCATTCATGGAATGTAAATCACATTACATAAATGAAATACATGCATATATGAAACGGAATACCTCATAATATATTATTAACAAATCATAATGTTAATACATGAATCACAAATGTTCATTGGCCTAGGGTACACTACTAACAATCTCCCACTTGCACTAGGCCCAATCAGTCAGATATCTAATACCCATAGACCTCATATGACTCTCATGTTTAGGCTGTGGAAGAGGCTTAGTAAGTGGATCGGCAATGTTGTCATCTGTGCCCACTCTGCATATCTTCACGTCTCCTCTTCTAATGATCTCTAATCAAATGGAAACGTCTCGAGTATGTGTTTGGATCTATGATGCGAATTTGGTTCCTTAGCTTGCTTATAGCCCCATTATTATCACAATAAAGGTATATAGGACTTGCAATGCTAGAACAACTCCAAGCTCTGTGATGAACTTCCCGATCCATACAGACTTCCTTAGCAAAGATCCGGCGAAGAATGTACTCACTTGAGTTGTAGAATCAAGAACAATGTCTTGCTTTGAACTTTTCCACTCATCGCACCTCCATTCAAACAGAACACAAAACTGATTGCGATCTGAAATCATCTATGTCGATCGAAACCAGCATCGGTGTAACCATTTACAACTAGCTCTCCTTCAAGTCCTCCATAGACTAGGAACATATCCTTAGTTCTTCTCAAGTACTTAAGGATGTTCTTAACTGCTATCCAGTGACTCTCACCATAATTAGATTGGTATCTACTTGTTATGCTCAAAGCATATGAGACATCTGGTCGAGTACATAACATGGCATACATGATAGATCCAATTGCAGATGCATATGGAATCTTACTCATGCGCCAAGCTCCTTATCCAAGTAGGACAATCCTTCTTAGAAAACTTGATTCCATGTGACATAGGTAAGAATCCTCTCTTGGAATCTTGCATACTGAACCTTTTCAGTACCTTATCTATGTATGTACTCTGACTTAGACCTATAAGCTTTCTTGATCTATCTCTATAGATCTTAATGCCTAAAACATAGGCAGCCTCACCTAAGTCTTTCATTGAGAAACGTTTCCTTAACCAAATCTTGACACTCTGTAAGGTTGGAATATCGTTTCCAATGAGCAATATGTCATCAACATATAAAGCTAAAAGACAACAGACTCCACTAACCTTTTGTAAACACAAGGTTCATCTTCATTCTTGATGAATCCAAACTCTTTGACAACTTCATCAAAACGAAGATTCCAGCTTCTTGATGCTTGCTTCAATCCATAAATGGATCTTTGAAGCTTGCACACCTTTTCCGAATTCTTAGGATGGACAAAACCCTCAGGTTGTATCATATATACATCCTCAAGTAAGTTTCCATTAAGGAAAGCCGTTTTGACATCCATTTGCCATATCTCATAATCGTAGTATGCAGCTATGGCAATAAGAATTCGAATGGATTTGATCATGACCACTGGAGAAAATGTCTCATCATAATCAATTCCATGAACTTGTCGATAACCTTTAGCAACAAGTCTTGCTTTATAAGTGTGCACATTTCCATCCATGTCGAGTTTCTTTTTGAAAACCCATTTGCATCCAATGGTCTTCAAGCCATCATAAGGATCAATCAAAGTCCAAACTTGATTGTCATACATGGATTGCATCTCTGCTTTCATGGCCTCTAACCATTTAGCAGATTCTGGACTTTCCATAGCTTCTTAATAGGTTGTGGGGTCATTATGATCAATGAGCATCACATTATCATCATCAGTAACGAGAAATCCATATCTCTCGGGTTCATGACGAATCCTATCAGATCTACGTAGGCCTTGTATTGTTGAAGACTGCTCATCAACAGCTTGTGAGCTCGCTTCAATCTCCTTTTCAGGCTCAATGTCATTTTGTGAAACTTGAATTTCTTCGAGTTGTACTTTACTCCCACTGCTTCCTTTGAAACAAATTCCTTCTAAGAAGAAACCATTTCGAGCAACAAACACTTTGTTCTCGATGGGATGTAAAAGTAATATCCTTTAGTTTCCTTAGGATATCCCACAAATAACATTTTCAGATTGGGTGCCAACTTGTCAAGAATTGGACGCTTCACATAAGCCTCACAACCCCAAATCTTTAAAAAGATAAATTGGGACGCTTCCCTCCTATATCTCATAAGGTGTCTTTTCTACGCCTTTGAAGGAATACGGTTCAATATGAATGTCATGTTTCTAAAGCATAGCCCTGAAGTATTTTGGAAGATCATTGACTCATCATTGATCGAACCATATCTAATAGAGTTCGATTTCTTCTTTCAGAAACACTATTCCATTGAGGAGTTCCTGGAGGAGTCAATTGTGAAACGATTCCACAATCCTTAAGATAATCATCAAACTCTTGGTTTAAATATTCACCTCCTCGATCGATCAAGGATTTTAATATTCTTGCCAAGTTGATTTTGTAATTCATTCTTATACTATTTGAACTTTTCAAAAGATTCAGATTTGTACTTCATTAAATAGACATGCCCATATCTACTAAAGTCATCTGTAAAAGTAATGAAATACAAATAACCTCCTCTCGCTGATATGCTAAAAGGACCGCGATACATCAAGATGTATAAGGCCCAATAGCTCATTGGCCCTTTCTCCTTTACTCAGAAGGGGCCTTTGTCATCTTACCCAAGAAACAAGAATCACACGTGTCAAAAGATTCAAAAGAATCAATGAATCCATCTTGATGGAGTTTTGAAATGCGTTTTCATTTACATGGCCTAAGCGACAATGCCGAGATAAGTTTGGTTCAAATCGTTAGATTTAAACTTCTTGGTATTTATGTTATAGATGGGCTCATTTGTTAGAGACTCGGTGTCTAGAGTATAGATGTCATTTAATTGACGTGCAATACCATATAAAACGTCATTCTTATAAATGGAAATACTTCTATTCTCAATAGAAAATTTAAATCCATCATTCTCTAAACAAGCAAAAGAAATAATGTTCCTACTCATAGTAGGTACATAATAACAATTCTTGAGTTCCAAAATGAGTCCAGTAGGCAAAATAAGATCATAAGTCCCCACGGATAAAGCAGCAACTCTTGCTCCATTTCCCACGCGCAAGTTGATCTCACTAGCCATCAATCTTCTAGTCCTTCTTAAACCCTGCACATTAGTACAAATGTGAGTTGCAGCTCCAGTATCTAATACCCAAGATGCAGAAGGAGTAAAATTGATTTCTATAACAAACATACCTGAAGAAGTAGTCACACTATTCTTCTTCTCTTTTCAGCTCTTCCAAATAGAGTTTGCAATTCCTTTTCCAATGACCAGGTTCATTGCAATGGAAGCAAACTCCCTCCTTGGGTGCCTTAGTCTTAGCTTTGGGCTTGGGCTTGGACTTAGGTACTTTACCTTTGCCCTTCGCTGTGCCCTTCTTCTTGAAACCCTTTCCCTTTTGAACCACAAAAACTTCATTGGAGGTCTTTACCTTTCTCTTCAAGTTCTCTTCAGCGAGCCAAGATCCCATACAATTCATCAATGGACTTCTCCATATTATGCATGTTGTAGTTAAGAATGAACTGATCATATTCATCACCAAGGATGATAGAATAAGATCCGCTGCCAATTCTTGACTAACAGGTGCACCTAATTTCTCAAGATGATGAATGTAACTCTTCATCTTAAGAACATGAGCACTCACGGGTGTGCGAGTCATCTTGCATAAATTCAATGCCTTAGTGGTTCTAAACCTCTCTTGGCGTGCCTGCTCTTGAAACATAGCTTTCAGTTGAGCAAGCATGTCATAGGCTTCCATTTCCTCTAAATCCTTCTGAAGGTCAGAGATTATGGCGCCTAACATAAGGCATGACACATCCGTGGAGTCATTGATATGCTTCGTAAGCATCCTTTTGAGCCTTAGATGCGTTCTTTGGTGGTTCCTCAGGGATGGGTTCTTCTAAGACATAAAGCTTTCTTTCTTGCTTGAGAACAATTCTCAAGTTCCTATACCAATCTAGGAAATTTGTCCCACTAAGTTTTTCTTTCTCTAAGATAGATCGCATAGACATGTTTGTGGATGGAGTAGCCATAATCTACAAAATAATGCAATAAGGGTCAACATTCATATATATTATGAGGTATTAGCTCCCACTCAAAAAATAACCCTCAATAAAAAAATGGGAGAAAACAAGATCCATATTTCACTAAGTCCTAAGAAAGCTTTGGCTTAACACTCAAAACTTAGTTATTTAGGTAGAAAACTCTTTTCAATTACATCACATGTAACTCTTGATGGGCTTATGTTAAAATACATCTTATGTACTGCATGTATATAAAAACCCAATCTTATGCCCTAAGCCCAAAACCGTTTTGATAGCTTAGTCAAGTTTAACCATACTTTACCTATGAATAGCACTATTATTCAAATGTCTTCCCTCGATGATCCCTACATGCCTTGCTTTGGCAAAACCCCACATAAGGATAAGCTAGAGATAAACATTGGTAAAGATTTATGGAAGGCATATAAACTTGAAATTATCATGAGGGTAATTCGGTTACTAATCCTATTAGTAAGGGTGTTTGTACTATGCTAGTTCTAATCTTATACTGCAACATACTTGAGTATATATTTATTAGAAGCATAGAATAGTAATTTACACATGAATATAAATATTCAAAAAAATATAAATAAACACATGTAAAACCACCCATAATATATGACACGCAACGAACTAACACGCGTAACTAACACGGCGGTCCCGCTAATTTAAGTCATACTTAAACTAGTTTAATTATTCATAGCTTAAACTAGTAACTATTCAATTTAAGTCATACATTATTCCTAATTTAATTATTCCTTTTTAAGTTTAAGTCATACTTAAACTAGTAACCAAACAAACCCATTCTTACACCTATTGCCAAACATATCCTTCTTCATCTTTAAGAAAACCCTAAAATCAAAAGTATGGTGCCGCCGTCCATAGCTTGCCGCCGCCGTCATCTGGGTTCACTGCTCCAACAACGATGCATCTCCATTGCCAGCTTTTGAGAACATTGCCATCTTTTGAGATCGTGGTGAAAAATCCCACTACCCACATCTCCATCAACATCGGTTCTCAAATCGCCGCCGTCTGCATCTGTTTCCTCACCGTTGACTTGTCGACCCACCGTCGTCCCACACCGGTGGCGACGTCCACGTCGCCGGTGCTGCTACCCACAGGTACAGCCAATCGCCTCGCACCAACAGCGACCGCCGCTGGTGGACGACTGCTCACCAGCCGTATTCCCAGATCCCCAAAAAGCCAATACGCAAACGCAAGGCAAGAAGAGACACAAATCGTGCAACACAGGCAGTAAACACACGAAAGAAAAATCGCAAGTATATGGAAAACAAATTTTCAGAAGGCGATAATAGGTGCGGCAATATTAGGGATTTGTTCTCGAGCATATACGAAAACTATACAATGGGTCGAGGGTTTTCAAATCGCAAATTCCAAATCATGCATAATCAACTAACACAGAGACTCGAAAACAAATATTGCGAACAAGAATAATCCGAAATATCGCATATACACAATACAAACAGAACCAATTTCCAAGAGAGAATGCCGTGGAAACAATTTCCATTTAGGGTTTGTTCAAGAATCAGATCATATCTGATTTTTCAATTCCAAGATGATAATCAATAACAATCCGAATATTCGTATCATGCATCCAAAGCTATGAGCACATGTAATCAAAACATGCATATTATCGATTATACAGAAGAACCTGGCTTTGATACCACTGTTGGATCGCGTACGGTCCGAGTATTCACAATACGCTGCGGAAAGGACCATACAAAAATATCACGTATAATCGAAAACACGAGGATTAACGAAAATACCTTATTTTCGTGGGTGGATTGCTTCTTTTTCTTTTCCGGATTCCAAGACACTGCAAATCGCTAATGCCCTCTACCGGTATCCACACGAAGCGCACAATCCGGCCATGGTCAGTGGTGCTAGCACGCCCCGAAAACCTTTCAACGCCGCACGATCTTTCTTTTGGATGGCGCTAGGGTTTCGACAATTATGTCGTTAACCTAATGAGACCTAAGCTTCTATTTATAGAGAAACCCTAATCTCATTCAGTTCTATTAAGTTTCGCCCATTATATCATATATAATAAAAGCCCGACAACTTAATTAAATCTAGCCCAATAAATATATCTAAATATATTTATTCAACACCTAATAAATTAGGCCCAAGAGAATAAGCCAGATCACATCACTCTTTGTGTATGCGACCACAGAGGCTCATTTGATGTTGGCAATGGGCTTGATTACACTTCAAGGCCCATAAGTCATAAGCGCCTCTAGCAAGATATTATGACTACCCAAATCAAATGAGGATCGATAATCCGATTTAACTCAGAATTATGGTTATAAGCTCACCCTTTTGAACACGATATCAAGATTAATCACAAGGTATGGTACATGTCAACCTTTGATTAATCATAGTTTCTTGATCCCCAAGTTGATCGATTATAACAAATGACATTGATGACTCTTCATCAATTCATTTGAGCACGACCATGCATTTTTTCAGTCATACTTGTCAAGAGGCCCAAATGATATCTCTCTCATTTAAGAGAGGTACAAATCCCATCTACTTCATTCACATCCCTCCGCATGATTCATTTGATGTCCAACATAAGACTGCTTTGCTATTCTTGGTTAAAATAACTTAGTCTAATATCAAAACACCGAATTCCTCATGTAGGAACCATGATGACTTCAGTCAAAGGACTAAAGTCAAACCTATTGAGAATCACTAATGACATGAAACCATGTAGTATTCTCTTTTGGGTCGATCCAATATATGTTCTTTAACATATATCTATGTTTCTGATTTGATATCTCATATCCATGATCAGTAAAACGTGATCATCAATCGAACACATACTAGCCTTAATTCATTATTATTCCACTAATAATGATCGACTAGGACGATCTAGAATAGTATTATAACACTTATGGTTTTACTATCAAGTCACATACTTGATGACATAAGTTTAATACCATTCATGGAATGTAAATCACATTACATAAATGAAATACATGCATATATGAAACGGAATACCTCATAATATATTATTAACAAATCATAATGTTAATACATGAATCACAAATGTTCATTGGCCTCGGGCACACTACTAACAAAGGTTTATGAGTTGAGATGTAAAATGTTTGTATATCAAGATCGAATATATATGTTAGAATAGAATTAATGTTAAAAGTTTGATATTTAACCTATATTAAATATCTACTAGTGCCAAATATAATAAGTATTCATAAAAATATAAATACTTAAATTAATAAATTAGTTTAACATATACAATTAAAAAAACAACCATCTAAAAATTCACACATGAAAAGTAAACAGAACATAATCATATCAAAGAGTGTCAATGAAATAACAGAAGTCAAACTCCTCATATATTAATACATTGATAAACCAAAGTTCATACCACAAACAAGTTTCAGTTCGTGCAAGCCAAATTGAATCAGCCATGTAAAGTACAAACCACAAACAAATACCCAAATTAAACCAAGTTCAAAAAAACGTGGTCGAAAACAAATTCACTAACCTCAACCAACACGTAGAAAGCTCTTCCTGAAGTACGTTAAAGAAAATGATGACAAAACTACAATGAATAATATAGAAATTGACACAATTTTGATTAAATTCTGTGCAAAGTCATTATTAACATTGTCAAAAATATAAGAAAAGTAAGGTCATTTCCATGCCTGCTAAAGCTTCTTTTCAATCTTGTTCGGAAAATAAATACTACCAACAAATGAGTTCCTACAACTAAGAACAAAATTGTTAACAGTTTATAAAGTGGGATATATTAAAACAATCATATAATACATCAGCTTGCGCATAGTTTAGAATACGTGATAAATTTTTAGCAAAGAATAATTAAAATTGTAGCTCATATATCTATGTATGTATGTATGGATAACCTTTAGACTTTAATAAGACATTCCAATATGGTATTTATTTGTTGCGTTGCTCCCATCTCCACTATGCTCCTTTGAATTGCACTCAATCAACTAGTTAGTTAAGCCAGTTACTATACTGAGCGTAACACATTAATAGTCAATGGAAGTTATTTTAGGTATTATGTATTGGACTCCTAGAAATCTTGAAATTAATTCCTTTCCATTTACCCAAACAAACTAATATGGAAATCTGAATGAGAACTTTGTTGTGTCGACAAACAAAACTATCATGACCACATATTTTCTTAGTTTTATTGAGCTCCTTATTTTGTAATGTTTTTTCCTATCTATCATCACTTGTCCATTAGATTTCATCTAATTATTCTTCATATTATTTAAAAAACAAGTTTTGACACTCATTAATCATTGAATTTGCAAATATCACGTCAGAAGTGTATATTCTTCATTTAACTATGATGTATTCTAAATTCTAAGATATTATACAATGCATGTGAAAAAATCTATTGCAATATATATGTCCAAATGGAAAAAAAATGTCTGACCTTAGGAAAGGATCCCTGCCCATAAAGTATCTAGGTGTCATTACAGGTTGGTTATCGAGGAGAGAGTGTTTACCCTTATTGGATAAGATTGATGTGAGAGTTAATAAATGGACCCATAAAAACCTTTCTTATACTGGTAGACTACAACTAATGAGTTCTGTTCTTTCTTCATTCCAAGTGTATCAGGCTTCTCACTTTATTCTCCCATCTTCTGTCCTCAAGGAACTAGAAGCTAAACTCAGGAATTTTCTATGGGCTAGGAGGGTGGATAGTCACTATCAATCCAAAGTTAAATGGAGCGACCTTACTAAACCAAAAAGGGAAGGGGGATTAGAGCTTAAGCATTTTCCAACCTAGAACCTTGTTTTATTAAGAAAGAGGATTTGGCACCTTTTCTATGATAGAGAGGTCATGTGGGTTAAATAGGTGTATACGATCATTTTGAGATGGAAAAATTTTTAGAGTGCACAACCTACCAATAATAGTTCCTAGAGTTGGAGGAAAATCTTAAGTGTGAGGGACAAATTAGGGAATCAATTCAGATTTAGGATAGGTAATAGGCAATCCACTCTCTTATGGCAGGATCCTTGGCATCCAAAGGGAATCCTAAGGAACTTCTTATCACCTAGAGAGATAAATGGGTCGGGCTTACCTATGACAGCAAAGGTTTCTGCTATAATCAGTAATAATCTGTGGAGGTGGCAGGATTTTCCTATGGAGCTCATTGCTGAGTTTAAACCCATTCAATACCAATCGCATAGTTCTCCAGATTATTTGGAATGACTTTTAGTTCTTCAAAAACTTACACCAATGGTTCAGCTTATAAACTCTTGAGAACCTCAACCCAACAAGTACCTTAGTATAACCTGGTTTGGTTCAAAAATAACAGCCCAAGGTGTTCATTCATTCTTTGGTTAGCTGTCCTTAAAAAACTTCAAACAAGGGATAAACTTTACTTTCTATATACTCTCAACTATTGTTCCCTTTGTATTTTAGACATGGAATCCAATGAACATTTGTTTTTTAACTACCCTTTCTCTAATTCTGTATGGAAACATTGCCTCAACTACTTCCAGATCCCCATTCCCAACTCATCAAGTCTTCCTTCTATCCTAACTTGGTTTCACCAAACACCTCCATAGAATTCCATCTTCCCTATTCTTTGATCCACAACGGTTTACCACATTTAGATCGAAAGGAGTTTAAGAACTTTCAAGGATGTAGCTATGGAGGTGGAGAGCTTATGCAGTGGTAATCTTCCAAGTTCGGAGCATCTCAGCCTAAACACATAGAGAGGTAATTAGATCTATTTTGCTCTAACATTATTTTGTTGTTCAGCTGGGGGGCCAAATTTACACTACCTCTCCTCACAGATGAGACCTCATGGATGGACACATATTCAAGGACAAAGTAGGCTTTCCAAATGCAATTCAGGTAACATGGACCTTTGATAGGCAATGATTTCTACCCAGAAAATCATTACCTATAGAAGCTTCTGTTGTAATCACTGAGATTATGAAGACAGATTAACAGGTTTTTGATGATGTCTTGATCTTTTACTTGATTAGACTGTGGCTTAGCTCGTGTACATCTAGGCATATGTTGAGATGTTGCGGTATTTGATGATTTATTATTGTTCGGTGTATAATTAGGCATATGTGGTATTTGGTTTAACTTGGTATTGTTGCCTTTTCTGATTGTGCTTAACTACTAGAAGGATACTGGCTACTACTATCATGTAGGACTTAGGAGAGGACATTAATGGTAGGGTAGATAGTTGCATGTCATTATCTATTTTGAGTGTTAAGAGATTACCTATGGTATCTCTTGTTTGTACATAACTCTTTATTTTTTATAAAGTTACTGATTTACCAAATATATATATATATATATATATATATATATTTATATATATGTCCACATACATACATTGATATGAGGTTACAAGATTTTCTCTTGTAGAATCAACCGTATGTGTAATATGATAGAAATTTAGCCTTATGATTAATATAATCCGATTTCTAAACATTTAATCATCCAGAATCACAAGCGAGATAGAATCAACAATATATATATATATATATAAGAACACTAACCTTGATCCATTGCATGCAGGTTGTAAACAACAATGTTTGATATATTTGTATTCTTCCAAGTCAAGATCCAAATACTGAATGAATTCTCCTTATGGAACAGAGATAACTAACAATAATCTTTTCAGAGAAAATGTCAAGAGATGATCTTACTTGGGGACCACAATCCTATTTATAGTCAATTTTGACTTACGAGCCAATGTGGGCCCATTAACCATAATGACTCATAATGAGCTTCTACACATCAGGCCCATACGAATAATTAATTAATATTTATGTAGGCCCAATGATTTTACTAAAGTTAGATCACATTTTATTAGGCCTATAACCGAGATAGAAATCTATGTACATATATTTATACACGTGGCCTATAAAATTCTAACAATCTCCCACTTGGGCTACGTGTGTTTCCGGATAATGTAAATAAAAGAAAACTTAATGCGCGCAAAGTTGTTATCTCATTCCAGAAATATACCAAAACAATCTGGTCCATCAATTTTACTAGTGTAGGATCAAAGTGACTTTTGTCATCTAATTGTGTGACTAAACCGAACAATTGTCACAATACTAGCATAATCAATGACATAGATCTAGTATGGATGCGTAGCATAGAAATTACATGTGATGTGATCGTAATCATGTCTATTTCCAACTGGTCCAAAATTTGTGACTCAAAGAGCCTCAAAATACTTTCTAACCTTATGCAATACTACAACAGAAAGCAAAATCTATAGGTTCAGAAATTTCAGATAAACATGAAATTCTTTAGATTTCATAAACCAAAGTCTGTACAGAAAGATAACTTTAGACCTTAGAAACTTAAACCTTAAAACATAAAATTTAGATGTCAAAGAACATACATAGAACTAAAAGATTAACTCTCACTAAAGTGACATGTCTGACAGACTTACTACACCCATATTGGCCACATATACATGAAATACTAAAGGTGGCAACCCTTTGGTGAGTGGGTCTGCGATATTAGAGTTTGTACCAATATGTTATATAGAAACTTGAAGATTTTGAGCCAAATACTTGATGTCGATATGCTTTGATTTCGATGAACTCCGGCTGTTATTTGAATACAGTACAACGACTTGATTATCACAATAAATCTTTAGTGGTCTTTTTATATCATCAACCATTTGTAGCCCAGTTATAAAATTTCGCAACCATATTCCATGACACGATGCTTCATAGCAGGCTATATATTCTGCCTCTATAGTAGAAGAAGCAACAATTTTCTGTTTTTTCACTTTTCCTTGAAACAGCTCCTCCACCCATCATGAAAACATAACCTGAGGTGGATCTTCTGCTATCTAAACATCCAGCGTGATTAGAGTTAGTATATCCAACGATTTCTAAGCGCTCTAACCTTTTGTATGTGAGCATATAGTCCTTTGTTCTCTGTAAATACCTCATGACCCGTTTTGCTGCTTTCCAGTGATCCATTCCCGAGTTACTCAAATATCTACCTAACATTCCCGTTATGAATGTTATATCCGGACGCGTACATACTTGTGCATACATGAGACTCCCTACAACCGAAGCATAAGGGATTTTATCCATCTCAACTTTTTGCGTGTCCAATTTAGGACATTGGAGCAAACTAAACTTATCACCCTTTGAAACAGGAGTGTCTCCTGGTGAACAATTTTGCATGCCATATCGACTTAGCACCTTATCAATATAGGAATTTTGAGATAGACCAAGTATACCTTCTTTACGATCCCGATAGATCTGTATACACAAGACAAAAGATGCATCACCAAGATCTTTCATTTCAAACTTCTTTGATAGAAATTTCTTGGTTTCATGCAATAAACCTGTATCGCTACTTGCCAGTAGAATATCATCTACATATAGCAACATGATAATAAATTCTCTCCCACTGAACATGATATTATCATCTACATATGCACTGATCAACGATGTTTTCCTTAAAACCAAACGCGGTTATCACGTGATCAAATTTCCGATATCATTGGCGGGATGTCTGCTTTAAACCATAATGGACTTTTTAAGTTTGCAAACAAGGGGCTTTGAATCATTGGATTCAAAGTTTTCTGGTTGCACCATATATATTGTTTCATCAATGTCAACATTGAGAAACGTTGTCTTTACGTCCATTTGGTGTAGCTCGAGATTACAATGAGCTACAAGTGCCATAATGATTATAAAAGAGTCCTTTGTTGAAACTGGAGAAAAGGTCTCTTTATAATCAATGCCTTCCTTCTAAGTGAAGCCTTTGGCGACTAAGTGTGCCTTATATCTTTCAATGTTACCACGCGAGCCCCTTTTGGTTTTAAATATTCATTTGCAACCAATCTTTTGGACTCCAAATTTTTTTATGATGTCATTAAGTATGAATTGTGTTAATTGTGTGATTTATGGTTTGATTGGATTTAATTGGAAGTGTTAGGGGATAATTGAGATTTATTTGAGTTTAATGTGGTTTGAAAGGGTAAGAGTGTATGAGGGTATTTTAGGAAGATTGCTTAAGTTGAATAGGTTAAAGCTTTGTTAGGAAGGGTATAATGGTCTTTGAATTAGGCTTAAAAGAGAGAATTATAAAGGAAGAAGGGAATAGAAGAAGAGAAGAAGAGAAGAGGAAGTGTCGTAGGTGAGGAGGAAGGAGAAGGAAAAGAGAGTTTTCGATCTTCGTGATTTCCGACAGATCTAAGACGTTTTCAGGTAAGTTTTGCTTCGTCTAATCTTGTTGTAGTAAGATTAAACCTTGGATTAGAGTTGAATGTGTGAAAATCGGTGGTTTAGGGTTTAAAGGCAAAAATGGATAGATTTCTTTGGGTTATTGGATTTGTGACTAAGTTTGAGGTTTAATTGAGTTAGAAATGTAGTTTGAGACTTGAATCGAGGTTTAGGTGTGTTGCATTTGTGTTTAAGAAAGGATTGAAGTTGGAAAATGTTGGAAAATCGAGTTCGGAGTCGTTTTCCAGACCCGCACGTCGCGACGTGCGTATGAACACGTCGCGACGTGCGAGTTCGTCGCGACGAGCTAAAATTAAATTCGTCGCGACGTGCAAGGAAAGGTTCGTCGCGACGTGCGAACCTGTGTTCGCCGCGACATGCGAGAAGGGTGCATGCTGCGACGCACACTTGCGTTCGCCGCAACGAGCGGGTCTTCGCCACGGCGAGCCCTCTGTTTCTAACAGCGATGAATTTTAGTCTTTTGAGCATATCTTTTGCTGTGGATGTCTAAATGAGGTGATTTTGGACTCGTTTTGATCTAGAGATAAAGGGCTACAAGTGTTATGAAGAAGGGAAGTTGGGAATTAGCCTCTAAGGATTCGGGAATTTAGGTAGAAGTCGAATGTAGACTCTTAATGCTAGTACTTTTGATTTTCGAGCTTTTTGAATATTCCTTTTGAATGTTAATTGAATGAAAACTTGGTTTATTATAGGAAACCAAGCCAACCTGATCCAATCGCAAGAGGAAGGACAACAGTGAGTCGGATACTCGAGCGATATTAGGTGGGTAATATATTTATGGTTGTTGTGTGTACAGGCAATATGTGTATGCTTGCTTGCATGTGTATGACACGGCTTGTATTGAATTATAAGAAATATTGAACATGCATTGTGATTATGATTATGCATGGACTTTATAGGCCTTATGGCATTTTGCAAGAATGAAAAGAATGAAAATTATGAAAGCTTTGATAAATGCTTTGAGCATGAAACGAATCGTTATGTGCTTTGTTTGGTTGAGAGAGTAATGGATGGATAGTCACGTGCACGTTGACATATAGCCTTCTCCCGGCTGCCCGCTTGAGGCCACGAGATCCTTGAGAAATCGGACTCGGATAGTTTACGGTATAAACTTCGGTTTATTCGGATCGTTTACGGAACTCTCGAACCATTTGTGTGCATTCATAATTGATTTGTTAGAAATGATGCATCATAATTGTTATGTTGTGAAGCAGGAATTGCATGACCTATTCTTTTGATGGTTATATGAATGTGAATCAATTGTGAAGTGTTGACTTGCTATGCTTGTGTATATATACATATGCTTGAATGTGTGGCTCGTTGTCAATGGCTATAAATGTATATGCCACTGAGCTTCGCAGCTCACCCCATTATCTCCCCTCCTCAGGTGCAGAACATGACGATCGTTGATCTTGCACCAGGATGAGGCACACAATGCGCCTTATGCCATGCATCCGGGTAGCACCAGGATGTACAGGGATTTGAGAGAACATTTTTGGTGGAAAGGCATGAAGAGAGATGTAGCAGACTTTGTGAGTAAGTGTCTAGTGTGTCAGCAAGTCAAGACTGAACACCAGGCACTTTCAGGCAAGTTGAGGCTATTGCCTATTCCGGAATGGAAGTGGCAGAGAGTGACTATGGATTTTCTGATGGGTTTGCCTAAGACCAGTAAGAAGCATGATGCCATTTGGGTTATTGTGGATCGGTTGACGAAGTCAGCTCACTTTTTGGCAATTAGACAGACTGATTCTTTACATGTGCTAGCAAAGAAGTACATCGATGAGGTAGTGAGATTGCATGGAATTCCAGATTCGATTGTTTCAGACAGGGACCCTCGGTTTACTTCGAGGTTTTGGGGTAGTTTGTTGGAAGCTTTGGGTACTAAGCTGAATTTTAGTACGACTTTTCACCCTCAGACGGATGGTCAATCTGAGAGGACCATTCGGACTCTTGAGGGAATGCTTAGGGCTTGTGTGATGGACTTTCGAGGAGCTTGGGATGAACATTTACCATTGGTCGAATTTGCTTATAATAATTCGTACCATTCGAGCATTCAGATGGCTCCATATGAGGCTTTGTATGGGAGGAGATGTAGGACTTCGATCTGTTGGGATGAAGAAGGAGAGAGAAAATTGGTAAGACTGAATTGATTCGCATTTACGCTTGATAAAGTCAATCTGTTAGCGGCTGACCTAAGGCAAATTTCAGGATAGGATGAAGAGTTACATTGATGCACATCGAAAGGAGATGGAGTTTCAAGTCGGTGAGAAGGTATTTCTCAAGACATCTCCTTGGAAAAGAGTAATGAGATTTGGCAAGAAGGGTAAGTTGAGTCCGAGATATGTGGGTCCTTATAAGATCCTTGAGAGGATTGGACCACTCGTCTACAAGTTGGCGTTACCTCCAGAATTGTCTCAGATTCATGACGTTTTCCATGTTTCTATGTTGAGGATGTATAGATCGGATCCTTCTCATATCATTCAGACGAGTGAGGTTCAGCTGAGGGATGATTTGAGCTATGAGGAGCTTCCAGTGCAGATTTTGGATACCAAGGAAAAAGTTCTCAGGAACAAGACGGTTCAGCTAGTCAAAGTCCTGTGGAGGAATCATTCGATAGAAGAGGCTATATGGGAGCCATTGGAAGCCATGAAGGAGAAGTATTCGTATCTCTTCGATGATTCAGGTAATAATTTTGAGGACAAAATTTCTTTTCAGAGGGGGAGAAATGTTGGACCCTGAATTTTTTTTATGATATCATTAAGTATGAATTGTGTTAATTGTGTGATTTATGGTTTGATTGGATTTAATTGGAAGTGTTAGGCGATAATTGAGATTTATTTGAGTTTAATGTGGTTTGAAAGGGTAAGAGTGTATGAGGGTATTTTAGGAAGATTGCTTAAGTTGGATAGGTTAAAGCTTTGTTAGGAAGGGTATAATGGTCTTTGACTTAGGCTTAAAAGAGAGAATTAGAAAGGAAGAAGGGAATAGAAGAAGAGAAGAAGAGAAGAGGAAGTGTCGTAGGTGAGGAGGAAGGAGAAGGAAAAGAGAGTTTTCGATCTTCGTGATTTCTGACAGATCTAAGACGTTTCCGGGTAAGTTTCGCTTCGTCTAATCTTGTTGTAGTAAGATTAAACCTTGGATTAGAGTTGAATGTGTGAAAATCGGTGGTTTAGGGTTTAACGGCAAAAATGGATAGATTTCTTTGGGTTGTTGGATTTGTGACTGAGTTTGAGGTTTGATTGAGTTAGAAATGTAGTTTGAGACTTGAATCGAGGTTTAGGTGTGTTGCATTTGTGTTTAAGAAAGGATTAAAGTTGGAAAATGCTGGAAAATCGAGTTCGGAGTCGTTCTCTAGACCCGCATGTCGCGACATGCGTATGAACACGCCGCGACATGCGAGTTCGTTGCGACGAGCGAAAATTAAATTCTTCGCGACGTGCAGAGAAGGGTTCGTCGCGACGTGCGAACCTGTGTTCGCCGCGACGTGCGAGAAGGCACGCCTCGGCGCACACTTGCGTTCGCCGCGACGAGCGGGGGCGTTCGCCGCGGCGAGCCTTCTGTTTCCAACAACAATGAATTTTAGTCTTTTGGGCATATCTTTTGCTATGGATGTCCAAATGAGGTGATTTTGGACTCGTTGTGATCTAGAGATAAAGGGCTACAAGTGTTATGAAGAAGGAAAGTTAGGAATTAGCCTCTAAGGATTCAGGAATTTAGGTGGAAGTCGAATGTAGACTCTTAATGCTAGTACTTTTGATTTTTGAGCTTTTTGAATATTCCTTTTGAATGTTAATTGAATGGAAACTTGGTTTATTTTAGGAAACCAAGCCAACCTGATCCAATCGCAAGAGAAAGGACAACAGTGAGTCAGATACTCGAGTGATATTAGGTGGGTAATATATTTATGATTGTTGTGTGTATGGGCAATATGTGTATGCTTGCTTGCATGTGTGTGACACGGCTTGAATTGAATTATAAGAAATATTGAACATGCATTGTGATTATGATTATGCATGGCCTTTATAGGCCTTATGGCATTTTGCAAGAATTAAAAGAATGAAAATTATGAAAGCTTTGATAAATGCTTGAAACGAATCGTTATGTGCTTTGTTTGGGTGAGAGAGTAACGGATGGATAGTCACGTGCACGTTGACATATAGCCTTCTCCCGGCTGCCCGTTTGAGGCCACGAGATCCTTGAAAAATCGGATTCAGATAGTTTACGGTATAAACTTCGGTTTATCCGGATCGTTTTACGGAACTCTCGAACCATTTGTGTGCATTCATAATTGATTTGTTAGAAATGATGCATCATAATTGTTATGTTGTGAAGCAGGAATTGCATGACCTATTCTTTTGATGGTTATATGAATGTGAATCAATTGTGAAGTGTTGACTTACTATGCTTGTGTATATATACATATGCTTGAATGTGTGGCTCGTTGCCAATGGCTATAAATGTATATGCCACTGAGCTTCGCACCTCACCTCATTATCTCCCCTCCTCAGGTGCAGAACGTGACGATCGTTGATCTTGCAAGGCATCGAAAACTTCAAGCTAGTTAGGAGCTTTGTATTAAGTTAGTACTTTGGTTGGCCCTCCAAACATATCATCATGGAGCATATTCATGTATTTTGGATTTACACTTTATTTTGTATTATGCTATTTTGAGAATGCTTGTTTGAATTTCCTTTGGATTGTAATGGCATGAAGTAGAACGATTGTGTGAATGTTATGAAAATGCATGTGCGAATCGATTTATGTATAGATGTTGGGATCGGGTCAGAAGTTTTGGGGCGCTCGTCGCTGGCGCAACTTCACTTAAGCAAGTCGAACCCAATGTTCATGGTGTTCCCTTCTCTTTTAAATCCGAGTCACAAAAACTTGGTGCGGTCTAAACAAAACAATTAAATTTTATCTAAATCAATTAGAGGCAAGTGCACCCCGTCGACAAGTAATATAAAACGGTGAGAACCGGATATCGTACCCAAGGGAAAAAATTTCAACACATAAAACAATTAAATTAAACGATTAAAAATTACTCAGACGATCTAAAATTGATTGATTTGAAAATAAAATAAAATAAAGTAAGAAAATTAAGAAAATATGAAAAATGAAAGGTATAAATTAAAACGACTAGATTTAACAAACATCGGTTAAGGTATTAGACTTCAATTGGATTAGGCACTAAAAATTATAACAGTGGATTAATTTAGGAAATACTTCACTTAAGCAAGTCGAACCCAATGTTCATGGTGTTCCTTCTTTAAATCCGAAGTCACTACTTGGTTCATAGAAAATTCTAATAAAAGGCGTTAAATACGAGAAGCCGAAAATTAAGTTCGTTAATTCTAGGTATCCTCACATAAGATCCTAAGGTTGGTCTACACTTTAGGCTCAAGTATGTCGCTTGATTAATTTTTCGACAAATTAAATCCCATTGGTTATGGCATTTAATCATCTAAGGTCTTTAATCTAGGTGATCAAGCTAAATTAAGACTAAATATGCATGCAATCAAGCAAAAATTAATACCACAAAAATTATCCTAATCCAATATCAATCTTAACCTTAACCGAAAAGAAAAATTTAATCACACATATTTATCAATGAAACATAAATCATGGTCATAATATATGTTTGCATTAATTAAAATCACACAGTTAAAATAAATACAGAATTAAAAATAAATTAAGAAAATAAATTAAAACACCCCCTCTTTAGTTACTGTAGCTAATGTGACAAATAAAGTTTTGAATCAACTCATGGACGTCCTCCTCCACCAGCTGCCTTGTGGCATTTTTCAGCAGTCTCCACGTTTCTTTCACCATCTGCAGTGTTTATTCATCAAACCATCAACTTCTTCCACGTTGCTACTTGTCTCATTCACTACAGCTGCGTTAATCTCCTTGGCCTCCAACAGCTTGCATCAAGCCTTCATTCCACGCACTGTACATCTTTTATCACTGTTCATTGACAAGACAAATAAGTTTTGTCTCTCATTTAATTCATGCACGTCCCCCTCTCCAGCTGGTTCTCCTTCTCTTCATGTTTATCTTTTAAAATCCAACAGCAGACCTCCCACGTTTCCAAGCCTCCAGCTACCTTGCGTCTACTTCAGCCCAGCTCTTTTAACGCCTCCTCCTGCTTTGATTTGGTGTCTCCACAAGCTGTTTCGATTTCTTCTCCACACCAGCAGCAGCTCCTATCTCTCCTCAAACCACCAGCTACTACGTAGGAGTCTCCAATAAGAGCTCCTTTAATTCCCTTATTTTCACGCAGCTGCTTGCCTCAATATGAGTGAGTGGAGAGTCTTATTGGTGATGGTGTAACGTTGTCTTCCACCAGCTCTCTTGGTTTTTTAATTAACGCCCAGCTCCTCTCCTCTTCACTTTACTTCACCAGCTCACGCATCTACAACTCCCTCTCCTGCAGTTCACGCCCACTTGCAAAGCCACCTCTTGGTTTCTTCTTCAGCTGCAGCGCGTGTGTGGTTAATGTTCAGCCACCAGCTGCTTAAATCCTAGCGTCCATCAGTTGCTTCTACGTGGCTTTGCTGAAGCCAACGTTTTCTTCAAGCATAGCAAGATGTCCTCCTTCACCAACAGCTATGTCGTGAGAGGAGAGTTCTTCAATTGTGGTCTAACGTGAGTGGAGTCTCCAGCAGCTGGTTAATATGTTGGTGCTCTCCTTTAATTCTTCAGCTACTTCGATTATTAATGGAGAGATGAGTGCAGTGTTTCAATAAGAGTGGGGCACTCCAGCTGTCTTCTTATCTTCAAGCCACCAACTGCTGCTTCAACGTGGATGCTTCAACTTTTTCTCCTTCAGACAACGCACTTCCTTGCTCTCTTCTCCCAAGAAAAAACGTTGCTCTTCCTTCTTGGTCTCTTCTTCAGCTCACGTCCCACCTTTGCTTCAACAGCTGGGCCTCCTTTTTATCTCCACCAGCTACATCATTTGTGTCTCCACGCTACTTATTTCATGCTGAAGTCTCCACACTAATGTCACCTGCTACTTTGTTTTTCTTTTTTCATTACAGCAGCTTCGTCCCTCTTTGTTCTCCTCCAGCCTGGTGTGGTGTAAGTATGGGTCTCCTTCCTTTTGGTGAATTGCGTTGAGCTCTCCTAATGCTTGTCTTCATATGTGGTGGCCCCCTTCTTTTTTTCTCCTCCAGCAGTCACTAAGTTGTCATTGCCCAGCTCATTTAACTCCACGCAGCTGTAAATAGATTCTATAATGTTAAGCTACACATATCAACCTTTCTACTAAAGCATGCAAAACTACATCAGCGGATGTGCTCAACATATTGCCATGAGGAAAACATTGTTTGGCTGGAAATTCAAGGAGCACGAAGAACAAAATTCCACATTGATATGTAGCTAGCACGAGATCCATGAAAGTAGAAGGAAATCAGCTATCAAGCTATAAAAATTTCAATGCTGAGCAATAAATAAGAACATAGCAATATCTAGGCAAAGAATACGTACAAGGAAGATTCCAGATGTGAAATATTACTGTTATACTAGCCTGTGGGACATCCTCACAACCAAAAATTAATATAAAAATGCTGATTAACAACACCTCTACACTTGAATTTTGCTTGTCCTCAAGCAACTTATTTAGGTCACAACTGACGTATTCTGTCATTTTATTTTCAACGAAAATTAAGTACTTGCAATCCCTTAAAAATTCGGCGAACTCAAGTATCAAGTTACTTTATGTATCATAATATTTTCATCAAGGCACATAAACAAAATCAAAGGTAGATATATTTGATCATAAGCAAGCACAAAATTAAAATGAATTTTCCTCACATATTCACTCATGTCGCTCAAGTGTATAAGGGTTGTGTTTCGCTCAAAACTTCCTCTATGAGATTACGCTACCATTGGCTTGCAAATTCACCTATTTTTCACTACATATAGTACATGTCTTCATGGATCAAAAGGGCTATTATTAAGGGTTGTAATGAGGTTTAAGTTACGGTGAGGTAAAAACAACAAAGGCTGCTCACAAGCATTCACAAAGTACTAAGTGACGTGGGACAATTAAAAAGAACTTTTGAAATTTACATACCGAAATACAAGACTACAACTACTCGTCACTATCAAACGCTACGGGTTTGATTTTTTTTTTATTATATATTTTTGATATTTTGATTTTTTTCTTTTTTTTTCTCTTTTTCTCTCTTTTTTTTGTAACAATAAATATAAAAGAAGATAGCATAACAAAAATCAACAACAATTAAGTAGATGTGACTCTAAAACATCTCAGTTCAGCGTATAAAACAAAAGTCCCTAAATCAAGGAATCAAATACTTAGTACTTTATTCAACTTGTGAAAGGGTAAGGCTAAAAGTTTTCAAGTTTAATGCAATGTGATTTATACGAAAACAACAAGGTCAAAGGCTCAAAGGGGATAACAAAGGAAAACTGATTTGGTGGGTCATTTAAGCTAAAGGGTAAAAATAAAGAAGGCCTTTATCATGTCCATAAAGCATGTAACTAGCAAGATCAAACAGTTCGAGCAAGTTCAAGGTAATCTACATAGGAAGCATCACACATGACAAAGAAAATAAATGACTATGAGATGCAGTCATATGGCTCAAAACCTCACAAATGTTTAAATGAAAATCCATCAAAATTTCATACATTGCCTCATCACTCAAAGATCTCATTATTGACTAAGCTTATGCAATTGACGACTTTAATCAATCCACATGGTTCACTATCCTCTCAAGCTGCCTATTCCAAGTTCATGCAAACAACTCAATTTTCCGTCCAACTACTTTGACAGAATCATATGATCAATTTCAACACAAATAGGACCTAAATTAGCTACCAGAAGAGTCGCAACCATTCAAGTGTGTATCTCTCAACATCAACATCAATATCATCAACATCAGCATGCACATAATCTCAATCCCTCCACATTTAATAGGAACATGATCCCTAATTTTCATGTAGTCAACAATCAAACACAGAGTGGGGAAAGAGAAAGAAGAAACTTCCCTGAAGAAAAATCAGCCAAGAACTCTTTGTCACCAACCACGCAAACCTAAAGAAAACTCAAAACAACTTAAAGAAATGCATTAAAAGAACATAAAGGAAACAACGAGAAAAGAAAAAAAATACAGTCCTACCGAAAAACATGCATCGCGATCAAGGAGGCGAAGTGTCATGAAGAGACAATCGCTCCTCAGAGTTACCCACAAACTTGGGCATATACAATTTAACCCGTTGTCCATTTACCTTGAATGAATTTTCATTTTCTCGTTTTACCTCAAGGACCCCAAAAGGAAGGACTTGGATCACCATGAATGGACCATACCACCTCGACTTAAGCTTTCCTAGAAAAAGTCGAAGACGGGAGTTGTAGATTAATACCTGGTCGCCTACCTTAAAGTCTCGGTGGAGGATCTTCTTGTCATGCCACTTCTTCACACGTTCTTTATACAACTTTGAATTGTTATAAGCATCCAAATGGAACTCTTCAAGCTCATGAAGTTGCCTAATTCTCTTAGCACCTGCAACAGACATATCAAAGTTAAGAAATTTGGTAGCCCAGTATGCACGATGCTCTAACTCAACTGGAAGATGGCAAGATTTCCCATATACTATCTTTAATGGTGACATGCCGATGGGTGTTTTAAATGCAGTCCTATATGCCCAAAGTGCATCATCTAGCTTTAAAGACCAGTCCCGCCTAGAAGCATTCACAGTTTTCTCTAGTATTTTCTTTAATTCCCTGTTTGAGACTTCAACTTGTCCACTAGTTTGGGGGTGGTACGGAGTAGCAACCTTATGGGTTACCCCATACTTAGCTAACAACGAATCAAAAAGTTTATTGCAAAAATGCGACCCCCCATCACTAATGATGGCCCTAGGCGTGCCAAAACGTGTAAAAATATTCTTCTTCAAAAATTTAACAACATGTCTAGACTCATTTGTAGGCAATGTCTCTGCTTCCACCCATTTGCTAACGTAATCAACAGCAACCAATATATATTGATTAGAGAAAGACTTAGGGAATGGTCCCATGAAGTCTATTCCCCAAACATCAAAAACTTCACAAACAAGAATGTTAGATAATGGCATGTCATGTCTTCGACAATTGTTTCCGACCCTTTGACACCTATCACAAGATTTGACAAATGTAAATGCATCCTTAAATAAAGTGGGCCAATAGAAACCACACTCCAAAACTTTATGAGCTGTCCTAGATGCACCATAATGTCCCCCAGCCTCTCTAGAATGACAATGATGTAATACAGAGGACATTTCCTCTTCAGGAATGCAATGCCTAACAATACCATTCACACAAATCTTGTAAAGCAAAGGATCATCCCAAAGATAGTATCTTACCTCTGACAAATTTTTTTTCTTTTGAGCATAAGAAAAATCAGGGGGATAGATATTACCAGCAAGGTAGTTCACATAATCTGCAAACCATGGAATGACCGTCATAACCATCAGATGCTCATCAGGAAAAGTCTCCTGAATGTCCTTCGTTGTTGCACTCTCCATGGCAGCTTCATCTAACCTTGAAAGGTGATCAGCTACAAAATTCTCAGTCCTCTTCTTATCCCTCAGCTCAATGTCAAATTCCTGCAAAAGTAACACCCAACGAATTAGTCTTGGTTTAGCGCCGGTTTTGTCATCAAGTATTTTAAAGTCGCATGATCAAGATATACAATCACTTTAGACAAAACCAAATATGAGCGAAACTTGTCAAAGCAAACACAACCACCAACATCTCTTTTTCCGTGGTGGTGTAATGACGTTAGTGCAGCTTAGTGTCCTACTTGCATAAAAATGGGATGAAAGATCTTACCTCGCCTTTGGCCTAAAACAAGACCCATCGCATAATCACTTGCATCACACATTAATTCAAAAGGAAGAGACCAGTCAGGAGGTATAAGAATAGGTGCAGTCACAAGCATATCCTTTAACAATTGAAAAGATGTCAAACATTTATCGTCAAAATTAAACACAACATCTTTTTAAGCAATCCAGCTTAAAGGGTTAGCAATTTTGGAAAATCCTTAATGAACCTACAAGAAAACCAAAGATGGCCTAAAAACTTCTAATGGATCTAACATTGTTCGGTGGTGGAAGTTTCTTAATGACATCAACTTTTGCTGGGTCTACCTCTATACCCTTGCTAGAAATCTTGTGACCTAAAACAATGCACTCCTGTACCATGAAATGACATTTTTCCCAATTTAGCACTAAATGGGTCTCTTCACACCTAATCAAGACTTTCTCAAGGTTATCCAAGCATGCATCAAATGAAGTTCCAAACACAGAGAAGTCATCCATAAAAATTTCAATGCAAGATTCAAGCATATCAGAAAAAAATAGCCATCATGCATCTTTGAAATGTAGTCGGAGCATTGCATAACCCAAAAGGCATGCGTCTATAGGCAAATATACCATAGGGACATGTAAAAGTTGTTTTCTCCTGATCTTCCAGGGCTACAGGAATCTGCAAATATCCACTATATCCATCTAAGGCACAATAAAAGTCATGTCCAGCTAATTTCTCAATCATCTGATCAATGAAAGGTAAAGGAAAATGATCTTTCCTGGTGGCATCATTCAACTTCCTATAATCTATGCACATTCTCCACCCAGTTACCTTCCTAGTAGCTATTAATTCATTTTTTTCATTTTCAACCACAGTGGTGCCTCCTTTCTTTGGCACTACTTGCACAGGACTAACCTAACCAGAATCAGAAATGGGATAGATAATACCTGCATCTAGAAGCTTTACTACCTCATCTTTCACTACCTCCTTCATGTGTGGGTTAAGTCTCCTCAGGGGCTGCACTATCGCCTTGCTTCCATCCTCCATGAAAATGTGGTGTGTGCAAAAAGAAGGGCTTATACCTTTGATATCTGTAATGGACCACCCAATTGCCTTTTTGTGGTCCCCAGACCTTCAATAATTGCTCCTCCATAGCACCGACAAACAAGAAGAAATGATAACCGTAAGTGCTCGTGGATTGAGATAAACATATTTCAAATGACTTGAAGAGGTTTAAGGTCAAAAGAAGGGGCTCTTCAATCAAGGCTTCGGAAATAGCTTGGTACGGACGTTGGAGAGGCTCGATGCTCTATAGTGTGTCCAATATGCCTGCTCCAACTCATCTGCAATTTCCTCCAACTCTTCTTGCAATTCTTCCCTATCTCTTCGATTGTTCCTCGCGCTTCCTCTTCCAACAAATCTGCAGAAATGAGAAGAATCATCGAGATCGTAAGAATAAATATCAATAAAATGGCAAGAGTCAAGAGTAGAAGGATGCTTCATAGCATTGAACACATCGAACACTAGTTCTTCATCTTGAAGTCTCAAGATGAGTTTTCCACGTTATACATCGATGATGGTCCGTGCAATAGCCATGAAAGGTCTCCCAAGAATGAGGGGGATGTCAATATCTTCCTCCATATCAAGGACTAAAAAATCCACCGGAAAGATGAACTTCTCGACCTTGACCAATACACCTCAATGATTCCCCTGATAGGTGATTGACCTATCTCGCCAAATGAAGTGAAATAGTTGTGGGTTTAGGCTCCGCCAATCCTAATTTTTTGAAAATAGAAAGAGGCATTAAATTAATGCTTGCACCCAAATCCATTAAAGCCTTATCTATATGTAAATCACCAATCACACAAGGAATAGTAAACTCCACGGATCCTTAAGCTTCGTGGCAACTTTCTTGACAATATGGCGAACACTCCTCATTCAACTTCACCGTGGCATACCCTCAAACCTCCTCTTGTTAGACAAAATTTCTTTTAAAAACTTCGCATAAGAAGGCATCTGCGCTATGGCCTCAACAAAAGGAATGTTTATATGCAATTTTTTAAATATCTCAAGAAAACGACCAAATTGCTTATCTAATTGCGTACCTTTCAATCTTTGAGGATAAGGAATCCGAGGTCTTACCGGATTTGTGATGGGATCAACAAATAACCTTGGATGGTCCTCCTTTTCTGCTGGTGCTTCTGTGGCCTCCTTTCCACTTTCCCGACTCTCATCTTCTTCACTCTTTTCCACTTTTTTATCCTTTTGCTTCTTCTTAACTTCTTCAAGTTGTCTGCCACTTCTCAATAAAATTGCCTTTGCATGTTCTCTCGGGTTGGCCTCGGTATTGCTAGGCAGTGAACCCGAAGGTCTTTCCTTTATCAAACTAGCAATCTGGCTCATCTGATTCTCCAAATGTCTGATAGAAGATTCTTGGTTCTGCATCCTGACCTCGGTAGTGGAAATGTACTTCGACAGTAGGTCTTCGAGATTAGATTTCTCTGGTGGTGCAGGATTAGGAGCCTTGAAACCTGGGGGTGGAGGTGGTTGTCTCTGAACATTGGATGATTGTGGTTGTGCCACCTGATCATTCCGCCAAGAGAAATTGGATGATTCCTTCATCCTGGGTTGTAGGTATTAGAATATGGGTCCAATCGCTGTCTATTATAATTGCCCACATAATGGGCCTCTTCAGTCTCTTGAGCAAAAGGATTCCCAACTTGACACTCGAAAGATGCATGGAATCTCCACCACAATGCTCGCAAACAAAGA
Organism: Erythroxylum novogranatense; assembly: GCA_029891385.1. Classification (NCBI taxonomy): domain Eukaryota; kingdom Viridiplantae; phylum Streptophyta; class Magnoliopsida; order Malpighiales; family Erythroxylaceae; genus Erythroxylum; species Erythroxylum novogranatense. The sequence continues at coordinate 107,281,623 of CM057226.1, read as the reverse complement.
CAACTCTTTAAAGAAGAGCTAGCTCCTCCTCTCACATGTGCATCAAATTATCCAATTTTTTGTCAAAACATCCATCCGAAAGATAACGCCATCAGTATTGTCTACTACACGAGCCCTCAGAGGTCGCTTGGGATGCTGTCCAATGATATTGAAACTGCTAGTGGCCATCTCATCAATCAACTCAGAGGCTTGATCGACGCTTTTCTCATTAAACTACCTCCTGCGGCGGCGTCTATGGTACTCCCGGTCGATGGGTTCATTCTCAGATAAAAGTATTGACTCGCCGCCATGTAGAGAACCCATGACTAGGACATCACGTCAACATATCCCAAATCGCTCCCAAGCTTCATATAAACTTTCATTTTCATACTGAGTGAAGGAAGTGATCTCATTCTTCATTTTTGCAACCTTGGCAGTAGGAAAAATTTAGCCAAAAATAATCTCATCATCTCATCCCATGTAGTTATCGATCCTGACTGCAAACTAGCCAACCATGCTATAGCCTTATCTCTTAGAGAAAATGGAAATAACCTTAATCTCACTGCGTCTTTCGATACTCCATTTTGCTTGAATAAATCACAAATATCCAAAAATGTCTCCAAATGGGTGTTAGGATCCTCCAAAGGCAATCCTCCAAATTGAGATGCTCTCACCATGGATGTAATACTGTGAGGAATCTCAAAACTCGCAGCTGTGATCGTCGGCCTTATAATGGGCAGCATGGGTCTATTGTTGTGCCCCATTGTCAAATCCATCATAGTCAACTCCCTTCTCTCTTCAGTTTGTGGCATCAACCTCTCCTCGTCTTGTTCCATCTCAAAACCTTCTTCTTCTAGTCCTTTCTGCTGAAGTACTACTCCGAGCCAATCTGGTTTCCTTACGCAACCTACGAGTAGTTTTTTCAATTTCAGTATCTAATAGCAAATTCTCGGGCTTTTGACCACGAGTGAGCATAAACAAAATGGAACAAATAAAAAAATAATAATAATAAACCTAAGGATGAAAAATAAAACACTCAAAGTAAAGCAATAAAACAAACAACTAAAATACGCAAATAAACAACAAAGCAAAATTAAATCTGAGACAATTAACACCGTCTAATTTAATGACTCAAAATCAGAAATTTTCTCCCCGGCAACGGCGCCAAAAACTTGGTGCGGTCTAAACAAAACAATTAAATTTTATCTAAACCAATTAGAGGCAAGTGCACCCCGTCGACAAGTAATATAAAACGGTGAGAACCGGATATCGTACCTAAGGGAAAAAATTCCAACATACAAAACAATTAAATTAAACGATTAAAAATTACTCGATTTATCTAAAATTGATTGATTTGAAAATAAAATAAAATAAAGTAAGCAAATTAAGAAAATATGAAAAATGAAAGGTATAAATTAAAACGACTAGATTTAACAAAAATCGGTTAAGGTATTAGACTTCAATTGGATTAGGCACTAAAAATTATAACAGTGGATTAATTTAGGAAATACTTCACTTAAGCAAGTCGAACTCAATGTTCATGGTGTTCCCTTCTCTTTTAAATCCGAGTCATTACTTGGTTTATAGAAAATTCGGAATAAAAGGCGTTAAATACGAGAAGTCTAAAATTAAGTTCGTTAATTCTAGGTATCCTCACATAAGATCCTAAGGTTGGTCTACACTTTAGGCTCAAATATGTCGCTTGATTAATTTTCCGACAAATTAAATCCCATTGGTTGTGGCATTTAATCTTCTAAGGTCTTTAATCTAGGTGATCAAGCTAAATTAAGACTAAATATGCATGCAATCAAGCAAAAATTAATACCACAAAAATTATCCCAATCCAATATCAATCTTAACCTTAACTGAAAATAAAAATTTAATCACACATATTTATCAATGAAACATAAATTATGGTCATAATATATGTTTGCATTAATTAAAATCACACAATTAAAATAAATACGAAATTAAAAATAAATTAAAAAAATAAATTAAAACACCCCCTCTTTAATTACTGTAACTGATGTGACAAATAAAGTTTTGAATCAACTCATGGACGTCCTCCTCCACCAGCTACCTTGTGGCATGTTCCAGCAGTCTCCACGTTTCTTTCACCATCTGCAGTGTTTATTCATCAAACCATCAACTTCTTCCACGTTGCTACTTGTCTCATTCACTACAACTGCGTTAATCTCCTTGGCCTCCAACAGCTTGCATCAAGCCTTCATTCCACGCACTGTACATCTTTTATCACTGTTCATTGACAAGACAAATAAGTTTTGTCTCTCATTTAATTCATGCACGTCCCCCACTCCAGCTGGTTCTCCTTCTCTTCATGTTTATCTTTTAAAATCCAACAGCAGACCTCCCACGTTTCCAAGCCTCCAGCTGCCTTGCGTCTACTTCATCCCAGCTCTTTTAACGCCTCCTCCTGCTTTGATTTGGTGTCTCCACAAGCTGTTTCGATTTCTTCTCCACACCAGCAGCAGCTCCTATCTCTCCTCAAACCACCAGCTACTACGTAGGAGTCTCCAACAAAAGCTCCTTTAATTCCCTTATTTTCACGCAGCTGCTTGCCTCAATGTGAGTGAGTGGAGAGTCTTCTTGGTGATGGTGTAACGTTGTCTTCCACTAGCTCTCTTGGTTTTTTAATTAACGCCCAGCTCCTCTCCTCTTCACTTTACTTCACCAGCTCACGCATCTACAACTCCCTCTCCTGCAGTTCACGCCCACTTGCAAAGCCACCTCTTGGTTTCTTCTTCAGCTGCAGCGTGTGTGGTTAATGTTCAGCCACCAGCTGCTTAAATCCTAGCGTCCATCAGTTGCTTCTACGTGGCTTTGCTGCAGCCAACGTTTTCTTCAAGCATAGCAAGATGTCCTCCTTCACCAGCAGCTATGTCGTGAGAGGAGAGTTCTTCAATTGTGGTCTAACGTGAGTGGAGTCTCCAGCAGCTGGTTAATATGTTGGTGCTCTCCTTTAATTCTTCAGCTACTTCGATTATTAATGGAGAGATGAGTGCAGTGTTTCAATAAGAGTGGGGCACTCCAGCTGTCTTCTTATCTTCAAGCCACCAACTGCTGCTTCAACTTTTTCTCCTTCAGACAACGCACTTCCTTGCTCTCTTCTCCCAAGAAAAAACGTTGCTCTTCCTTCTTGGTCTCTTCTTCAGCTCACGTCCCACCTTTGCTTCAACAGCTAGCCCTCCTTTTTATCTCCACCAGCTACATCATTTGTATCTCCACGCTACTTGTTTCATGCTGAAGTCTCCACGCTAATGTCACCTGCTACTTTGTTTTTCTTTTTTCATTCTAGCAGCTTCGTCCCTCTTTGTTCTCCTCCAGCCTGGTGTGGTGTAAGTATGGGTCTCCTTCCTTTTGGTGAATTGCGTTGAGCTCTCCTAATGCTTGTCTTCATATGTGGTGGCCCCCTTCTTTTTTTCTCCTCCAGCAGTCACTAAGTTGTCACTGCCCAGCTCATTTAACTCCACGCAGCTGTAAATAGATTCTATAATGTTAAGCTACACATATCAACCTTTCTACTAAAGCATGCAAAACTACATCAGCGGATGTGCTCAACATATTGCCATGACGAAAACATTGTTTGGCTGGAAATTCAAGGGGCACGAAGAACAAAATTCCACATTGATATATAGCTAGCACGAGATCCATGAAAGTAGAAGGAAATCAGCTATCAAGCTATAAAAATTTCAATGCTGAGCAATAAATAAGAACATAGCAATATCTAGGCAAAGAATACGTAGAAGGAAGGTTCTAGATGTGAAATATTACTATTATACTAGCCTGTGAGACATCCTCACAACCAAAAATTAATATAAAAATGCTCATTAACAGCAGCCCGAGGGGCCACCTCGGGAATGGAAAATCGGGACCCGGACCCAACACAATCAGTTTCGCTCCATTAGGTAACTCGACAAGATCCCAAACGCCATTGTCTGCCATTGACTTCATCTCTTCCTTCGTGGCTTCAATCCACTTATCAGAGTTTCAACATGATTTGGCTTGACTTACAGATGTCGGATCATCCTCCACCCCAATGCCACATTCATGTTCATTGAGATATACAATGTAGTCATCTGATATTGCACTTCTTTGTTCTCTAGTAGATCTCCTAATAGGCACTTCTAATTGAGGTGGTTGATTGTCATTGCCTGGAACAAGCAATGTTTCTTGATCAATAGTAAGAGGTATGTCAGGTAAATTTGTGTTTTCAACATTATCTTTATTTACAATTTGAATAGTTTCAGGTATGGTTAACCCATCACTTTCAATTGTTACTGTAGTGGGAATGTTAACACACTCCTCTGGAAACACAATATCTTTATTTTGATTACTCCCACTGTAATCAACATCCTCAATAAATTTGGCATTTCCTGTTTCGAAAAAGGATCTGGTTGAGGGATTAAGGAATTTAAAACCCTTATATTTTTCCGGGTAACCTACAAAGTAGCAACCAATAGTTCTTGAGTCCAATGTCTTTTCATTTGGCCTATAAGGCCTAGCCTCAGCTGGACAACCCCAGACATGCAAGTGCCTAATACTAGGCTTCTTATCTGTCTATAGGTCGTATGGGGTTTTAGTTATTGCTTTTCTAGGAACTCGGTTTAAGATGAAAACTGCAGTTTTAAGTGTTTCGCCCTAAAGTGATTCTGGTAAAGAAGAATGACTAATCATACTTCTCACCATGTCTTTAAGAGTTCGGTTTCGTCTTTCAGCAACACCATTTTGACTAGGAGTCCCAGGCATGGTGTACTGAGCAACTATTCCACACTCAATCAAATATTTGGTGAAGGGTCCTTGACGTTATTCACCTGATCCATCATATCTGCTATAATATTCACCACCACAGTCAGACCAAACAACCTTTATTTTCTTGTTTAGTTGATTTTCATCTTCAGCTTTGAAATTCTTGAACACATCTAAGAATTGTGACTTTTCATGAATTAAGTACAAATAACCATAGCGAGAGTAATCGTCTATGAAACTAATAAAGTATTGTTGTCTATTTCATGAAGTCGTAGGGAACAGACTACATATATATGTATGAATCAGTTCCAATAATTCATTACTCCTATTTGCACCTATTTTCCTTATGTTTGTTCGTTTTCCCTTTACACATTCTATGCAGACCTCGAGATCTGATAAATCAAGGGAATTGAGAATTCCTTCAGACACATGTCTTTGTATTCTCTGTTTAGAGATGTGACCTAATCGCTTATACCACAACATTGATGAATTCTCATTAGTTATGTTTCTTTTAATACCAATGTTACTTGAGTGCAGGTTTTCAAAATGATTAATTATCTTAGAATCCAGTTTGTATAGTTTGTCGATACGAGAGCCAGTGGCTACAACTTGAGAATTTAGAGAAACAACACATTTACCATTTCTAAATAGACAAAAGTAACCAGAGTTGTTCAAATTAGAAACAGAAATTACGTTTCGTCTAAATGATGGCACAATAAAAGTTTCATCTAAATCTAAATAAACACCAGACTCTAACTGAATTCAAAATTAACCAATAGCTTCAACAGTAGCTGTGTTGCCATTTCCCACATAGATGTATTTTTCACCATCAGTTGGCTTTCGGCTCCTGAGGCAATCCTGCATAGTGACACTTATATGAGTGGTAGCACCGGTATCCATCCACCAAGTGTCAATTGGTACTAAAGCCAAATTAACTTCATAACAAACAAAGTTGAGAAATATACCTTTCTTAATAAGCCAGTTGGCGTAGTTGGTACATTCTTTCTTCATATGACCCGGTTTCTTACAAAAGAAACAAAGAATATCCGTATTCTGTTTCTTTTGTGTACCTTGTACTGTTCCAGAGTTTGCAGTTTCTTTACCTTTATTCCTTTTCCTCTTATTGAAATTTTCTTGAGAAGTTGTTGCTAAATGAGCGCTTTCAATCTTCTCTTGTTTCAACCTCTCCTCTTCTTACACACATTGAGCTATAAGCTCATTTAGGGTCCACTTCTCCTTTTGAGTATTGTAGGAGACTTTGAACTGACTGAATTGTGCAGGAAGGGAAATCAAAACCAAGTGCACGAGTATGTCATCAGAAACCTCTAACTTAAGTGCCCTTAGCTTTATAACAAGATTAGACATTTCCATTATGTACTCCCTGATGTTTCCTTTTCCCTTATAGCGCATTGAAACAAGCTTGGTTAGTTTAGTGCTTGTTTCTACCTTTTCGTTTGCAGCGAATCGGTCCGAAATTTGCTCGAGGAAACTCTTAGCATCAGCCTCATCAGGAATTCCTCCTCTTATGGAGTCCTAAATGGAATGCTTCATGATCATCAGACTCTTGCGGTTTGCACGTTCCCACTTCTCGTATGCAACTATCTCGCTCAAGAAGATCGACATCGGTCGAGTCTGCAGGACGTTCAAATCTAAATGCAAAGTCTAAATCCATGCAGCCAAGCACAATCATTATGTACTCCTTCCATTTCTTGAAGTTTGTGCCGTTAAGCACGGAAATATTGTTCATGTTGGCATAAATTGATGACACTTTAAGAGAAAAAACAAAATAAAATGCTCACGATTAGTTAAGAAGTCAAAATGAAAAAATTGGTAAAGGGAGTGATTACAAGATACCGAGCACAACATTTTTATTCAGTCTTTGGACAAAAATAATAATTTATAAGTGGTCTTCTTGGTCATAGTAAAAATATGGAAACTAAATCGGCCTAACAATGTGCCTTTCTTTAGACCGAGGCATTGTTAGCATGTTATACCAAATGCTTCACATAATTTAATACTATCCATCGTGCCTAAATAATCTTCCGTTGGGCTGATCATTTTGCAATGATGTTTTAAAATTTTACTTACTATCTGGCCAAAATAACCTTCCTTTGGGCTAATTATTCTGTATAGATATGAAATTAAATTACCAATCATCTGGCCAAAATAACCTTCCTTTAGGTCGATTATTCCGCATAGATGAAACATGCATTATCATTCTAAAATTAATAAATTTTACCAATAGAGGTTACTTTTGCTACATATCGGTTCAATCTATTTAATTCAAAATGATAAGCACCTAAATTTTAGATAAAATTAGGTAATTTAATTATTGTAAAAAATGGACAACTAATTAACCCCAAATTTTGACTTCAATTAATTATTACGAAATTATAACCTTAGTTCGTAATAAGATTAGATAACAATGGAAAACTTTATATTTTATATGTATGTATAAAATTATGTAATTTAAACTTTAGGTTACAAATAAAAGAGAGCATGAGCATGGACAACCATCGCAACCTCAAAGATAATATATACTTCCTGAACTACAGCTGTAGTGTGCATGGTTGTCTTGGGCGATTGAGCATAAGGCTCTTTGTCCCTTTTGGTTGTGGGTTCGATTCCCACAAACCACAAGACGCCTCTCATGTACAAACAGTTTATGTGCAGTCCAAAAGACGCGTCTCATGCCCAAAAAGTTACGTGCTAGAGAAACTGACGTTGCAGTAGAGCAACGATCATCCCTGACCTCTTCTGACCCAATTTAGAGGACCCGAATGGAAAAAACGGGTCTATAAAAATTGTATACGAGATTTAACATATATCGCAGTGATATTTCATCATTGTTGAGTCAAACAATTCGTTTCTAAACTGAATGAAACAATTTTTCGACAATAATACTTGTTTTCTAATTCATCGCAAACAAGATAATTATGAGATCAAAATTACTTTTACCCATAAAAATTTTAATCTCAGTCAATTATAAAGAAGAAAATAGCAAACCATAATCTAAAACAAATGAAACCTGAAATGATAAATCTGCAATTCATTGTTTTTACTACCATGCATATATGGAACCGAGTAAAAACAAGAAATTGAATATCATGTTGAAACAATCTACGTAAAGTGCTCTGATACCACTTGATAGAAATTTAGCCTTATGATTAATATAATCCGATTTCTAAACATTTAATCATCCAGAATCACACGCAGATAGAATCAACATTGATATATATATATATATATATATATAGAACACTAACCTTGATCAATTGCACAGCGGAAGCGTAAACAACAATGTTTGATAGATTTGTGTTCTTCCAAGTCAAGATCTAAATATCGAATGAATTTTTCTTATGGAACAGAGAAAACTAACAATAATCTTTTCAGAGAAAATGTCAAGAGATGTTCTGACTTCACAACCCTATTTATAGTCAATTTTGACTTACGGGCTATTGTGGGCCCATTAATCACAATGACCTGTAATGGGTTTCTACACATCAGGCCCATACGAATAATTAATTAATATTTCTGTAGGCCCAATAATTTTACTAAAGTTAGATCACATTTTATTAGGCCTATAACCGAAATAGAAATCTATGTACATATATTTATACACGTGGCCCATAAAATTCTAACATAATATATATGTCCACATAACTTGTAGAATGTACATAAGATTTGCAATATATAATCGCTTAGACAGGCTATCTCATATATAACAACAAATGTTTGTCGTCTTGAAGTAAGTTTATGTGAAAATATATTCTTAGGGTCAAATATCAAGCAACAGTAGATGGTCATTGAGATTAAGTCATTATTAAGTTTATGATATGGGTGAATACATAACGACATTAATTTACGATTGGAATACATACGTAACTCCATCTTCACAAATTAAAAAAAATTTGTAACAAGAGGCATTTCATCAAACACGTCATATGTATCAACAAATCATCCTAACTTCAAAAAGAAATTTGAGAACTTAACCTTCTAACACTAACATTTCAACCTAAAATGTTATTACCCATTCACAAAAAACTTAAGCATACCAAACAAATAACTCAAAGAAACCTAAAAAAATTCACTTTATTAACAGCATATGTACGGGTGGAGGTGGGAAGGAAAACAAAAGCAAATGGTGGGAGAAGACCTATCCCTTCCGACGCACCACCACCGTTTTATGACGCCACTGCCGACGACACACCGGAGGAGAAGATGCAGACGCAGCAGAGAGGAGAAGAACAAAGAAGGAGAGCAGGGGGGAGGGAGAGACTAATTTAGGAAGCTTATAACATTATTAAAACGACGTCGTTTGATGTTAAACCAAATAATGTCGTTTTCTTCAATTTAATAACGTTCAACCGCAAGCAGACGACATTGTATAGGTTTTTCAATTTACCGATGGAACATTCCGTCTTTAAATTCTATAGGTAACATCAAACTACATTGCCATCAATTCTTGCGTTTCTTTTCCGACGGTATTGTTCCTGTTAATAAATTATATTATCCCGTCAATATTACCGACGAACATATTAATTCTGTCGACAATTGCCAATGGTGCTTATTCCGTCGTTATTTTTCCATCCCCAATTCCTATTCTTCTTGTAGTGCTTGCTGACGGTATTATTCTGTCGTTTAATTTAAATTTTTTCTACACAATTACCAACGGAGTTATATAATACATCAATAAACAACGACGGTTCCCGTCACAAATTCATTATTTTTTTGTAGTGTTGGTTGGCCAACTTATTAAGGAATGTATATATTTATCTTTAATGTACATAATTAGTCAGATATGGATTGAATCCCACTTTTGGTAGATCACCATGTTTATGCCTTGTATCATGGAGAAAATTACTCCAGAAACTTGTATATATTTTGCGCATGTGTACTGTGAAGAATATAGAGAGCAACAGATTTACTCAATTCATCTTCTCCATAATCCTTTCTCTGTTCGTAGTTCTTTTATATGGTATCAAAGCCTTGGACAAGTTCTTGGTACTCAAAGCCTTCCTCTTTAATTCGCTACATACACCGCCATGTCAAACGATTCTCAAACATCTAGCAAGAAGGACGCTTCGCAAATATGTTGCTATGGATCCATCACATCCATATTATGTTCATCATTCAGGCCAACTCAGGCACATGCTCGTCCCAACCAAGTTGAATGGGCCCATTACGCCTTGGAAAACAAATGATGATACATGCACTTATAGCAAAAAGAAGCTTGATTTGTCGACGACACTCTTGAAATGCCATCACCAATCGATGATCCTCAAATTTCAACTATGGAACCAAAGTAATTCGATGATTCTCTCATGGCTCGATCATTCCATTGAGTCGGACATTGCAGCAGGTGGTCCATGCAAAACCGCTCGTCAAGTCAGGTAGACCTTCATGATCGGTTTAGGCGTAAGAATGCACTGCTATATTTCAAATTCAAAAGGAAATAGCAACCATGTCGAAGGCACAATGTCGGTGACTTCATATTACATTAAACTCAAGGTGTTGTGGGGCGAACTCGAGTCAGATCGCGCCCCATGGTCTGCAATCAAACCAAGGAACATCAAGATGAAAAGAGGAGGATAAATTGATGCAATTCCTCGTGGGGCTCAATGAATCCTTCAAAGCGATCAGATCCAACATACTTATCATGAATCCTTTGCCCAATGTCCGACAAGCGTACTCTTTGATCATTCAAGAAGAGACGCAGCAATGATAATCTCAAATCCCAAATGCGAGAATTTTTCCATTGCAGCGTGATGCGAACCATTCCACTAACCGGAAATCATCTAACGGTAAAAATCGTGAGCATTGCAACAGATCTGGTCACACCATAGATGAATGTCGTACTCTGAAATTTCATTGCACATTCTGCGACAAACGAGGCCACACAGAGGACAAAAGCCGCATCAAAATAGAACATGGAATTCCAACAAACGCAACACCAAGGGCAATGGGTGAGGCTCATATTCAATCGCTAATATGGTAGATTCACCTTGAAGAACACATGATGGCAATGAATCCGATGGGAGTCTCGTGCAAGGATTTTCTACTAAAGATCCAGAAATGGCGAGGTCGTTTCTATGATGAATAACAAATCGGTAAAGGTGAAGCATTTGCAAACGCAGCAGTCTGTTAACTCCTAATACCTTAATTAATCCTCGCTTTCACAAAACCTTGGATCTGGATAGCGGAGCAACCGACCATGTATCATCCGATTCACATCTATTTACACACATCACCATCTTCAATTTCATTAATAAATTTACCCACGGATCAATCGCACCTATCACTTCCACGGGCACAATCAATTTTAGTAATGATATCACACTAAAAAATGTGCTTTGTGTTCCATCTTTCAATTTAAACCTCATGTCAGTTAGCAAATTGACTAACACATTAAATTGTTGTGTTATCCTTTTCCCAAATGGTTGTATTTTGCAGGACTTGGCTACGGGGAGGACGATTGGCTCGGGTGAACAACACGGCGGTCTATACTACGTATCTCCATTAAAATACTCACCAAAATCATTTCAAGTATCTCATAGTCCTGATTTATGGCACATGCGCCTCGGACATCCTTCTCCAATGCGTCTTAAGCTCGCCTCGTCATTGCTACCTTTCAATAAAAATTCTATTTCTGATCATAATACTTGCAGTATTTGTCCTAAAGCAAAACAAACAAGATTGCCTTTCCCATTAAGCACAATAAAATCTCACTCTCCTTTTGACTTGTTGCATTGTGATATTTGGGGTCCGCACAAGGTTCCAACACATTCGGGGGCACGTTTCTTTCTCACCATAGTAGACGACTTTACTAGGTGTACATGGTTATTCCTCATGAATCAGAAATCTGAAACACAACACCTATTAGAGTCATTCATCACATTTGCACAAACCTAGTTTCATGCCTTAGTTAAAACTGTGCGAGTCGACAATGGCTCAGAATTCCTCTCCATTGGAAACTTCTTCCATAAGAATGGCATCAAATGTCAACGCACTTGTGTCTACACCCCGCAACAAAACGGAGTAGTAGAACGCAAACACAGACACATTCTTAACACTACACGAGCATTACTATTTCAATCACATTTGCTATTAGAATTCTGGGGTCACTGTGTTTTAACCGCAGCATACATAATTAATCGCTTACCTTCACCTCTACTAAAAAATAAGTCCCCTTTCGAACTCCTATACAACCGACCTCCTTCCCTCTCTCATTTAAAGATATTCGGTTGCTTATGTTATGCAACTGTTGTTTCACCTAAACAAAAATTTGATTCCCGAGCTCGGCAGTGTGTCTTTATCGGATACCCAACCAATCAAAAAGCGTATAAGTTGTTTGATATGGACAGTGGCACATTCCTTGTCAGTCGGGACGTTACCTTCCATAAAAATATTTTTCCTTTCCTTAATCAATCTACAACAACTTCCCCACCTAATTCACAAACGGTCTTACCAAATCTGGCTCTCGACATACCAGATCCTCCTCCATCAATCACGCCTGCCATGCCAGAAAATTTAGAAATTCCAAATTCCCTTCCTTCATCCATTCCAGAAACCTCAGCCTCAAACGTACCTGTAACGCCAGCATCTCCTCAACCTCCAGCAGCGCCCACACCTTCATCCCGCCGCCGATCGTACGCATAAGCCCCTACCTGGCATCAAGACTACGTGATGGGATCCCAGGCCAATCTTTCCGACTCTAGTCAACGACTGTCGAATGCCACCAGGTATCCCCTTCAACATTTTCTCTCTTATTCTCGTTTCACTCCTGCACATCGTATATTTCTAGCTAACATCACAGGCACTAAAGAACCCACCACATATGCTCAAGCTGTCCTTGATCCAAAATGGAAACAGGCCATGGACGAGGAGCTAACGGCTCTACAACTCAACAAAACGTGGACAATAACGCCACTCCCAGCAGATCACAAATCCATCTGTTGCAAATGGGTCTATAAAATTAAATACCGGTCCGATGGCAACATTGAACGATATAAAGCGCGACTCGTCGCCAAAGGGTACACCCAACTTGAAGGGATTGATTATCGTGAGACCTTCTCACCGACAGCAAAACTTACAACTCTCAGATGTCTCCTCACTGTAGCAGCCGCCAGAAACTGGTTTATTCATCAATTGGACGTGCAAAATGCCTTCTTACATGGCAGTTTGCATGAGATCATCTACATGGACTTACCACCCGGACATCGTCGACAGGGGGAGAACGTTGTATGTCGACTCAACAAGTCATTATATGGCCTCAAACAAGCCTCCCGGAACTAGTTCTCCACATTCACTGACGTGATTCGAACAGCATGGTATCAACAGTCCACAGCAGACTATTCTTTATTCACAAATCATCAAGGGTCCTCATTCACTGCCATCCTAATCTATGTAGATGACATCCTTCTGACCGGGAATGACCTAAAAGAAATGCAGCGCATCAAAGAATGCTTATTTCGGAGTTTTCGCATTAAGGACCTTGGAGACTTAAAATATTTCTTAGGAATTGAGTTTTCTCGTTCTAAAATCGGTATTTATATGTCCCAAAGAAAATATGCACTTGATATTTTGCAGGATACAGGGCTCACAGGTGCTCGTCCAGATAACTTTCCAATGGAGCAGCACTTAAAGTTAACTCCGGATGATGGAGAATTGCTGAAGGATCCATCCAAGTACAGACGGCTCGTGGCAAGATTGATATAGCTCACAGTCACAAGACCTGACATAGTCTTTTCAGTTCGAACGTTGAGTCAGTTCATGCAAACTCCACGCCAGCCACACTGGGACGCGGCGATTCGTATCCTGAAGTATGTTAAAGGATCACCGGGTCAAGGGTTGCTATTGCCATCCAGAAATAATCTTACTTTGAAAGCATACTGTGATTCTGACTGGGGAGGATGTCAGACCACTCGGAGATCAGTTTCAGGATATTGCATCTTCCTTGGTTCTTCTCTTATCTCGTGGAAGTAAAAAAAAACAGACCACCGTATCAAGATCTTCGGCAGAGGCAGAATATCGTGCAATGGCCAATGCATGTTTGGAGCTAGTATGGCTACGTTATATATTGCGAGATTTGAAAGTCTCATGTGATGTTCCTACACCACTATTCTGTGACAATCAGGCGGCACTATACATTGCAGCGAACCCCGTATGTCATGAGCGCACAAAGCACATCGAAATAGATTGTCATATTGTGCGAGAAAAGTTGCAGGCCGGAATAATCAGTCCTTCGTACGTACCAACACGTTGCCAGCTCGCGGACATTTTTACGAAGGCATTGGGGAAGGATCAGTTCTTAACGCTGCAACACAAGTTGGGAGTTCACGATATTCACTCACCAACTTGAGGGGGAGTATTAAGGAATGTATATATTTATCTTTAATGTACATAATTAGTCAGATATGGATTGAATCCCACTTTTGGTAGATCACCATGTTTATGCCTTGTATCATGGAGAAAATTACTCCAAAAACTTGTATATATTTTGCGCATGTGTACTGTGAAGAATATAGAGTGCAACAGATTTACTCAATTCATCTTCTCCATAATCCTTTCTCTGTTGTAGTTCTTTTTATACAACTAAATATTAAATGTACAGTTTTAATTATACCTTATACTTTGAGTTAAAATATATGATTTCACAAGATCTCACATATTAGAAGTGAGGCAAATAACTAGTTTGATTATCTGAAAATAAATACGTAATGTGTACATAATGATGATTTTAGCATCTACATCAAGCGGAGAATTATAAATATAATTTTTGGGTATCTAAGAGAGGTGAGAATTAATTTATTAATTAATTAGTCAATCTTAAAAATTTAATAAATTCTTATAAATTAAAATAAATTGTTTAATTTTATTTAATAATCTATTTTTCAATTCAACTTTAAATTATTGAATAAACAAAGACAAAATTTTCAATAATATTTTAAAATTTTAAAATTATTTAATTTTAGGTGATTTTAAGATTATATAATATCAATTTAACCTTTATAATTTAAACCTCTCGATCTAACATATATGAAAATATGAATTCCTTGTATGTATACACACAAGTAGTGTCGAAGTGTGTGAATGTATAGTCCTTGGACTCTATTTAAGAGTCATAGATAGGTAATTGGTTTTGGATAAAATAAATTATTCATGAAGATCATCTACATCTTTCGACCCCGTCTGTGGGGTTAACGAATAAGAATAAGACCGCTTTAAAATGAACAAAAAGCTTATCGAGATACATTTGAGTAAATCTTTAAAAGCGTATAAATAATAAAAACTTAACCAACGAAATGTTATTTAGCAAGGATTAAATACTTAATCGATTCGGTCAATTAAATCATAAAAATGTTGAATTGTTCAATTTTTAATTCAATTTTCAACTTTACTGTTAGATTGATGTTAATAACTTTTGTTGTTAAAATTTGATTAATTTATTAATTAATTCGCTCATTTTACAAATTAATAAGTTTTTCAAACTAAAATAAATAAATTAATTTTCATTTAACAATATTTTTAATCAAACATCAAATTTTTATAAATAACAATATTTTTTCAATTATATTTCAAATTCTTTAATTTTATTCAATAAATTTATCAAATTGATAATATCACATTACTTAAGAGGATAATGAATAGCAGACATGAAACAAACTATAATATAATTTTTAAATTTTAACGGCATAATATAAGCAATTTAATCGTTTAACAATTATTCTTAAAAGTGATATCAATTTATTACGAAGAACAATATACAATTTAGCTTAATTAATTATATTTACATTATTTGGTGATCATTAATAATTATTAGTACTAAATTGTTTAACAATTATGATAGAATTTTATCATTAATTATTGTAGACTAGCATAATAAACAATAAACATAATTTTGTGCAAATCCCGACTAATTAGATGTCAAGATAATTAGAGCATTTGTTATATTTAGCCCAAAATGGTTATTACTTTTATAATTGGGCTTGGTACTTCTCTTATACGTGTCATTGACCTGTTTTTATGGGCTTGCTATAATAGGTAGGTGTAACCCATGTTTTGCAGTACACAGTAGGCCCTATTACTAACTAACCTTAAATATAATCGCCTCAATGAGAACTATAAGTTTTCTAATCAGGGTTTGGAATAGCAGTAGTCAATCCTCTGCATTTCTATCACTCAGTTTCACAAAAAACAACAATAGACTCAATTGTTCCTCAATTTTCGATACCTTCGTGTTAATTATTCTTCAATTTGGCATCAGAGCTATAATTAACTCTAATTGTGACTGGTAATTTTGGGTATTTTTTGAGATTTGATGTTGATTGTCATGGAATTTGAGTTCTGTTTATTGGGGTTCTCTTTTTTATTAATTTGTTTTTTGTGAAATATGTTTTGTTGTTGTTGGTTTGTTTCGATTTGGTGTCAAATCTCGTGTGGTAAGTTTGTTGAATTTTTTGTTTGCTCTTTAAAACCCCATAACTCAAAAACAAACCGTTAAATATATATATATATATATATATATATAATCCTTTTCAAATTTTTTGAAATTTTTCAGTAGCCTTTTTTGTGAAATTGATTGCAGGCTTTGATAGATCGTTAAATTTTGAATCTAATGATACCAATTTTGTTGAAAACGGATCAAAATTGAGCAAGTTATGGTCATTTTTCAAATCGAGTCGCGAACTCGAACGAACGACCCAAATTCTAGGTTTTTCGGGTGAAGAAGAAGAAGCTCGACCTAGCTGGCCTTTCCCCACAAGGGGAGGTGGTGTATGGAGGGACGTGCGGCCTGCTCCCTTGGCTATTTTGTCCCCAATTTTGTTTGTTTGCTCCACTTGTCCAGTTCTAATTAATGGTATTTTCTGAAATTTTTTGAATAATAGAAATATTTATTTTTATTTTTTTCAAATTTAAAATTACTAAAAATATAATTTACTCTCCGAATTTTATCTTGAAATTTTTTGTACTTGTTTATGGTATTTTTTGGCTTGTGAGGTCTTGTGTACTCTCAGTGTTAATGTAGTTATGCACCATATTTAATTTTGGATGCAGTTTATGCATATAATGTTATATTATATAATTAATATGGTTAATTTTGTAATTGTGGTGCTAACTAGAACCTATAGGGCAATATTGGGATATGTTATTAGACTATAGTCATTCACTTTGTGTAATTGTGAGCTCCCCTATCGTAAGACCAATTATTACAAAATGTTATTGTGATGTTGTTATTGGGCATACATTAGATATTATGTTAATGATGCACTTACCATATCAGTTTGTCTTTATTAATGTGGTTTCTAATGCTTTGTTTAATTCATTAAATTATGTCTTCAAGTTTTCAGTATCTTATCGATATTAGCTTTAGGGCATAATTTAATATTATGGGTGATTTGTGTTGTAATTCAGGATCCTTAGGCAGGATTACAATTGCATGAGAACACAGTTGTGTTGTTTACACAATTTTACTATATATAGATACATTTGATAAATCTCCCAGCATTGCCTCAATTTCCAGCTTTGAATTCTTTGGTTAAGCTTAATGGGACCAATTATAAGGATTGGCTTGAATCATTGATTCTTTTTTTGGCTGTTTCAAATATTGATGTTGCTCTCCTTGAGAATGAGCCTGCAACTCACTGTTGAGACTTCCGCTGCAAATAAAGCTAAATATGATAAGTGGGCTCATTCTGACAAGGTTTGTTTGATGACCATCAAATACATAATGGAGAAGACTATTAAAGAGAGCATCACTGAAACTGATAATGCTAAAAATTATCTCAAAGCTGTTGGTGTAAATTTTTAGAAGTTTGATAAGACTGAAAAGTCTAATTACTTGTCTTTTCTATCTAAGACCAAGTATGATGGCGTGAGTGGTGTCCGTGAGCATGTTATGAAGCTTGTGAACTGGTATAACAAGTTGAAGACCATGAAAGTGTTGGACCAATGGTGGTTGACAAATTAAATCCTACTTATGTTTTGATAATAATAAAATGTATAGAATTGGTTAAGAAATTATTTCAGGTGTTTTGGATTGAAGTAAATCAAGACAGCATTAATCTTCAATAGAGAAGATATAAATCATTGTAAAATCAAGAAGGAAATAATCTTCAACATACATGAAATACTCAAACATGAAGATTATGGGAAGATCTGATTAAATATATCCGTTGGGGTCATCACTAGTCGACTACATTATGGCAAGTCAACTAATAATATTCAGATATGTAAGTGGGGCATGAAACAAGTCGACTAAGATGTTACAAGTCGACTAAAAATCAGCCAGATAGGTGAACTAGTCAACTATCATGGCATTAGTCGACTGATCGAAGAGCGGAGATGAAGCCTGCATTGAATTTCGTTGGTACTAGTCGGCTATAACAGCTCGACTAGTCGACTATCAGGTGAAGCTGAACAAACTTTATCCAGATCAATCACAAATGGAAAGGAAAAAGTTTAGAAACGTCTATAAGAAATCAAGCAACGGCTAGAAGAAGATTTGCAACGTTTATATTCATCCCTAGTCTGCAAATAAATAGAGGTACATCAAGGGATCGATTAGTGTAGTCCGAAAAACAAAAAGCATACCACTATTGTCTCTAATTTGCTCTCAATTGCTCTTAACTTGTTTCAAATATGTATTGAGCATTGTTCCTTCATCTTTATTATTGTTATTTTTTTGAGTTGAGAGATTGGTGAAAAATCACTTGTGAGGTAGGATTTAAGCCAAAAAACAAATCAATTGTAAGGGTAGCTTGAGCCAGAAATCAAGAGGTGTTGTAAAAGTTCACACTGAACTAAAAAGTGTGTAGTAAAATGATTTGCCAAATCCTAAGTGGGAGCTTAGGTAGAGGACGTAGGTCTTAGCACCGAACCTCTATAAAAATACTCTCTTTGCGAAAAAGGTTCAAAGATCTATTCAACCCCCCTTCTAGATCGTTTACAATTGGTATCGAAACAGAGGAATCCAGGGATGGCACACAATAATTTAGCGGAAGAAGGTAACACCAATAATCGCCCTCCTTTATTTAATGGTACTAACTATTCTTCTTGGAAAAATCTTATGAAATACCATAATAAGCGAGGGAGTAGAGTATTGGAAGATCACCATCTTCGGTCTACATGCTCCATTAAAAGAAAATGGCGAGGTAAAGATGGAGCTGGAGTATGATGACAATGATTGGAAGCAAGCTACATCAACGCAAAAGCTATGAAATTGATATATTGTGCTCTCACTGTTGAGGAGAGAAATCGAGTGAACTCATGCACGAGTGCTAAAGAAATATGGAAAAAGAGGACATCATGCTAGAGAATGCAAAAGCTCATCTTTCACTTCAAATATCCAAAAAAATGACAAGTTTGACAAAGGAAAAAAGAAAGCTAGCTTAGTAGCCACTTGAAGTGATGATGAGGAAACATATCAAAAAAATGATAAAAACAACTTAGCTCTCATGGCAAATAACTTCTTAACAAGTGATGATGAAGATGAGGTAATTGATCAAGATCTTAGAGATTCCTTTAATGCTTTACAAATTGATTTTGAAGAAGCTATTGAGATCAACAAGAAATTGAGAAAGAAAATAAGAGAACTAGTTGCTGAAAATAGTGTTTTACATGAGACTATTGATGATTTAGATTGCCCTAAGGAAGATCATTCTGCATGCCTTGTTGAAAAAGAAAATCTTACTAGTGAACTTGATAGACTTAGAAAGGAGTTTTCATATATGGTTGGAAAATTTGCTGGTGGAAATGAGAAGTTTGAAAAGATGTTGTCTTTACAAAGATATTCAATTTCTAAACATGGTTTAGGTTATGATCCTTTTGATATAGATTGTTCCTTGATTTCTAAATTTACTTAAGATGGAACAGTTGCAAAATGTGCTAAATGTTTGAAAGATGGTCATATAGAAATTGCATGTAAGAGTATTAAGAGATGTATTGATCGCGCGTCGTAACGCTAATCAAAATAAAATAACTAGACTACTACTGTAGCAGTGGCAAGTCTAGGTCGATCCCACAGAGAGTGTGTGTAAAGTTTATGAAAAGAAATTAATCGGTGTTTACACTTAAAGGGAGTTTTGGATTTTGAAAGATGAAAATAAAATAAAACTAACTAATAAAACACAAATCAAAGAAAACATGCAAAAATGATAAATGTGGGAAATTTGGTAGGGACCCGGTTCTTTGGTTCAATCTCGGCCTACAGCTTGACTAAGCATATTTTATTAATTTGTTGTTCTTTAACCTCTCCTAGGAATTATTAATCGTGGGTTAAAAATTAACCCGAGTTTTCCCTTAGATTTTGTTTAATCAAGATACGATCGTTGATTAAACCTAACTACCTAACAACCTAGGATACGATCTCTAGATTTAATTAGGCAGTAGTATTACGAATTAGGAAAATCGATTAATCAAGGCAACAATCACATACGCTAGGGTCATTTAACCTAGGTCATGTTATCCCTAATAATTACGAATCATTAGTCGCTACACATGAATTTTAACATAACAATTACGGATTATATCGAAATTCTAGCAATGGGTTTTGTAATTAACAATCCAATGAACGCATTAAAATCATCACTTACAATACCCAATAAGTTCATACACAATAACCGAATAATAACAAAAATCCGATTATCCATACACGAAACTCAAATCAGTTAAAACAGGACAACACAATCAATTTCTAATGAGAGAAAGAAACAACAAAATAATTAAAATAATACTTAACCCGGGTCATCAGCATCGATATTACCTCCGAACCGGCGTTAGGACATTTAGCTCTTCATAGGTCTTTTTCAACAAATTGCTTCAACCCCCATCTTAATCCCTAACCAAAAACACCTTATTGATTATTGTTCTTTTGATTTGACAAATAAACCTTGAGGTTTATTGTCCATGCCCACTGTTCACTGCCTACTCTTCACTGTGCCTCCACCATGCCTACACCAGCTAGCCTCCTTCCAGCCGAAGCCGCAACAGCTGCTCCCCTGGCCAAGCCGCACACTCCTCTGCGTTTTATTCTTCCGTAATCGCTACCGTGCTTTCCTCTCACTGTTCCATCATTTTATTGCTAGTGTCTCCTGTAGCTTGATGGGACCATTAAGGGTTTCACATCAAACCCTTAAAAAACCTCTCCTCCATTTGTTTTGAAGATCATGAACATCCAAATTATATCTACAAGCTCAAGAAGGCACTTTATGGATTAAAGCAAGCGCCTAGGACATGGTATGAAAGGTTAAGTACATTTCTAACTCAAAATGGTTATATTCGTGTTAAGATTGATAATACTTTGTTTATAAAACATGTTAATCAAGATATGCTTATTTGTCAAATATATGTTGATGATATTGTTTTTGGTGCTACTAATGAATTTTTGTGCAAATAATTTAGTGATCTCATGCAAAGTGAATTTGAAATGAGCATGATGGGAGAACTCAAGTTCTTTCTTGGGTTGCAAATCAAGCAAGACAAAAATGGCATCTTCATTCACCAATCAAAATATACCAAAGAGTTTCTAAAGAAATTCAAAATGGAAGTATGCAAAGTAGCAGCAACACCAATGACAATAAATCTAGTCTTGGAAAAATCTGAACATGAAGAAGATGTTGATCAAAAACTTTATAAAGGTATGATCGACTCTCTTCTATATTTAACCGCATCTAGACCAGATATTATGTTTGCTACATGTCTTTGTGCTAGATTTCAATCTTGTCCCAAAATTTCTCACTTGAGTGCTTGCAAAAGAATTTTTAAATATCTGAGTAAGAATGTTAATCATGATTTATGGTATCCCAGTTGTGAATCTTTTGATTTGTATGCTTATAGTGATGCTGACCATGGTAGCTGTAGGGCAAATAGAAAAAGCACTAGTGGGTTATGTCATTTCTTAGGATCATCTTTGATCTCTTGAGCTAGTAAAAAGCAAGTTAGTGTAGCCATCTTCACTGCTGAATCTGAATATGTAGCTTTTGGAAGTGTATGTGCCCAAGTTCTTTGGATTAAACATCAATTGCTTGATTATGGTATTGTTGTTAAAAATATTCCCATTTATTGTGATAATACCAGTACGATTTGCTTGAGTAAAAATCCAATTTTGCATAGTAGAACAAAGCATATAGAAATTAGACATCATTTCATTCGTGATCATTGTTTGAAAGGTGACATTTGTTTGAAACATGTATCTACTAATGATCAATTAGTTGATATTTTTACAAAGCCTCTTAAAGAATAAGTGTTTGTGAACATAAAATTGAGGCTTGGTATGTGTGATTTGAATTCTATTAATTGATTTTCTGCATACATTAGCACAGCAAAATGGTCACAATATTAGGCAAATATGCAATTCCATCTGAGAATACATCATCATGATCTACACTTAGGCTGAAAGATGATTTATGTGGAGTTTAGCAATATTCTAGTCGACTAATTAGAGTTTAAGTCGACTGAAGTTGAGGAATTACTCGAGTTATTATGTTGCATGTTGAAGTATTATAGTTATAGTTGACTACTAGTCTTCAACTAGTCGACTAATACACACACTTTTTCCAACCAGTCGACTAGTTTTATATCAGACAACCCCCACTCTTCAATTTATTTTTATTAATCGACTAATACCCTACCAATCAACTATAAGTCATCTAGGTCTTATTTAAAACCTCATTTTTCTCCAAATCTTCGAAAAGGCTATCTTCTTCTCCTTCAAAATCTCTTCCTTCTAGTCGACTATTCTCCCCTGATTTCTTCAAATCCACCATACCCACTCTTAATCGTCTTACACAAGCACTAAACCCCCTTTTCAATCCTTCAAATCATCTCTTTTTTTTTCAAAACCCTTTTCGACCCCCTAAAACCCTAAGTCTCTAGATCTTCAATCCTTCGACATGGCTCCACGAAAATCAAGTGGTAAAGGGAAAAAGGCAGCAACTCCTCTACAAGGTCCAAAAGTGCGTAGGTCATCTTCAAGGAGAAGTGATGAAAGAGAAAACGAAGAAGTTGAAACACGATTCATCTCTCAAGAAGCTCAAAACCTCTATTATACGGTACTCAAAACTGAGGTATTAATCCCATCTATGAGATTTGATTGGGTAGAGTTGGACCATAGTGAGTATACGGAATTGTTTTCTCAAATGACAAATTTTAGATTGCGTTATTTTTTGGGGTATACAGACAATATTTATAAGGATATGGTGAGAGAGTTTTATGCAAATCTTGTGGTGACTAGGAGTAATGTAGATACTAGAGTACAATTAAAATCGAATATTCACGGAAAAGAACTCTTTATCTGTGAAGATTATCTATGAAGATTATCTGTTAAGATGGTTTCAATTGCCTAAGGGTGGGGTTAGGCCTAGCGCTTCATTTTTAGATTTGGATATTCTGAGACATGAGGGTGGAGATACGGATGAGGAGGTTGAAGAGAATTATGGGTATACTGAAGCTAAAGGAGATGATTTACTTGCTAGATTATGTTCTGACCATTCATCACCTTATGAGGCAATGGACTTACCTTTGAATTATAGATTGTTACATTATGCCATTAATCGTGTGGTTTATCCAAAGAAAGCAAGCAATAATCACATCACATCTTTGGATAAAGAGATTCTCTAGCACTTGGAAAAGGGGCGGAAAATAAATTTTCCATGCTTAATCATTCAGATGATGCAGTAAAAGGCGAATCTATTAAAAGGTGAGCTTAAGGGAAAATCAGGGAAACATAAATGAATGCCACATAGGGCCTTGATAACTTATATTGCTAAGCTACAAAAGTGTAATATGAATGCTTATGATTTTTATCCCTATCCTCAGAGTTGGCGATTTACCCCTTATAATCTCTGAAGCGTGAAATTGGTCAAAACAGTTGAGAAATGATGGGTTTATTCATATCATGTGAAGAAACTGGGTTTAACCTTGGAGAGTGAACAAGTGCCTAGGAAGCAATGTTCTAAGAGGGCAGGTGATCGCCCTAGCAGCTTCCGACCTAGCAGTGTTCACCGAAATGAGGTTTCTCAAGATGATCTTGGGGAGATTAGAGAGCAAATGGAAGAATTCAATGATCGTCTTGATGATCAACAAACTACGCTTATGCGCTTGGAGAAAAGTGTCGATAATCAAAGAAGTTTGCTCACACATTTGGAAAAGATCATTAAGAAAATTTTTGATAAGCTCGGTTGTAGACATGATGATTCCTCATCTTGATTTTGGTTGTTGCAATTGCTTTAGACCAACATTTCTTAAGTGTTTTCTTCGTATTGTTTGTGATTTTCATCTTGTATTGGATGGTTATTTGAGACTATGGACATCCGTGTTGATGGTTTGTTCCTTCTTAATGTTTCTTAATGTTGGTTTGTGTTAATTATTTTGATTATGACAAAAAGGGGGAGTAATATATGTTAAAATTGTTTTGGGTTACTATGTGTTAAAATTGTTTTGACTTATATGGCTCATAACATGTTTTTTTAATCTATTTTGATTTGAAATTACAATTATGGATTATACAAGGTTGTTGAACTCAATGAGTTATATGATTGTGGGGAAGTCAAACTTACTAAAAAGACAAGGTATAAAACCTTAATCAATGCTTCTTTGTTTTCATTTCTTAAACAATTTCTAAGTGTTTTGTCATTATCAAAAAGGGGGAGATTGTTGGACCAATGGTGGTTGACAAATTAAATCCTACTTATGTTTTGATAATAATAAAATATATAGAATTAGTTAAGACATTATTTCAGGTGTTTTGGATTGAAGTAAATCAAGACAGCATTAATCTTCAATGGGCAAGATATAAATCATTGTGAAATCAAGAAGGAAATAATCTTCAACGTACAAGAAATACTCAAACATGAAGATTATGGGAAGATCTGATTAAATATATCTGTTGGAGTCATCACTAGTAGACTACATTGTGGCAAGTCGACTAATAATATTCAGATATGTAAGTGGGGCATGAAACAAGTTGACTGAGATGTTACAAGTCGACTACAAATCAGGCAGATAGGTGAATTAGTTGACTATCATGGCACTAGTCGACTAATCGAAGAGTGGAGATGAAGCTTGCATTGAATTTCGTTGGTATTGGTCGACTATCAGGTGAAGCTGAACAAACTTTATCCAGATCAATCACAAATGGAAAGGAAAAAGTTTAGCAACGTCTATAAGAAATTAAGCAACGGCTAGAAGAAGATTTGCTACGTCTATATTCATCTCTAGTCTGCAAATAAATAGAGGCACATCAAGGGATCGATTAGTGTAGTCCGAAAAACAAAAAACATACCACTATTGTCTCTAATTTGCTCTCAATTGCTCTTAGCTTGCTTCAAATCTGTATTGAGCATTGTTCCTTCATCTTTATCATTGTTATTTTTGTGAGTTGAGTGATTGGTGAAAAATCACTTGTGAGTTAGGACTTGTGCCGAAAAACAAATCAATTGTAAAGGTAGCTTGAGCCGGAAATCAAGAGGTGTTGTAAAAGTTCACACTGAACTAAAAAGTGTACAGTAAAGTGATTTGCCAAATCCTAAGTGGGAGCTTAAGTAGAGGACGTAGGTCTTAGCACCGAACCTCTATAAAAATAATCTCTTTGCGAAAAAGGTTCAAAGATCTATTCAACTACCCTTCTAGATCGTTTACAGAAAGTTATGCTGAGAGAGGATTATCTAATCTGGCAGGTATTTGAATCTCTTCTATCTAAGTTTGATGTTCTCAGGACTACTTACTATGCTCAGAAAGATGAATGGAGCACTGATGAATTGATTTCCATTCTTATTCAAGAGGAACATACTATAAAGAAGGGAAAGTTCCCGGTATTCATCACACTTCTCACAAGAGTGGTGACAAGAAGAAATTTTATAGAAACAAACAAGGTAAGCCTCAATTTAAGAAGAAGGGGAATGATATAGAAACAAAAAAGGTAAGCCTCAATTTAAGAAGAAGGGGAATGATATAGAAACAAAAAAGGTAAGCCTCAATTTAAGAAGAAGGGGAATGATAATCATGCATTACCTTCTGGGCTTGGTGAGAGTTCTGGTGCTAATCTCAAGCCTATTTTTAATAAAAACTGCAACTTTTATCATGAACATGGGCATAGGTAGCGTGATTGTGAAATTTAATAATTGGTTGGCAAAGAAGAAAGGTATACCTCAACTCTTTATCTGTTTTGAATCAAATCTTGTTGATGTTCCTCCTAATTCATGGTGGTTAGTCACTAGTGCCATTATTCACATAAAGGCATTCTTTATCTTGTACATATTTAAATGTATATGATAAAGTCCATAGGATAATTGTACATTGCAAATAAAATTAAAATGAGATTATAAATATGAGATTCATATTGCATTTATGTATTATTCATAAATGTTCCTAGTCATTATTCTATTAAGATTGGACATTAATAGAATGAAAAAAGACTAACACACATTTTATTTTTTCTTATGAAGGAAGTAGTCGATCTCTTAGGCTAAAATATAAAGATATTTAAACAAATGTGTAGGTGCTTGCTAGAGAACAAGTTTACTGAACAGACCTGATATGAGAAATCCATTTGAAACATTACTTGTATGTCTATGAAATTCTCATTGTGATGATTATATAAGTGATCGTTTGACTTGAGGTCATCAAAGTTATCTTGTATTGGGATTGGTATGTTTTGATACTATTTATGATCTATTTAAAAATAGGTCGTTTAATCGGTAGTCATTGGATGTAGCATGAACTATATGGAGATAGTTAAATGATCAAGATAGGATTCATCACCCTAAAGTAACTAGGGAGAATGTTCCATTGTTCTCGTTTAGTATTAATACAAGAAATCCTTGGCCAAGGTAAAATGATGCTTTGTAAATAATTTACAAATATCATTAATTGAATTGATAGCTAATGTCGGAGAACTAATATGATTAGACTCAAAATAAAGTAGACATTAATTTTAAGCTCTATGTCTAATCGGAACATTGTATGATGAAATGATTGAATTATATGAAAAAATTATGCACGGAAAGATTAGTCAAAACTACTTTGACATTCCTAAATATTTGGGTGATCATGATGCGTTGCTAGACGTCAATCTTGATCTATGATTATAAATTATTTAATTGGAGAATTAAAGATAAATTAAAAAGAACGTTAATTTTTCTAACTTTGATTATAAATTAAAATTAGATTTTATAATCATTGCCAATATATTTAAAAACCTAATGGGTCTTACATATAAAATGCGTTGAAGAGAGCAAAGTTAATTTAATCAAGTTAGACTTGATTGTAAAGTTTGATAAACTTTATGATTAAATATAAGATATTTAATAAATAAGGATCAATATGAGATATTGAATCTTATATAGGCATAATTGGTATTTAATTAAAATTATTTGTAATTTTAATTAAATTTTAATTAAAATTATAATTTAATTTCAATTAAATTACTAAATCATCCCAAATTTATTATAAATAGACTTAAGCTCTATGAAGCTAGCATTTCATGCTTAACCCTCTCTGTAAAAGTTACAGAGTTCTCTCAACTTGTTATGTAGATACCGTTAGAGACCGCACACTTGTAGCTATGGTGGTTGAAACGGATTGATTTCAAAACAGTTCGAGGAATACAACAATAAAAAGATCAAGTTTTGAATAAAGTACAAATTAAATTTTTGCTTTTTTATGATTCGTGTTAATTATTTTATAGAATTAAATAGATCTTAATTTTCAGGAAATCAAAAATCATGAAAAAGTTTCGTGATTATTTCACTGCGGTCGAAATCAGATCCCGACCTGATTTCTCAAGACATAATACTTTTGAGTACGAGCGCAAAAAAAAGATGATCATGGTCTTCAACTTCCAATTTACACAAAGAGCAAGTAGTGTAGACATTTCCTTGCAAAAGACGTTTAGTCTTAACTCTATTGAGGATAGTTAGCCACGATATGAAGGACGCCTTAAAAGAGATAGAATTATGTCATTAAAGAGAAGACCAAGCCACCTTAGTTAATTCCTGAGTATGTAGTAGATGACAAGGCTTGTTGGTGAACCGCCCACTAATTTCCAAGTTCTACAAGATGGCATCATGCCGTAGCACATTGGGAATAAAAGCTAAAATGGGAGCCAGAGTATTGAAACCTCTAAAAGTACCTTGCCATTGGCCATTACAAAGAATGAAAGAGATCCTCAAGTTTAGAGGAATTCTATTACTCAAATGCCGAATACAAAGATGCGAAATATGTGAGCTGTAGTCTACCCAGTTGTCAAATCAAAATCATGTCTAACTTCCATTATCGACCTGGTGCTTAATGCAAGGTTAAATTATGTCATGCATATACAACATTTGTATCAAAATCTAAGAAAATTCCTTCCTAATGCCAACTTGCTAGAGGTTACGGAAGTGGTACTCATAAGGCCATTTAACCCATAAAGCATTATAGAAAGTGGTACTCTTACATTTTAACTATAGTTATAGAATGAGAGTCGAGACAAGTCAATCAAGAAACGTATATTTCTTTATATTTACTCTCAATTCTTATTGGTCTTGGAAATAAAAAGACATTGAGATTTTTCTCTCTAATAATTTTTCTCTTCTCTAAACTCAAACAAGATCATTACACTTGTATTA
This sequence comes from Erythroxylum novogranatense, assembly GCA_029891385.1. Classification (NCBI taxonomy): domain Eukaryota; kingdom Viridiplantae; phylum Streptophyta; class Magnoliopsida; order Malpighiales; family Erythroxylaceae; genus Erythroxylum; species Erythroxylum novogranatense. Next base: position 107,253,271 of record CM057226.1, on the reverse strand, counting down.
AAAATATTTTCATATCAATATCAATTAAATAATTTTAAAAATAAATTTCAATTTAATATTAAGTTATTAATAAATAATTTTAATAAAAATTATTAAATTTACAGTATTATAATTTTATTAACAATTATATATGAAATATTCATAATTAGTGTATATTAAGTAAATGATATTTGAATGACAACTATCTAACAATTAAACTTATAATCAAATTAAATAGTCTAATTATCTATCATTTAGTTTAGATAAATGATAAGAATTTAACTATGATAATTATACAAGTAATGTATTGATAAAATTTTCACTTGTTATTAAGATTAGGATTCATTTTAATCAAGAAATTAAGTTAATTAAAAATGATTATTCTATTATGGTTACATGATCCATGAACTAAACAAGTTAAGTTATAAGACATGTAGATACCCCATGAGTCTCAAATAACGAAGAATTAGAATAAGTAATGACATATCAGTAACATTATATAGAATGGCAATAAGCTAAGTAAACCTTAGCTGACACATCTCCTAACTACTCTGACTTTCAAACCATGTTTCATATGAAGTATCACGGAAAATTAGGAACCACAGGGTGTTCCTCCATTACCTGAATTTGGTAGCTGTGGATAACAAAAGCAACAACTACTTTGATTTCAGTTAAAGCCATTTATTTGCCAGGACAAGTCCTTGGACCTGCATTGAAGGCTAAAAACTTGCTTGGTGGCTCATATTTGATACTACCTGGCTTGAATTCTGAGCAATCTTCACCCCATATCGGCTTGATTCTTGCCATTGCATATAACGAAAATGGTATTTCCTTCTTTGGATCGATACAGTGGCCACTTGGAAGAACATCGGCCTTCGCTAGAGCTTTGTGTTGAAAAGGAACAGGAGGGTAGAGTATTCTTCTTTTTTGTTACAAGGGAAAACAAACAAAACTACACTTCCATCTTAATTAACGCAAAGATCTGCGATACAAAACTTCGTGTTGATCATGGTGCATGTGGACCCTGACTAAAGTCGGAGACTCTTGGAGTAAATGTAGGCTTGGATTGGCTATAGCCGCAAGAGAGGTCAGGCTATCTGCACTCTAGTTTCCTTCTTGATATACTAGCTAAATCTTCACCTCCCAAGGTTGGTGCAATAGACTACAGATACCTACCACCGAAAAAGAATAATCAGTCATAGGTATGCTGGAAGAGGAGAGAATATTGATCACTTCTAAGAAATCGACTTCAATGATGATACGTCGGTATCCAAGTGATCAAGCCATGATTCACACACTGCACCATGAAAAAAAAGTAGGCTTTTAGTTCTTGTGGTTCAAAAGTGGCAAGTTTTCTGCTTCTTTGTCTCTTGCAATCATCTTGAGCTCCTCCCTTATCTTGTCTTCAACCTGATGATTCGTTGAAACATTCCAAAGGAACCAAGTTAGAGTAGAACTCGTTGTGTCTGTCCCTGCAAAGAAGAGATTCAAAATGGTGTCACTGAGAAACTTGTCATCTGGTTTAGATCCTATAAATTCAACATCTTTGAGATATGATGTTAACAAATCAACCCCGTCTTCATTTTCTGTAAAACTGCAATTTTTCCAAAGTTCTTCTCTTTTCCTAGAAATATATTCAGAAACTACATGATGTAAATCTGCAGAAGCTTTGATCATCTTTCCCTCTTTTCCAATACCTAGCAATCTCTACAACTTCCAAAATAATCCAGGCCTAATATGTTGATAAAATATCACCTCCATTGCAAAGTCCATGGCTTTTGAGAATTTCACTTCTGGAAAATCTGCTGACAGACATTCGAGGTCGTAGCCAGTGGTCAGTATGCACGTAACATCGAACGTGAACCTCTGAAACAGATATTGTAAGTCAACAACCAAACCTTGTTTAACATCATAATAGAGGATTGTTATTAACCCTTGTTCCAATTTACTTCGACAAGTCCTGACCAAGAAATAGTGAAACTATTGATGGTTCATCAAACCTTGAGCGATCTTTCTTTGATCCCTCCACGAGGCCGAATCCGCATTGAATATACCATCTCCCAAAACATAAAAATTCTTTACGAACTTTTCACCTTTTGGAAAGTTCTTAAAGTTTGAGCTCATTATGTACCGGATGTTAATTGGATCATCTGTACAGAACATATCTGCACTCAACCACAGATTTTTGAACAAGAAATTGCACCCAGTTTGATCTAGAAGTTCTGCAGTTTTCGCATGGAAGTCTCTAAGGTGGTGTCGGGTTTGGGTCATTTTTAAGTAGAGTCCAAAGTTTAAGTATAAAAGGGTAATTTTAAATAGGTTAAGAGAGGATAGGTGCAGCCGGAAGAGAAAAGAGAGGGAAAAGAGAAAAGAGAAGAATTTTAGTTTTTTTTTCAGCATTGCACAGTCTTCTTTTAACCTTCGATCGCATGGTGATTTCTTATCGGATTAATCTAAAATTTTAATCAGAGATTTCTCTCTCATTGATCTTCATTCTAAATAGTGGAGATTGAATTTGGAAGTCTCCAAGATTCTCTGATCTTCAGTCGAAGTTGCTGTCAGATTCTAAGGGTGATATTGTTCTCAACTCTTTGATTATTTCATCTTGTTGATGATTATTGTTGTATCTTGAGTTGAGTGGTGACTTTAGTCATATTTAGAGGTGAAAAACTCTTTGTAACTTGATTAGTGATAGTGTAGTTTTTCTTTACTGGATTAGGTCCCGTAATTTTTCCTTTCTCACATTAAGGGAGGTTTTTCACGTAAAAATTGCCTGTGTTCTTTATTTCTTGCGGCTTAGTTTCTTGCATTTGAGAGTTTGTTGGTTGCTATTTTTCTTTTGGTGTTAGTTGTGATTGTTTACGTAGGGAAAGGTTTATTGGTTCTAGTTACTTTGTTTTTGCTGCGTGACTAACTCCTCCTTTCCTAATAAGTGGTATCAGAGCTTTTTAGTTCGAGATATTTGTGGTTGTGGTAAACAATAGAATTTGTCAATACTAGTAGGATGGTTACTTTGAATGGCGTCAATTATGCTCTTTGGAAGGGCAAGATGGAGGATCTGCTTTATGTGAAGAATTTCACTTACCAGTATTTGCCATTGAAAAGCCTAATGACAAATCGGGCGAAGAATGGACCCTGATGCATAGACAGGTGTGTGGTTTTATCTGACAGTGGATTGACAACAATGTGTTGAATCATATTTCTGGTGAGAGACATGCACGGAACTTGTGGGAGCAGCTTGAGAAGATGTATGCTCGAAAGACTAAGAACAACAAAATGTTTTTAATAAAGTAGATGTAAGCATTGAAGTATAGTGATGGGACTCCTATGACAGATCACTTGAATAACTTCTAGGGAATTATGAATCAGTTATCAACAATGAAGATTAGATTTGATGAAGAAATACAAGGTTTGTTTATCCTTGACTCCTTACCAGACTCTTGGGAAACTTTTAGATCTTCATTGTCAAATTCTGCTCCAGATGGTGTTATTTTTATGAATCTTGCTAAGAGCGTTTTATTGAATGAAGAAATGAGAAGAAATTCTTAGGGTTTCTCTTCAACATATGTCTTGGTGACTACCTCTAGGGGAAATAACAATCGGGGTTTCCAAAACAGATAGCAAAGTCAAAGTAAATCCAAAGGCAGATACAAAGGTTTTAAGTGTTTTTATTGCGATAAGAAAGGGCACTTGCAGAAAAATTGCTGGAAGTTGAAGAAAGAGAAGAAAGGCAACAAAGGCAAGAAAGAAAAGAAAGAGAATAACAATGAGAATTGTGTTGCTATTGCCACTAAATAAGACCTTGTGACAATCCTTGATGAGAGCCTAGTTAAGGTTGTTTGTGATGAATCAAGCTGGGTTATAGATACTGGTGCTTGTTCTCATGTTACATCAAGGAAAGATTTTTTTTCTTATCTTATACTTCAGGTGACTATGGGGTATTGAATATGGAAAATGAAACTATCTCTAAAGTGATTGGCAATGGGACAGTTGTGTTGCAAGTAGGTATGGGAACTAAACTTTTTTTGAACAATGTTAAGCATGCACCTGATGTTCGTTTGCAGTTGATATATGTTGGCAATCTTGATGATGGGGGTTATATGAGTACCAATGGTGGTGGTATGTGGAAGCTCACTAAAGGTTCATTGGTGGTGGCTCGTGGTAGAAAGCACTCTGACTTATACTGGACAACAGCTTCAGTATGTACTGGCAGGGTGAATGTAGTTGAGAATAACTCTTCAGTATTATGGCACAGGAGACTTAGCCACATTAGTGAGAAAGGATTGAATGTGTTATCCAAGAAGAATCTCTTATCATATTTAAAGAGTGCTAAACTGGAAAAGTATGACCACTGCTTGGCTGGAAAATAACACAGAGTTTCTTTTAAGACTAATCCTCCTTCAAGAAAGACTGAGTCGCTTGACTTGGGGCATTCAAATTTGCGTGGTCCTATGAAGACAAAGACTTTGAGGGGTGCATTGTATTTTGTTTCCTTCATTGATGATTGTTCTAAGAAATTATTGGTCTATGTCTTGAAGACCAAAGACCAAGTGTTGGGGTCTTTAAACAGTTTCAAACTTCTGTTCAGAGAGAGATTGGAAAGAAGTTGAAGTGCATTTACACTGACAACGGTGGTGAATTGTTGGGACCCGATCTGGGAATCGAATCACAACCGGAGAGACGAAAAACGGATCGTAAACACAACGGATCAAACAAATCTTACGAAGGAAATCTAACGAGAAAAGCCAAAAACAAAATCGGAATCTGAAACAAAATGAAAGAACGGAAGCAAAGCGAAACGAACGGTTCAAAACAAACGAATGGATCATGAGACGAAAACAAAGTCCAAAGCGGATCGAATACGAATGGTTAGCCAAAGAGGCGGAAACGAAAGAACGGATCTCAACCCAAAACTGGGCCAAATCAGAAGAGAAACACAAGGCGAAAGTGGTGAAACAAAATCAAATCGGTAAATCAAAGAATCGGATTTACCAAAAGAATACTGGGCTCTGATACCATAACTATTGGGACTCGATCTCGGAACCGGATCATAACCGGAAAAACTGAAATAAAAGAAGCGGATAACAAATTGATGAATGGGACAAGCTTTTAGCATCGATTCGAGGTGGGTAGTATGTTTATTTATTGAATTTTAAGCTAAGCATGCGTTATTTGAAAATCAAGAAGCAAAATTTTAAGAAATTATTGGTATGTAAATGTTTGAAAATTTAAAATTTTCGAAGGATTAAATTCAATGCTTTCGTAATGTTTTTAAGAAAATACAAGATTTATGAAAATCATGTTTTCGAATTATTTGAAAAAATTGAACAATGTGCTTTATGAATTTGTATATGTTTGATTTATATTTTAAAGAAATAAATTGCATTCATTGTCATGATTTTTTATTTATATGTGATTAAATTGATGAATTGAGATTGAATGTGTTTTGGCTATATGAATTGATGTGATATATGGATATGAGAATGTGTCAAGTATTTGACACGATATGATGATATGATATGAAAATTTTGGAAATCAATATTTTCGAAAAGTGACTTCGGGCAATCCGAATTTTTCAGTTTCGAATTATGTGTTATGTGGGTTTGGTCAGGTTCCATAAGTGGGACGAGTCCGCACTTGTCTGTTTTAAAGCCTTCTCCCGGCTGCCAGTTAGTGGCACTGGAGCTCCGATTTCGGACTCCCATAAGTCACGGCTACACCAGACTGCTATACGGGAAGGTGTAGTACGTTCCGTTCACGGCTGCACAGGACCGCTATGCGGGAATGTGCAGTATGTTCTGTTTTGGACCGAACCAAACCATTTGATGTGTTATGTGTTTTGATTTTGTTTATAAGTGTGATGCATTGCATGATTTGAATGATGTTTAAGAAATATGAAAGAAATTAAGATTTACATGATTTTGATTTTGTTTATGAAAAGTGAAAAATGTGAAAAAAAATTTGAGAAATAAGCTATTTGTGGATTTGCAGCAGTGCTGTGATTGAAATTATTTTAGAAATTATTTTTAAAAGATTGAGAAAAAAATTTTGCAAAATTTTCTACTGAGAAACTTTTGAAATGAATGGCAAAAAGTTTTTTGCAAAAGTTTTCACTTATCATTCAATTTATAAACATATTATCCACGATCTTTGTGCTCACCTCCTCTTTCATCCTCATCTCCAGGTTTTCGAGCGGGAGATCGGATGAAAGAATGTCAAGACCTTGTTTCTGTAACATCTCACCCCTGACGGGAAGGGTAAAATCGTAATTTAGCAAAGGATGAGAGTGATTGGGAGTAATTAGGAATTTCCATGCATACTGGTATTGGTGAATAGTAAATTTTTACACATGAAAAATAACTGTGCATGCATTCATGATTATTTCCCGGTATTGGGTCTAAATGGAATTCTATAGTGAATAATGTGGAAATTGTGTTTGAAAAATTTATTGGAGTAATCCATTGAGTGTTTTACATTTTAAGGGATTTTTAAGAATTTTTCTGGACTTTTCCAGAGAAAATTTCCAGACCGGACAAATCACTAAGTGGCGAACCGGTTGATTTTCAGTAGCGAAAATTGCTATCCAATGGCACTAAAATATTGGGTATATTATTTTGGGATTGAAATGAGGGCCATTGGAATTGATTGGGTCAAATTTCATTAGGGTTTCTTCAAAAATCCTATTACATGTTTTTGTTCTTTTCTCATTTTCTCTTTTTCTTCAAAATGACACTTGTCCTACACCTTTTAAATGTTTTTGTCTTATTCCTTCATTGTATTTTCGGTTTCTTAAAAGGGAAGGAAAGAAAAAGATGGTTTTGTGTTTGCTTTTGGCTCCTCCTCCATCCGAAACCTCTCTTCCATCTCTTTCATTTGGTTTCTTTAATTAGCTTCCTAAAGAATTACTCTTCTCTTCTCCCTTAAGTGCCTTCCTAGCATGGATAAAAGCTTGAGTGTTCTACCTCCTTTACATGGTGATGATTATGAGTGATGTTGGGAAGAAGATGATGATCGTGGGTGTTAGAGAAATGTAGGAAGTTTGTGAAAAATTGGATAAGTTGAAGAAGATTAAAGCTTAAATAGGTAAGAGGATGTTCTATGTTTGTTGCATGTATAATTTTGACATCTTGTGCATCAATTGCATGAAGTTGTGCTTTGACTAGATGGGTACATAAATTGGTTATTTAATTGATGGTTGATTGATATATTGATAGGGTAAAACCTAATGAATGTAAGTAGAGTTGTTAAGATGATTAAAAGTGAAGTGATACTTAAAGAGTAGTGTAAGAGGTGTATGAATGAGGCAAAGAGTGTTGCTGCCATGTTTATGGCTAAGTGCTTAAGGGGATGATTGAATGATATATTGGTTGATTGAGTGATTATATTTAATGCTTATGGAGGTAGGAAAGGTGTTAAAATGAAAGGAAGTGAATAGAGCTGAAAAATGGATTTGTACCTATTGCACTGTTTTGATCATAACTAATTGTATGGTTAAGCAAATGAGGTGAGGTTTGAACAAAATGAAACTTTAGTTGATTTTCTAAGATTTCTTTTGAAATAGGTGTTGTCTAATTGTAGCCTTAAGAGGTTGAATTTTGGCTTGGAAAGTTAATGTTATTGACTGTATGAACAGTGTCAAAAAGTAAGAATCTGAAACTTTGGTGATTTTTCTAGATTTATGTAGAAGGAATTAGTGAAAATGATCTTCATGAAAGTTTAATCCTATCTTGTTAGCTTTCCATTTCCACTGATTTTGAAATTTTTCGATATGTATATTGGGAGATATGACCTGTTGAATGTTGACTGGTTATGTGCATTTTGTTGAAACCTAACCATCAGTGTAGGTTTTGTGAGCATTGTGATTAAAGGCAAATTTAGAGATTTTTATGATTTGAATTGGCACAAATGATCTTCTGAAAAGTTGTATAGGAAGCAATTATCTTGAAAATGAGATATAGTATGTTAATTTTGGATAACAGAATTGGGACTTATGAATTTTCAAAGATTGGACTGAAGTTAGGTCATTGACTAGTGGTCAGGTCAGAAACTTGCATGACAGTTTTGAGCTTGTTAGAGATGGAATTGGTTTTTAAGCCCTTCATGAGAACTGTAGTATTGTGTTTGATCTTTTCAGGGGTATAAAGTATGCAATTTTTTGACATTTTTGTAAGGAGCTATGCTGTTTTAAAATTTGCTATCCAGATTGGGGAATTTCAGTGGGCAGATTATTTGTTGAATTGTTTGACCTAGTTAGGAAGTGAATTTGATTTCAGGTTGTACATAAAAGTTGTAGAAAACATTGTGATTTTTCTGTGCACATTTATTGTGTAATTTTTGACTAAGGAAATGGGAAGTTATTGAATTTACAAAATCCTGCACTGTTTTGAGAGGCATTGACTGGGCAGTAATTTTGATTGCATTTTTGATACCCTTAGAGGTAAAATTGGCTTTTGTGTCCTTCATAAAACTTGTAGAGCTCTCTTTTCTCTATGAAATAGACACCAATTTTGTCCAAATTGGAGTTCGGAGTAGGGAGTTATGACCTAGACAAGTTGGCATATCGGAGGCAATTGTTTCAGATCTGTCATTTTAATAGGGCTAGTCGACTAGGATTCTTAGACTAGTCGACTAGAACATTATAGTAGGGCTAGTCGACTAGGATTCTCAGACCAGTCGACTAGGACATGCATTTCTCCACTATTTTGCCTATATCTTTGTCATTTGACCTCCGATTGACCTGATTCTTGAGGCATCGGATTCTTGAAACATTGAATTTCATTTTATGAGAAATGGGAAATTTTTGGACGAAAAATTGACGTGGGTCCGGGTAATGGTTCTTTGATCACTGTTTTGTTTATTTTGGACCTATAAAGGCCCGAATTAAGTAATTTCAGTGCCGTTAGATTTCTAATTTTTAGACGGAATTTTTGTGATAGAAAATTTTAGATTAGGGCCGGGAATATCATGAACATGTATTGTGCACCTTCTAATTGCTACATTTGCAACATTAAATAGTTCTGATTGAGCAATTGGTAATATTTATATTCTGTAACTGTTATAAAGATATTTTTGGAGCGCCGATCCACCGATGTCACTAAGACTTTCAGGTATTAGCTCGAAAGTACAAGTGACTAACCTAGATGGTTCATTCAATTATTATATGTTCAATGTGGGGAAATAATGGAGGGATTAGGATTATGTTTGTTTGTGACTGGATTCCGGACAGGTGATCCGATGAATTGGGAGAACTGCCATAAAAGTGTATTTGGCTGTGATTCTGTGAGCTAAATTGCTCTTATTGTGTGAAATTGTGATACATGAATGGATTGTCGATTCTTCGCTAATTGTGATGTGATCAATTGTGACTGGTAGAATTGTGTTATATGAACGTGAATTGTTTGCTATTACTGTCATACTGTGATTAATTTCTTGAAGTGTTCTGGAAGTGCACATTGTTCATTGCTTACTACACTGTGCTTCATTTCGTTGCCTCTCTTTGGGCATCGCTTGATATGGATCATTAATTGGGCATATGCATTTCATACACAAATGCATAACTGGATAATAACAATAGTTGTGACCAGAGTAGCCACTGATACTGATACTAAAAAAGAGCCTCGAGCTCGAAGGGAGTTAGTGCATACCCAGAGGGCTCTCCTACTCCCTAGACACGTCTCATCGTACTGCATTCATTTGTTTATCGCTTTCGGTCACAACATCTTTGTAATCAACTGGGTGTCACATGTGCATTGCATACATACTTGACTGAATACTGGAAATGGGAATAAGGCCAGAATGCCTTCCAAAATTGTGAATTGCTTGCATGTTGCATGAATTGGGCGAACCATCGATGATGGTTCCTTACTGAGTTCTCAAAACTCACCCAAAATTTGCATCTATTTTTCAAGTTTTGAAGAGTACCCCGTTTGACACGGGAGTATGTCTACCGTATGCAAGGAACAGATAGAGGTCGGGATCAGTTTGCGTCTGCATTAGTGTCTCATAAATTATATTCTGAAATCTTCGTAAAAGAATGCTCTGTATTTATAGTGAGTCCAATTTGGTTACTGCTTTTTGTTCATTAAATGGCTTTTGTAAATTATTATTGAATGATTGTAATAACTGAAAATGTTTATTTATGAACGTGGGCTCAGATTGTTTACTGTCTATTCCGCACACATGAGTATAATGAAAAAAAAAACTTTCATACTGAGTTTCGACTGACTGATGTAGCACGCCACTCTCGTGAGGCACGGACTCGGATGTCATCAACGATGTCGGGTTCGGGTCACGCGGAAGTGGGGTGTTACAGTTTCGATTTTGTTCGTCTTATATTTTATGTATTTGGGATTTTTGGCATTGTATATGACTTGTAAAGCCATTCAAGTTTGTAGTATATCTAATTTCGGGATGTAAACGATTTATGGATTTATGTATTAAGATTTAGATATATATTTGTGTATGGTTATGATTTATGATTATGATTGGGTTGTGTTTGGATGTGAATTATGGATTTTATGTTTTGAATTGAGATATGAGTATGAATTGATATGAGAATGAATGTGAATGGGTTTTGGATATTTGAATCGAGATATGATTGTGTATTTGCTTATTGGATACTGTAGTTGAATGTGTTTTGGATTTCGGACGGGGTGTCCGATGATACTGGTTATTGTTTGTGAAATATAGAAGTGTGTTTTAAACACTTTGCAGGTTTTTGGTTAGTTAAAATGCAGTCATTATGTTGCCGAATTTTTGACAACAATGGGTTGTATGGAAAAAATAAAATAAAATAAGAATTGATTAAAAGATGAATTTTGGATTTGTATGAATGTATAAGAAGAGGATTAAGGATTGAGACTTTGCATGTATAAAAATTTTGTTACGCTTTGAGAAATTGATTGCGGATAATTTCCAAGAAAAGGGAAATTATATGGATTTGCATGAATTTGAGTCAAGATGGTTATAAGAAAAAGAAAAAAATTTACACCGATTTTGATTCGTTTCGGATAGTTTAAGTCCAAGGTTTCCAACGCCTTTTTTTTTTGCTCTCGGATGTCGGAATTTGTTTCAGTTAATAGATCCCTTTTATTCGATTCGAATTTGTGTTCGCTTTCTGATATGTATTCACCATTTGATTAGTATCCGATTTGTTATTCGATTCATTTTCTTTGACTTTCGCTTTCGATTCACTTCCGTTATAGTTATGTTTCCGCTTTTAAGTTCGATTCGAATTTTCGATTACATTCGACTTCTTTGATTTTCGCATGCGATTCTGCTTTTGTTTTGTGTTTCTCTTTGTATTCGCTCATGTTCGCTCCCATTTTTTGGTTGAGATTCGATCTCCGGATCGAGTCCCAACATGAATACTATGGGTCGTTTGATGAATATTACAGACAGATGGGCATTAGACACCAAAAGACTCCTCAGTTTAACGACGTGGTAGAGAAGATGAACAGGACTTTGATGGAGAGAGTCATATCTATGCTTTCTGAAGCTAAGTTGCCCGATTCATTTTAGGGTGAGACTGTATTAGCAGCTGTACATGTTATTAATTTGTCTCCCACTATTATTTTGCAGGGTGATATTCTAAACAGGGTGTGGTATGGTAAAAATGTTTCCTATGACCACTTGAGGGTGTTTGGATGTAAAGCTTTTGTGCATGTGCCTAAAGATGAGAGGTCCAAGTTGGATGCCAAGCCGAGGCAGTGCATTTTCATTGGTTATAGCCTTGGTGAGTTTGATTATAGGTTGTATGATCCTGTTAAGAAGAAACTTGTAAGAAGACGTGATGTTATCTTCATGGAGGATCAAACCATTGAAGATTTTGACAAGGTAGAGAAGCCAGGGTATTCTAGTTCTGGTAACCTGATTGATCTTGATCCTATTTCTCATATTAGTGATCATGATGTTGTTGGACCTGATGATCATGATGTTGTCCAGAATCATATTCCTGATCAACATATTGATGTTGAAAATGTTGATGGTGATGTTGTTGTTGATGAGGTAGATGTTCATGTTCCTAAAGTTGTGGATGAGTCGGTTATTCCACTTAGGAGGTCTATTAGACAATATGTTCCTACTTTCTGTTACTCACCTAAGGATTGGGTGTTACTCACTGATGGGGGAGAACCTGAATGTTATGAGGAAGCCATTGAAGCTGAGCATAAGGATTATTGGATTGAAGCTATACAAGATGAGATGAAATCTTTGCATGAAAATCACACCTATGAGTTGGTAAAGTTGCCTAAGGGCATGAGACCTTTAAAGAACAAGTGGGTGTTCAGAATCAAAGCTGAAGAGCACAGTTTGAAGATGCGATATAAGGCTAGATTGGTTATTAAGGGATTTGGTCAAAGGAAGGGCATTGACTTTGATGATATCTTTTCTCTTGTGTAAAAATGTCTTCTATCCGAACAGTTCTTGGTTTTGCTACTAGTCTTGATATGGAGATTGAGCAGATGGATGTGAAGACAACCTTTCTTCATGGTGACTTGGAGGAGGAGATTTACATGGAACAACCAGAGGGCTTCAAGGTGAAAGAAAAAGAAGACTTTGTGTGCAAAATGAAGAAGAGCTTGCATGGGTTGAAGCAGGCTCATAAGCAATGGTATAAGAAGTTTGAATCAGTTATGGGGGAGCAAGGCTACAAGAAGATTTCTGGAGATCAATATGTGTTTGTACGCAGATTTTTTGATGATGATTTTATCATATTATTACTTTATGTGAATGATATGTTGATTGTGGGCAGGAATGTTTCTAGGATTGTTGAGCTGAAGAAAAAGCTAAGTCTTTTGCCATGAAAGACTTAGGTCATGCCAAGCAAATTTTAGGCATAAGAATTACTTGTTGCAGGAATGCCAGAATGCTATACTTGTCGCAAGAGAAGTACATAAAGAAGATACTTCAAAGGTTTAGTATAACTAGGGCTAAACCTGTTGCTACCCCACTTGCTCCTCATTTCAGGTTGAGTATCAACCAGTGTCCTTCTACAGACAAAGAGAAGGAAGAAATGAAAAAAGTTCTATATGCCGCAGCAGTTGGCAATTTGATGTATGTCATGGTGTGTACCAGACCAGCATTGCTCATGCAATTGGTACAACGAGTCGTTTTCTCTCTAATCTAAGTAAAGAGCATTGGAATTTGGTGAAGTGAATTATGAGGTAACTCAGAGGTACAATTGACTTGAGTCTTAGTTTTGGTGGTAATAAGCCTTTGCTAGTTGGTTTTACTAGTGCAGACATAGTAGGAGATATTGATTCTCGAAAGTCTACATCAAGTTTCGTGATTAAGTTTACAGGAGGAGCTATAGCATGGCAATCAAGGTTGCAAAAGTATGTTGCTTTATCAACCACAGAGGCTGAGTTTATTGCAGTTACAGAGGCTTGCAAGGAGTTGTTGTGGATGAAAACATTTCTTCTTGAGTTTGGTTTCAAGCAGGACCTATATGTGTTGTTTTGTGACAACCAGAGTGTTATTCATCTTGGTAAGAATGCTAGTTTCCATGCAAGGTCGAAGCATATTGATGTTAGGTATCATTGGATACAAGAGGTGGTGAATTCCAAGTTGTTAGAGCTAGATAAGGTTTATACAGATGATAATGGTACTGACATGATGACTAAAGCATTGCCGAAGGAGAAGCTTGAGACTTGTTGCTTGATGGTCGGTATGGATAGATCATCTACTTAGTTGTGAGGGGGAGATTTGTTTGGTTTAGGTCACTTCTAAGTGGAACCCAAAACCTAAGTATAAAAGGGTGTTTTAAACCCTAAATAGGTTAAGAGAGGAGAGGTTCAACAGGAAGAAAAAAGAGAGGGAAAAGACAAAAGAGAAGAATTTTTTTTTTATTCAACATTGCGCATTCTTCTTCTAACCTTCGATCGCATGCTGGTTTCTTGTCGAATCGACCTGAAATTTTAACCAGAGATTCCTTTCTCGTTGCTCTTCATTCTGGACGGTGGAGATTGGATTTGGAGGTCTCCAAGGTTCCCTGATCTTCAGTCGAAGTTGTTGTTAGATTATAAGGGTGATATTGTTCTCAACTCTTTGATTATTTCATCTTGTTGATGATTATTGTTGTATCTTGGGTTGAGTGGTGACTCTAGTCATATCTAGAGGTGAAAAACACTTTGTAACTTGATTGGTAATAGTGGAGTTTTTCTTTATTGGACTAGGTCCCGTGATTTTTCTTTTCTCCAATTGAGGGAGGTTTTTTATATAAAAATTACCTGTGTTCTTTATTTCTTGCTGATTAGTTTCTTACATTTGTGAGTTTATTGGTTGCTATTTTTCTTTTGGTGTTGGTTGTGGTTGTTCATATAGGAAAAGGTTTATTAGTTCTGGTTATTTTGCTTCCGTTGCATGACCGACTCCTCCTTTCCTAATAGGTGGGTGTAGATATATGGTAACATTCCAATGATCGGATAGTTCGTTGGAAGTCCGTTGTTTTGGCGGATACAATAGCGTATAATGAAAAAGGTAACGATTGCTAAAAGGACCTCAAGAAGGCCAATTGACGCCATTGGAGATGTGCTACATGCTACTATAAGTCTTGTGGATTGTTCTACATAAACTTTGTGGACCTCAAAAAAACCATGCACATTTTTATTTATTGCCTAAATCCTTAGTGGTGTTTATTTTAAATACTTATCCAAATATTAACACTTAATCTATTTATCTAATACTTATTTGGTATTAATCTTATAAGGCTAGTCATTTTGATGGTCATCTTACTTATCTTATTGTGTTACATCCCTCTTTTATTTTATTTGGCTTACTTCATCTAATTTTTTAATAATTAAAAAAATTCAGCTAGTTCAACAATAAAATTTGAATCATTATATCACACCAAGTTTTCCTTGTACCCACACTTTGTATCATTAGGTTATATATACATATATAATTTAAGTGCATGTGTATAGATTGACCTAATTTATTTTGTCTCATAAATTGAGTATTTTATATTATTAAATTACTTAATTTTATCATGATGACACAAATACTTCAAGATTAGTTTCAATGCTATTAAAACATTTTTCTAAAACTAATTATGTTTAAATTTAATTAAAGAGGAAAAATAATTCCACTCAATTTTGTTAGGCTCGATCTAGACTAAACGTATATCAATTGATCTAATTAATTTATTTTGATAAATTAAATTAAAATCTTGAAAATTTTAGATTTTAAAATAAGTATTTAAAATAAATTTAATTTTAAAATTAAGTTAAAATTTTAAATCAGATGTAACATATATTTAAAAAAACTCAAAAGAAAACTTAACCTAACTTAGTATTTATGAATAACTTACAATTGATTTAATTTATAGTCAATTTAATTTGTCAGTGGTTTAATATTTATTTTAGAGTAATTAATATTTATTAAATATTTTATTATTTAATTTTCATTAAAATTGTTAATTTTTGTAATTATTTATCTAACTAAAAATTTTATGAATTATGATTAATATTTAAAAAGAATTAATTACTTTGTCATGATCAAAATTTCCGCAGTCCGAACTCTGTAACGAGTAACGACTTAGTTGGAAGAGACGTGACCCGTTGAAAACTTCTTGCCATGAGACTGACTTGAAAGTCCTCACCTGTAATTATATTACACGAGATAAAATAAAAAGAACATTGTGATCTTGACTCAATTGGAATCTTTCAACTTTTAATGTAGTTATCATGACTTGGATATGATTGAAATATCAAAATAGTAACTTAGAAAAGTTACTCTATGATTCCTACTAGGGTAAAATATTTTTAAATATATCTTATCTTCAAAAGACTAACTTGTCGTATAAGTTAATCCCATCAAAATTAGATAACATAAACACCAACATGAAATTTCCAATTTTAATCGGGGATATCTCAAACATAAACAAAAAAAGTAATAATAAATTAAATATTAAAAGGTACTAAAATTTGATAATATAATTCGATACAGCTTATTTACATTTACAATTCCTCATTTAGTTTAATACTTTTACTAAAATAAAATAGATTTGCTCAAAGATTTTACAGAACTGTCATCACTCAATTTTAATACTATCTCTCAACTTTACTTTTTTGAAAACATCTATAAATCTATTATCCAATTAATTATAGCTTATTATTGCTATGTTACTGTTCTTATGGTCATCATTATTACTTGTCCTAAAGTTAATCACCCACCACATCACTCCTTTCTGTACATAGAAATGCGAAAGTACTTCACAACCACCCTTATAAACCTATCTCGTACATTTTGATCTTACTTCCTTTTTTTTTAATCATTTCATGTCTTCTTTCTAGTCATTGTTTTGAGATAATAAATTCTAAATTATCTAATATTTTTAAAAATCAATTTAATGTCTAATTCTTTTAATTTTAATTAAATAGATTAATTTTATAATCTTAACAACTTAGTTATGTTAATAATTTATTGATTTGGCTAACATTTTTTATTCGTAATATTAATTAATTAATAACTAATGATCTATGTAAACCAAAACATACGACTTAATGTGCAAAAGAGGTTATGGTTTAAATGTTTCAGTCCACGGGGATGATTAGTTAGGAATTAATCTTCTAGGTGAACATCTTACAAATAAAAAAGATTTTGTTACCCATAAAATATTAGTGACTTAATTAAAAAGATTTAAAATATTAGACACTAAATTAAAAAATAATCAAAAAATAGATAATTTAGTATCTGTTATCCTTTTTTGTTGCTTGAAGTGTCTGGGAGGTCCCAATTATCAAAAGACTTTAAGTAGTCCACTTTCAATTAATCCTCTCGAACCGAGTAGGTCCCTTATAAAAAGCAAAATTCTGACCTCAAGTTTTAAACGCTGTATACATGAGGACGTTTCGAACCCACGACCTCACTTAAGTCAGGAGAGCTGCTTACCAACTCACCTGCGCCCTGAAGTGAGTGCACGAAGTGCCAATGCAGAGCCACAAGAATGCAGGAAAAAAGTACCATCAACCATGACGTGCAGTTGCAGTTTATGGAACTAAATTTAGGGTAAACACTGTATCTTTACATTTCATCTTCCTAAAAAGCTTCAGGTTTCAATGTCTGTACATGTTTTAAGTTCCAAATTTTATATGCACCTTAGTGTTTGCAAATTAGGTGTTTGATATGGTTCCAACTTTTGTCTTTTGACACCTTAGTTTTTGTTCATGCATCAATCTTTCTTACAAGCTTGTCTTTAGTAGTAAACTTTGTCTGCTCCTTTTACTCTTACCATATGAACCATGAAACATGATACTACATCAGCAAATCTGAAAGATAGGTCGTGCTCTGGGCTTCAAGGATTGTATACATTTCTAAGACTCTGTTCTGTGTTTAATTAGATGAGGAGGTACCATACATAATGCTTTTATTATGAAGAAGTGATTAAAAGAAGACAAATCTTAAATATAAAGAGACAGTGACAAGGAATAGACTATATTAGAGTTGCAAGCACAGTACTGCAATGACGAGCCACATAACAGTGTTAGGTCACAAGCCTACGATTGGTAACAACAATCTAGCCCTAAAGTTGCTTCTTTTATTTCCTTTTCTTTTTATATGGATCCAACCCCATGATGAACAGCACATAAGTAGTTCCTATTCTTCAGGCCGTGCTCCAAAAAGTTGGGAAGTGCAAAACCCAAGTGTAAGCAATATACACCATCCGTTGAGAACCAAATCCCACATCAGATAAGTCAATCACTTTCTGGTCCTACTACATCTCCTTGCTAGGCAGAACAGAGTGCACAGTGACTAAAGGTGGGAAACAAAAGATTATATATATATATATATAGATGCATGTATAGTATTTAGGTTCTATGAAGAGGAGGAAGACGGAGGAGAAGGTGTTTGCATACTCCAACCACTATTAGTTGATGAAGGGACCATGAGCGGCACCTGATTGTGGTGGTGTTGGTAGTAGACAGAACTAGGGCCTCCATGATTGTGAACTCCCTCATAGGTGGTTATAACATATCTTTGATCCTCCCTATCCCTTTCCACTCTTTTCTTTACACTGCATCCTCCACTTGAACATTTATAGTAATTCCTTCACAATTTATGAGATCAAGATCAGTCACGAATCTATAAGTAATCACAGATTGTTTCTTCCAATAAATATGAGAGGCATGCAAGGTAAGAACTAAGCACATACGATGATTTGGCCAAGTATAGTTTTGGAAACATTGTATATGAGCAAAGTGTTGATTTTATAAGCTCTTAAACTTGGGATTTGCAACCAATAGTATATGCAAATTGACCACTCTCTAATCAACTTTGGATGTACTCTTTAAGACATATATCCGCACAACAAGAGTAACGAATGTCGGAAGTAGAGATATATTGAAGTCTATAAGCGGTAATTGAATCGAATATGTTATTTAACTCACTAAGTACTTTGGGTGTGTGTTATTTACAGACTACTATGTATTATAAGTTTTAATATTATTTATATATATATATATATATATATATAAGAGGTGTGTGTGCTCTAGAACTCATATAACCATAGGTTTCTATGGCACACCATAGTGAATGGAGTCCTTCAACAAGATGGGGTAGACACTTCTCCTGGATGAATATAGTCCACTTGCTAGTTAAGTGTTATATGAATCCCCCTTTGCCCTCTAAAATATAGTGGAGATCTTTGTCAAGTTTCCCAGCAAGTACATGGACCACAGTTCCATCCACTTGACAAGTGTGTGTATATGTATATATAGTGCAAGTAATAGATTTATGGCGGCTATCATCCTTTTTTTATAAATAATTTGTGAGGGATGTGAACTAAATAGAATTATTGGACTGAAAAAACAATTGCATAATATTATTTCAACAAAAATGCGTTTTTAAATAATTTATAACTTTTAAATAATTTTAGTTTTAAGTTTCATGTTATTTAATTATTAATAAATTAAGTTATTTTAATTTAGAACAATAGTGTGGTTGCCTTGAATTACTATACTACTCATAATTTATAAAATAGGAAATTAGATATTGATCAAAGGACATAATTTGTTAAGCATGAAATGATTTAAACCATAATAAACTTTCTAAGTTTAAATCCAAATAACAAACTACCAAGAATTTTAATGCAATTAACTCAAAATGATTCATAATTGAAACCATTTAATGCTGCGGATACAACATAAGGCAGGAGTACAACATAAGGCAGGAGTACCTCCATCAAGGTTTAAATCTTAAAACTTTAGATTATATCAATCTTCCTATAATTATGCATTTGTCAATACTTTTATTAGACCACTATAGGTTTTTTATACCATCCCAAAAGCTTGTGTTGTTCTATTCCTATTGATATCTATCCATCCATTCAATAGGATAGAGAAAAATTGGATGGATGGATTTCAATGAAAACAAAGTAGCACAAGTTTTTGGGAACAAGTGATATGGACTCTTAATGTTGCCATATACTAATAGATTTATGGATAAAAGTTGAAATCAATAGCAAAAGTTTGTTGAAATTTTGTAAGTTTATGACAATTTTGATAGGATAAACTTGAAATGGCAATAGAAAACAGAAAGCAAATATACAAAAATTAACCTATTTTCTCAATAATTTTTTTGTGATGATTAACATCTTAATTGCATATCCTAAAGAATTGATTAAACCTATCAGTGAACATATTCTTCACACAAATTCCTATACAAGTACCATATATTTGTTAGGTTGTGCTTTTGAATTACTAGAAAAATATAAAGAGATAGTATGTGATCAAAAAGGGGAAAGTTTTTAACATGCAAAGCAAGATTGTGAAACAAAAAGACACACTCATGAACATGTTTTTTGGAAGGAAAATGAGCAGCTAGGACAGTAGATATCGAATAATATCAGATGTGATTGATCGAGCTCCGAGCCTGACATGCCTCTCCCACTTGGTACTGTGTTTTGTAATAACAATCACTTCTTTTTGTTTTTTTTTTTTGGTTCAAGGTATTATTTTGATGCTGTGAAGCGATCACCGGTTCGAGCTAGTCCTCTCAATTAAAACCATCGTACATAGGTCTCTTCAGTCACTCTCACTCAACGTCTAGGTAGCTCTTTCACACATTTTTTGAGTATAAGGTTCGCAAAAAATGGATAGAAGATGATAATGCAGTTAAATAATGGTCGCACGATCCAGTACTTGGAAAGGTTGAAGAGACCGATGACCACAAATTCTGTTGACACATACCCTTTTTCCCATTTAGGAAACTCGAGTTGTGCAATGAAGTTTATCAACAACAAAAAAATTAGCTGAAGTAAAAGGGTTGAAGAAGATAAGCTCATAGATACCATTTTTTCCTAATAGCTCGAGAGAAGGAAAGAAAGATGGATAGCTTTCATAATATTAGCAAACAAAAGAGTAGGAACACATGCTTTGCATATCGAAAGTCGAATTCACTACGTACACAGTTATATAGATTTAATAATTGGCTCAAAAATCGGTAGGTGAGGATCGACCAAACACAAGAGTGAATGTATGCAAGAATGTGATGTATAGAATCAAAGATCGTAGGATATAGTAAAGATTGAGCATGAACATAAGTAGGAATTAGCTTATTCTTGAATAAGCACTTACCTTGGATTTGGGCTGTTCTTCACAGATTTTTTACCATACTTCCTCCATTTGAATCCATCATCCATAATTTCCAGCTCCGATTCTGTTCTAAATGCAACTCGATTCACCATTTCCGTCTTTGTCTTCTTATCTTTATCTTTACATTTACTGAAAAATTGCATAAATTTGAAGAAGACAAAGAGATTATATACAATTATCTTCCTAGAAAAGAAAGATGAAGACCTATCATTACCCATGAAATTATAAAACTGAAGAAAGAGAATTAATAATACCCCACTCGTGTGCAAGGATAATTACAGCAAATAATCAAAATGGGGTGTCACTTACATGCTGCTACTAGTGTTTCTTGACGTTGCACCAGTGCCATATCCATCATTGGAGCCACTTCCGAGCAGCTGATTCGACGACACCAAACTCTGCGACGACGAATCATCAGCAAAACCCTGATCGAGTATCAGAAAATCCGACATATCTAACTGGAGTGAAGGGTCTATGTTATCAGTAAAGGAAGCGTGGTTAAGGTTAGGGTTTTGAGGGCAGTCCATTGCCTGATATGAGCAGTTGTGTGAGAGAAAAGACATGGAAAGGTTGGACTTGGAGAGGTTGGTCTTGGTCTCCAATTTACATAAATATATAATAATCAAAGAAACTAAAGGACTTAACACCAAAAGCTAAAGTAAGGTTTTATTTTGTTTTTCCTCTGTAGCTTCGCTCCTTCATAGACAATTTCCTTGAATGATGCAACGAAGGTACCTCAGTGGTGCCACGTCTCGTTATCAGGATACGCCATGCTGATCTCATGCAATGACGTCACTTGTCGTTATGTTTGATGGGACTATTCGTTTGCGGAGTTAGGACCACATCGGTGCATATATAATGCGTATAATACATACATATATGTGCGGTAGTGTGTGAGAATGAGACGATGCTATTCTTCAAACACTTATCTTCGATGGGTATGTTGTGTTGCCATTCATGTTATATAGAAGATAATGATCTATCATCTGATGTAACATCCACATTTACTTATTTAGCACTCTTGGAATCATGTAATTATAACCCTCTACAAATGGTCCCAATATAGAACTTTTTTAATAACCTTAAAATTTGCACTAAAATATAAATAGGTAAGATAAAAGATTTAAAATTTAAAAATTTGACCGATTGTTATAAAATTGATTAAATATTAAATAAAATTAAAGAATTTAAGATACGATTAAAAAGATTGTATTTGTATATTGAAATTTTGAAATTTAATTAAAATTGTTAAATAAAATTAATTGAATTATTTTAATTTATAAAACTTATTAACTTACCAGAAATTGACTAATTAAATAATAAACTGATTAGTTTTTAACAATAAGAGTTATTAAACTAAATCGAATTATAAAGTTGAAAACTAAACTGAAAAATTTAACGATTCAAGATTTTTACGATTAAATTAGTTAAATTACTTGGATTTTTAATTGGAAATAACCCACTTTAATTACGATTGATAGATACATAATTTAAAATTCCATTTGAACAATCTGATTCCCATCTTAAAGCAGTTATTTTTTTATACTTTTGTTTTGATTCATTCTTCTTTTCTTAAAACCTGTAACATCTAGGGTTAATTACAAAAAAAACTTAAACTTTCGTCAATTTTTTAATTATAGCCCAAATTTTAAAAAGTAACAATAAAATACTCAAATCTTCAATTTTTTCAATTCTAACTCAACGTTAATTCCACCATTATCTTTGCTGACATACAGTGTTACGCATACAGGAATCTTCATTAATAAGACACATTAGCATAATTAGCATAAGTTAATTAGCTCTCATTTGCATCCAAAGCAGGAGCCTTCGAGCAGCGAGATCTCTCCACAACAACACCAGCCATGATTAGTTGTAACATCTTTCAATTAAATCACGCAAGGAGCAGAAGGTAGTAGACACTTTCGTTCTTGACTTCTACGAATGTCATTGCTTATCTCTAACTTTTTTCATTTATAGAGCCTAAACCAAAGTGGTCCCTCAAGTCAAGCAGTTAGGTGTCTTTCTTCAACTTGTGAAAATGAATATGTTACTAATAAAACCACTCAGGATGCAAGAAAAAGACTATTTGGAAAGCAAGAAATGGTTAGACAATCTATCACTTCTACGAATCCATCAATGCTTATTTAGGAAATATGTAAATATGAACAACGACAAAGACAATTGGGCGAGGAAGCAAATTGAGCACTAGAAGTACTTTATACAAATACTTAGAGTTGTTTGTGAAGAAGTTGAGATTGGAGAAAAAGCTAACTTGAAGGACGAAATTTTTAATTTATTCTTCAACATATTCAATTAAAATCTGTAGTTTTTAATTTAAATTTTTTACCATTTAGACTTCAAGATAAATGAGACATTTGTGCCTAATCTCTACATAATCTCTGTTAATACGGTTTGACAACTAAAGCCCTAATACTTACAAGTTTAATTTTACAACTAATTCAATTGGTTTAATCATAAAATTTTAAACTTTTAAATTTTTTCAATTTTTCGCTTTAATTTATTTTAATAATTATTATTATTAAAATAAATAATTTATTAATTAATCGGTTAAATTTTGAAATGAATAAGTTCTTAAAACTTTAATTTTTGATTTTCGATTTAACTTTGTTTTAAAACTCTAGTCAAAACCTTAATTTTCTTATTAGTTTCGCTTAATGGATGTGTTCTTCAAATTTTAATTCTTTTATATTTGTCGAAATTCGGATATCTCAATAACCGAAGAAATTTACTATATGCTCTATTCAAATAAAGGTGGGTCGTGATATATTTTCTTGTGGTCAGCTAAAAGTAGCTACCAGGTACGAAAGCAATATCTTATCTATATCTGTTATTATGTGCTTAACTGTAAAGACTCAACTTTAAATATAAAATGTGAAAACAATAGTACTATAAAACTCCATTCACATTAGCTTTTTAAAAGAAAGAAATGCCTTTCCTTTATGGCTTATTCTCAATTTTGTTTTTGTTAATGGTTAATGTTTTAAAATCAGATAAGATAAAAAGTTTAAGACTTCAAAAGTTGACATAGACTCTCATAAAATCAACTAAGGATTAAATAAATTAAAGAATTTAATATATAATTAAAAGACATTGCCCTTATTCATCAAAGAATTTAAAATTTAATTGAAATTTTGTTAAATAAATATCAATCAATTTATTTTAGTTTATAAGAATTTATTAATTTATAAAATTAACCGATTAATTAATAAATTGATCGATTTTAATAATATGAGTTATTAAAATAGATTGAATTAAAAGTTAAAAAGCTGAACCGAAAACAACAAGTTAAAATTTTAAGGTTAAACCGGACAAGCTGGTTGGATTTTTTATCATTGTTATTTTATAATTACATATTTTTTCCTTTTATTTTCCATTTTACATCATTAATATTTTAGCATATACATAATACATAATGATGATTTTAACAAATACATCAAGCGGAGAATTATAAATATAATTTTTAGGTATATAAGAGAGTGGGAATTAATTTATTAATTAATGAATCAAATTTAAAATAATAAATTAAAATAAATTATTTAATTTTTATTTAATAATCTCTTATATTTTATATTTTAAATTTTTAATTTTATTTAATAAATTTATCAAATTGATAATATCACATTACTTAAGTGGATAATAAATAGCAGGCATGAAATAAAATTTAAAATTTAATGGCGTAATATAAGCAATTTAATCGTTTAACAATTATTCTTAAGGTATGGGTTTGGAATAAAATTGATGGTTGGTATGAACCTATTATTGAAGATCTAAGAGTTTCATTCCTTAGTTTTAGATAATCGTTCATTCCTCTCATAATTTAGAGGAATGAGAGTAATTGCACTATAATTAATTAAATATGGTGAAATCAATTTATTAGGGTGAAATCAATTAAATAATTAATTACACTATAATTAACTAATTAAAATATAATTATTCATTAATTAAAATATTGTAATTAATTAATTACAATATAATTAATTAAAATAATAATATTATTAATTAATTACATTATATTTAATTAAAATATTATTATTAATTAAAATATAACTATTCATTAATTAAAATATTATTATTCATTAATTAAAATATTGTAATTAATTAGTTACAATATAATTAATTAAAATATTATTATTATTTATTTAATTACATTATATTTAAATAAAATATTATTATTAATTAAAATATAACTATTCATTAATTAAAATATTGTAATTAATTAAAATTATTATTGTTATTATTAATTGCAATATAATTAATTAAAATATAATTCATTCATTGATTAAAATATTGTAATTAATTAAAATTTAATTCATTCATGAATTAAAATATAAATCATTTTGCAATTAATTAATTACAATAGTTTTTATAAACCAACCACTATAATAGTAACGGTAAGTATTTCTTCATTTTAACCAACCATCATAATTATAATGATTATATCCATTATCATTTTTCCTATATTCATTTTCATTCTCATTCTCAATTTCTTTTATGAATCAACTGCCCCCTATGACAAAGAATATACAATTTGGCGAATTAATTACATTAACATAGTCTTGCCTCTTCTTTCTCTCATAAGAGTGCAATTTTTCGGTCTTGTCGTCGTTGTGCAAGGTAAGGTTTTTGCGTGAGGGTTTGGCTGTTTTCGTTTTTCATTGTCTTCGCTTTTGCAGTATGGATCAGGAGTTACAGAGCCTTTCTATCCGGGAGAAGGAAAATCTGGAGTTTGTAATACCTTCGGAAGCCATCAAACACAATGAGGTTAATCATGACTTGTGCTTGCTGGGAAAGCTGGTTGGTGAGCGATCAATTAATGCTGAGGCATTGGAACGGATGCTGTTGAGTCTATGGCGTCCTCTGAGGGGAGCGTTTATTAAACCAATGGAGGATAGTAATCTGTATCTCATCCAGTTTTATCATCATATTGATCTGAAGAAGATGATAGCTGGGGCCCTGGGGGACCGTGGTCGTTCAACAAATGTATCTTGCTAGTCCATCAATGGAAGGAAGGGGAGAATCCTTCTGAAATTAATTTCATTCATACAGATGTGTGGGTTCAGTTTCATGGCTTACCTCTGGGTTATGTGTCGGAGATGTTGGCAAGAAATATCATAAATTTGATGGGTACATATCTTAAGTATGACTCTACTCATAGAGGCAATGCATGGAACAACTATATGAGGGTTCGAATTCGCATCAATGTGGAAGAATCGCTCATGAGGAAAAAGATTATTCGTAAACAGGGAGGCGAGCCTATCGTCATAGCTTAAGTATGACTCTACTCATAGAGGCAATGCATGGAACAACTATATGAGGGTTCGAATTCGCATCAATGTGGAAGAATCGCTCATGAGGAAAAAGATTATTCGTAAACAGGGAGGCGAGCCTATCGTCATAGCTTTTAGTTATGAACGTTTACCTTTAATTTGTTATTTGTGTGGTTTAATTGGACATGGAGAAACCAATTGTGTCAAGCTGCTGGAAAAACCAGACAAGGAGCTTAGTAGGGAATGGCCGAAGGAGATTAAGGCGGAGGTGCGGCCTAGAAACATAAGAAGGAAAGTGCCATGGAAACGGGATCCGGGAATGGATTTTGGAGCAGATTTTGAGGCATAAAATCAGACTGCACAATCTTCGCCAGCTGCTGTTCATAATTCCCATAAGATAGGCAATAATTCTGCTTTCTTTTCTAGGAGATTCCCGATCAAACCCACTACAGATTCTGCTCTTTCCTTAGGCCATAAGTATTATACAAATAGCGGCAGTCCAATTGATCAGAGCCCGCATAACAGTTATGGGCAGGAGGCAGACGAAGAAACTAGTATGGATATAGAGGACAGTAAAAAACATCCTAGACAGGGTGACAATGGAGTCAGATTCGGAGAACTAATGATTACGAGAGAATCAGATTTACCCCAACTTAATTACCATGATGCATCGGCCGGTCTAGATTAGCAGACCCGCCTGGAGTTATGAATTATTTAGCATGGAAATGTCATGGCCTGGGCAACCACAAGCCAGTTCGAGTATTGAAGGACCTAGTTAGGTTCAATAAGCCCAGTGTTCTTTTTTTAAGTGAAATTCTCGCGAATTCTGTTAAGGTTGATGAAATAAAAGTTTTATTAAAGTACGATTGTTGTTTGTGTTGATCGGGTTGGTCACAGTGGAGGTCTTGCTATATTTTGGATGTATGATATTCCGGCTACTGTCATGGGTTTTTCAAATAATCATATTGATTTCATTATTGATGATTTGAACGCTTCTCGCTAGCGCTTTACTGGTTTCTATGGTTTCCCGGAATCAAACAGAAAGCGAGCTAGTTAGGAGCTTCTTCGTTCCCTTTCTCGCCTTCATAGCTTGCCTTGGGTCTGTTTCGGCGATTTTAATAATCTCTTATCCATTAATGATAAACTAGGAGGTGGGGAGTATCCTCGGTCACTAATGGAGGGTTTTCGACAATGTATTTCGAACTGTAACCTCATTGAAATTCCTTTGCTCGGTTTTGGGTACACTTGGGCACGAAGCAGAGATTCAAATTTGCCCATTTTAGAGAGACTTGATCGTTCTTTTGTTAATGATGAATGGATGGCGATATTTCCTTTTCACCAATTGCATAATCTGGTGAGTGCTACTTCAAATCATAATCCGATAAAGCTGGTGGCTAAACGTCAATTCCCAATTAGGAGGACTAGAAGGTTTAAGTTTGAGAATACTTGGTTAGTGGAAGATAGCTTTTTTTCGTTTGTAGCAGAGTTTTGGAGAGGCAATGTTCATTTGAACATTATTCACAGACTAGAGAAATGCGGTAAGAGTTTACTTGATTGGCATAGGCAGTTGGGGAGTAATTTTTTTGAACAAATTCAGCTTTTCAAGAGACATATGAATTGGGCGCGTAGCCAGAATCAGTATGCGTTGTTGGGGGCACATAAAACTGAGCTTAATAAACTTTTGGCACAAGAGGAGATATATTGGAAACAAAGATCGAAGATCTTTTGGCTACAATATGGGGAGGCAAATTCCAAGTATTTCCATTCGCAAGCTTCTAAGAGGAAGAGAGTGAATCATATTACGACTCTAACTAATGATCAAGACCAGAAAGTTTCAGACCACGAGGGTATGAGTAAAGTTATTGTTGATTATTTCGTCGAATTGTTTTCAGCTTCAGGCAACTCTGATTTTCAGCATTTCGATTATATAGCTTCGGTGGTTACTTAGGAAGATAATGAATGTTTGATGGCACCCTTACAGATGGAGGAATTCAAGAAAGCGATGTTTGATATTCATCCGGATAAGGCACCTGGGCCAGACGGGTTGAACCCGGCATTTTTTCAGAAATGTAGGCATATTTTGGGAGTGGATGTTTTCAACAGTTGCTGCAATTGGATGGAGTAGAAGGAATTGTCGGCTAATCTCAATGATGCTATGATTGTTTTGATTCCCAAAAAAGATAATCCCAGTTGTATGAAAGATTTTCGTCCAATAGCTTTATGCAATGTCCTTTACAAACTCATGGCCAAAGTGATTGCGAATCGACTCAAAACTATCCTCCCTAGGATCATCTCTCCTATGCAGTCTGCTTTTGTTCCAGGACAGCTTATCATTGACAATATTATGGTGGCGTTTGAAATTATACATTACATGAGGAACAAGGGTAAAGGTAAAGTTGGAGAAGCGACCCTTAAGATTGATATTAGTAAAGCGTACGTTAGAGTCGATTGGAACTATCTATGGTTATTTTGTTAAAGTTGGGTTTTGATAGAAACTGGATGGAGCTTATAATGATGTGTGTCACTACAGTTAATTATTCTGTGACTTTCAATGGTACTGAAGTTGGTCCCATACATCCGAAGCGTGGGTTAAGGCAGGGAGACCCACTGTCTCCATATCTATTCATTCTTTGCGCTGAAGGACTTTCTGCATTGCTTAGAAGAAAGGAGTCGTGCGGGGATGTTCATGGAGCTATGATTTGTCCAAGTAGTCCCAGTGTTTCTCACCTCTTTTTTACAGACGATAGCTTTCTGTTCTTTCGAGTTAACGCGAGGGAGGGGCGGAACATAAAGAGGATTTTAGACATTTATGAAACGGCTTCGAGCCAGGCGATTAATTATCAGAAATCTGGAATCATGTTTAGTTCTAATACTACAACAAACGACAGAAACACGGTGGAAACTATTCTAGGAGTAAATACTCCTCTTGATCATGGGAAATATCTAGGACTCCCTTCTCTGATTGGTCGTCAGAAAAAACAGGTGTTTGCTTTCATTAAAGATAGGCTTAGCAAACGGATTATGAGTTGGAAAAACAAGTTGTTATTAAGACCGGGTAAAGAAGTTGTCATTAAAACAGTTGCTCAAGCATTGCCGGCATATTGTATGAGCGTTTTCCTTCTTCCACGAGGAACCTGTGATGATCTACAAAAGATGATGAACTCCTTCTGGTGGGGGTCGGGCACTATTACCAGAAAAAATATACATTGGGCAAGTTGGGAACGTCTATGTGTGCCTAAAAAATATGGAGGCATGGGATTTAGGGACCTCCATTGTTTCAACTTGGCTATACTTTGTAAACAGGCTTGACGTTTCATTGCTTATCCTGATTCGCTTCCGAATCAAATTTTTAGAGCGCGATATTTTCCTTTTGGTAACTTTATGGAGGCTAAGGATCGGGCAAACGCCAGTTTTATTTGGAAAGTATTTATGCTGCTAAGGACATTTTGACATCTGGGGTTAGATGGAGACTTGAAGATAGCACTTCGATTGATGTGTTCAAAGATCCTTGGATCAAGGATGATACTAATTTTTTTATCACCTCCCCTCCAATTCCAAGCTTGAGTAACATGAAAGTTAGAGAACATTTTAACGAATTGGGGGCAGGCTAGGATGAATCACTAATTGAAGGACTATTTACGTTGTTTGATGTTGATCGGATTTCTAGAGTTCCTATTGCGTATGCTAAGCCTCTAGATCAATTGATATGGCATCATAATAGAGACGGGGTTTATACTGTTAGATCTGGCTACAAAATAGCTCTTAGATTAAGTTCGGATGGGGTCAATTTGTCGACGGAAAAACCTTGGAATCGCCTGTGGAGTCTACCTATTCCATCGAAGCCTAAAGATTTTATTTGTCGCTGTTTGAGGGGCTTCATTCCGTGCAAGGGGAGACTGGCGCATAAAGGACTAGAGATCCCTACTGGCTGCGACGTCTGTGGCTGTGAGGAAGATCTGAATCACGTGCTTCTGGAGTGTACTAAGGCAAAAGAAAGCTGGGTTGTTGCGAAGGTGAGGCTTCCATCTCAGGGGATTGAAGGATTTATTGAGGATATTTTGGTTAACTCCTCAATGTCTCAATTAATTCGTCTACTAGCTATCGTGTGGAGTATTTGGTACCATCGCAACCTTAGAGTCTGGTAAGGTAAGAACATCTCCCCCTAAATGATTGTTACTTTTGCTGACAATTTTATTCAAGACTGACAAGAGTCTAGGAGGAGTTTTGGGAGAGTTAGTGGCCCAATAAGTATCTCTTCTTCTAATACAATAGGCTGGCGCAAACCTTCGGTTGGATTTGTAAAATGCAATGTTGATGCGGCTATTTTTAAGGAACAAAACGCAATGGGATTTGCTGCAATTTTTAGAGACGAAAAGGGATGCTTTGTACCTGCTCTTTCTGGACATTATTCCTTATTGTTCAAGCCAATTATTGCTGAACTCATGTCGATAAGAGAAGCATTATCATGGCTGAAAGACAAACAAATAGATCATGTTGTCGTGGAGTCGGATTGTTTGTTAGCTATAAAAGCGCTTACAAATCCGTCTGTTAATCGTTCTGAGATTGGAATGTTGGCTTTGAACTGTTTAGCCTTCAAGCGTTATTTCCTTTACTTGTCCTTTTAATGGACGCGCATGATTGCCAATAGGGTGGCTCACTCTTTAGCTCGGGTAGCCTTATTATATGCAAACCTTCATAGTTGAGAAACTAGTTCTCCTTGTCTTGGTTTTATTTTATTGTTAGATAACTCTGATTGTAATCCATATGAAAGGAAAAGGCTTGTAGGATCTGGGTGTATGGGATAATTAGCCACTGGTTTGGGTTTAGTTTTTAGCCTTTCGTTTTATGGGTTTTCTTGTCCAAAAAAAAAAAAATACATTAACATTACTTGGTGATTATTAATAATTATTAGTATTAAATTCAAATTATTGTATTATTTATAATGTTAATGATTACCCAGCTTTTTCCAGGATAATGCTCCAATGTCGAACAGCAGAGCAAAGTTGGTGTCTGTGAAAAGGAGAAATTCAAAAGGGGGTGTCAAATCAGTAGCAGAAGACCACACACTGACAAGGGAAGCAGCAAGTAGGAAACATCGTGAAGCGGTGAAGAGGAAAATTTTCAATATCCTCTACTCATGGTTTGAGAAAGTGCAACGAAAGTCTCTTTGAAACTATCCATAAACTTTGCCATGTAACATTCAACCTCTAATAATCAAACGATTCTGTGAGTTGGAAACCTGAAAAAAGGAACCTTCGAACGATAGCAACAACGCAAATACCACGACTTTGACGATTTTTGTTACTACTTCATCAATGGATGAGTCGTCTCAACTCTACACACTTTGTGAGTACTGGTCTTCATTTCGAACTAGCAACTAGTCTATTTCTCAGTCTTCCCGGCCATCCAGATAAGAATAGCTTGGAAGTGGAGTGCAATAGATTGCAGTCGAGCCATTCATCTAGTATTTTAGCCACTAAAGTCTCCTCTCCCTCTCAACCTTGACTAATTATCCATACTTTAAAATTGGATTAATAATACAAAAAATTTTAAAATTTTAAATATTCAATAAACTGATCAATTTTAGCAATAAAAGTTATTAAAATAGATCAAACCAAAATTTGAAAGCCAAATAAAAAATTAGACAATTCAAATTTTTTCAATTGAACAGTTGAACTGATTGAATTTTTAATCAATATTAATTATCATGTGAACGTATGAGAAATATCAATAAGTTTTCTTAATCAAGATTAGATTTTGTAAAATCTCCATACTTTATATTAAAAATATATCATTTTATATGACTAACATATATGGTTTAGGGTTTAATTCATTTATAATATCTTGCACTTATTGAAGCTTAATAATATATTTAAACTCTTAAATTTTATCAAAACCCAAAATTTTAAAAATGACGTGTAACTCTAATTGTAGTAAATCTTACTTTTCTGTTAATTTCATATTCGTTTAACTTAAATTCGATTAATTTATTATAATTAGTTTGTTAAAAATAAAAGTTTGAATTGAACAAATCAAAATTTAATTATTAATTTAATGTCATATTTAATTAAAGTTAAACTCTTTTTTAATTCCCACACTTATCTAACAAAGTTACGGAGGCATAACTAAAGAAAAAGAAAGTGGTTATATAGGATAAACTTTCTTGGACATATTTGGCAATTTGCATAGCTTTAGGTTCCACCATATTTGAGTATTTTTAGGGTCAAAAGTTCTAGATTCTAGATTGACAATGACTAGATGAACTTGACTCACGTCGACACAGCATTTAAGAAGAAGGTACATAGAAGGAGGAAGACTGACCAAATTATGAAATGAACCAAAATTCAACATTGTCTTTGGATGAAAACAAACGAACTTCACTCTTCAGAAACATCAGCATTCACACTTGAAAGGAAATGAGTTAAGAGCAACCAAAATCACAAATTAGTAGCCATAATTTGGTAGGGAACGATGGCTAAAATGGTTTGGGGTCCCCTGGTTTCTAGATGGTGTTCAAAGAAGCACTTTCGAGGAATGGTCCTCTTGATGGTCTTCTGCCTACCAATTCATTAGGTACATGATGCTCTGGTCCTCTTGATGGTCTTCTGCCCACCAATTCATTAGACACATGATGCTATGATTTGATTCGTGTAAATTTATATAATAATTAATAAATTATGTATATTAAAAATATTAATTCAAAATTCAATGTCCTTCCTTCTTCTTTTTTTACACTAAGCAGCCATTACACTTTGAGAGGTTATCTTGACTTTTGGGTTTCTTTGCCTCTTTTGTCCTCTTATCACTACCTACAATACAATCGGTATTATTTCGTGAAGAGTATTTTATTTTTTGTTAGCCCATGAGGTATTTTAGGAGGGTCTCAATTATGAAAAGACGTCTTTAAGTCATCCACTTTAGGTAATTAAAACACATGGGGTTAATAGTAAAAGATAAAGTCTTTGGTCAAACAAATTTCTTCATTCTCTATACTCGAACTATGTGGTAGGGTATGTTTAGTTTACTAGTTTTGGGTTTCTTTTCGTCTTTTGTCCTCTTATCACTGCCTACAATCGGTATTACTCCGTGAAGAGTAGCTTTATGTGGTAGGGCATGTTTAGTTTAGTAGTTTCAAGGAAAAACACTCCTACCATATAGGGTTTGAAACTTTTTGTAAAGAACTAAGGGTAAAAGAAACAAACTTTTCTTATAATTTAATTTTTTAAACAAAAGTTAATGTTTAAAATTCTCAAAAAACTCACTTCAGCTTTTAAATTTTCAAAAAGTAATTTAGATTTCGATTAAAAAGTATGAATATCAAATACAAATTAATAAGATGTCACTAATATCATAACCGAACTAAACTCTTTAACTCGATCTGAATTAATTAAATTAAATATAAATTTTAAAATAATTATAATATATTATTAAATTAAATTAAATTAGTTTGAATTTAAGAATCGAGATGAATTATAAAATAAATAGTATTTAATTATTTTATATTTAATATATATTTTATCATTGCTTTTAACTTAAGTTTAAATATATATATATATATATATATATTAAGAGAGAAAAGATTATGGTCATGTTACACTAATACGATGTTAATTGGATCCTGATAAGTTCAATGCTCAGCCCAAAATTTCATGTTTGGGCTCATAGTCTGGTTCTTGGGTTGGGCACAGAGCCTACACGAAACTTTGCTTTCTATATGTAGGAGTTCATCCCCGGAGCCATATAATCATTTTAATAATAAAATAACTAGTTTAAAAATCAAATTAAAATTTAAAGAGATAAAATAAGAGCTTTAAGAAAGTTTAACCAATATTACACCGTTATAAAATTAGTTAAAAAGAAATATTTTATATATTAAAATTTTAAATTTTAATTAAAAAGACCATTACATAAAAATTAATATATTTATTTTAGTTTATAAAACTAATTAATTTATAAAATTGATTGATTAATCAATAAACTGATCAATTTTAACAACAAAGATAATTAAACTAAATTAAACCGAAAAATTAAAACTGAACAAAAAATTAACCGATTCAAAGTTTTCAATATTAAATTGATATAATCCGTTAGATTTTTAAAACATTGATAAAAAGTACTAATCATATTGTTATTTTTAAATGTTAGTTTATCGACTAATTTGTCCCAATTTACGAGTTAATTTATATTAAATTTATTGTTTATTTTAATCAATTTATCAAATAATTTATTTAAATTTACGAATTATTATACTTATTCATAAGACATTCTCATAACTTATTTTGTTTCTTAATTTTCAGAGCTTATAATTTCGGGATCAGATTCTCTGTTTCGATTAATCAATTTTTATCATATTCCTTTAAATGTTATCTCTATACCTTACAAATATAAGACCTAAATTAAGTGGCACAGGTTAAACCACATGCTCCAACCCCGTGATTCCTATAAAACCTGTGCCCTTTGACAAGTGCAATCACGAGATCAAATCAAGGAACGGCAAGTTTACTGTCGGCAGCAGAAAGTGGGCTACGTAGGGAATGGCCATTAGTGAAACGATATATAACTACACAAATGATTTAACAAATAAAAAAAATAAAAAGAGCTCAAAGAGATAATAAATGTGTCATCGTCCGTATAAAGACACCTTTCAAGTCACGAGAAATGGTAATCTTCATGTGAATAAACAAAGTGCAAAGAAAACAATCTTGAATTTTTCCTTTTCCGTTTATAATTAATTAATTTTTCAATTTTATAAATTAATAATTTTAATTAAATTTTAAATTTTTAACAAGTAAAATATTCTTTTTAATCATATTTTAAAATTTAAAATTATTTATTCTTTAGTCGCTTTTATAACAGTCTAATATTATTAAATTTTTAAACATTAAATCTTTTATTTTATCGATTTAACTTCGTATCTAATTTTAAAATATTGGTATGTGTTAATTAAAATCTAACTCACTACCCAAATTTAAATGGTAATTCATTAAATAATTTATAAATAATAAATGATTGAATTATACTGGCATAAAACAAAAGTTTTTTTTAAGAGATTTGTTTTATGCCAAAATAACAAGAGAAGTTAGCTTTCCGGTGGAAAAGGTTAAGAGACGATAAGTATTTTGTTTTTTTGTTTTCCACAAGATCTCCTCTCAACTAATCTTTTAAAAATCAGACTAGTGATTGAATCAGAGAAGCAACTGATTCAAGAGTCAATGATTGGTAATTAACAAATATATAATTTTTATTTTATATATTATATATAAAACATAATTTTTAAATATAATATTTAATTATTTATTTATCTAATTATAAACTTAACTTAAACTTTCGAATTTTAAAATATACAAGTTTTTTTTTAAGTTCACCAAACACAATACAAAATAAGATAACAAAGCTCACTAATCATATTTCATCAAAAAAATTTAAAAAAATATCACTAATTATAATATTTATTCAAGTTAAAATCATCAAAATTAAGGTATTTTAAATGAACCGGCTGGTTCTTTCTTTCACCGGTTCAGTAGTTTTTATCAGTCCGACCACAAAATAAACGGGTCAATCACTCACAAAAAATACAGGTTAAATCGGATCGTTTCATGCTCTGAGTCATCAGTTATCTGGTTCAGTTCGGTTTTTAAAACACTGATCTCAATTATAAGAAGACATCTTTAAGCCATTTATATTTAGACTAATCCTCACTTGAACCGAGTAGGTCCCTTGTGAAAAACAAAGCTCTAATTCTAAATTTTAAATAATTACATATATAAAAAAGTTTTAACCTACAACCTCACTAAAGTTAAGAGAATCTCTTATTAAGTCCCGTGGATCCCAACTCGCCAATAAGTATTAATAAGCAAATAACAAACGATTATGATTGGATCTGACCAACCAACTTCCCTACAAGTTGTGCATGTGCACTAAGCAAAGTCAACGTATTATTTTTATTATATGTAACTCAAAATTAAGTCATAAATCTTTAGATTTCATATTTGTCTTATTAGAGACACTTCAATTATTCTTAAGCATGACAAAATCTTTTATCATTAATTATAAAGTTAACTTCTTTTAAATTGTAGTATCTTTTAAGAATTTCTCAATTTAGTATTCAAATTCTTAAAATTTTGTAATCTTTTAAAGTTTCTGTTAGCCAAATCATAATTAATGTTTTGAATTTAATTGTTAAAATTTTAAAAGTTTAGTCACTTAATTAAAAATTTAAAAGTTTAGATATCTTGAATTAAAACAACAACATTTTAAAAATGAACCAACGTTTAATCCTTAAAATAAGAAATTTAAGATTTAAAAGTTTCAACTTACATTAAACTGCTATAAAATCGGTTAAAGAATGAATAAAATTAAAGAATTTGAAGATGGTTGAATAACATTATCCTTATTTGTAAAAATTTAAAATTTAATTGCAAAAAGAAACTGCTAAATAAAAGTTAATCTGCTTATTTTAGTTTATAAAGATTAAATAGTTTAATTTTGATTAATTAATAAATTGATCAACTTTTAACAATAAAAATTATTAAGATAACTTAAACCTAAAATTTGAAAATCAAACTAAAAAATTTCCAGTTTAAAATTTTATTATTAAAACGATCAAATTAGTTCGATTTTTAAAATATTAAGAAAATTTTATAAAGAATGTTAATCCTTATTTATAAAATCATATTATTTATTAAGTTATTGAATAATTTATTTAAAATGCATAATTTTTTTTTTTTTGTTGCTCACATGATATTTTAGAAGAATCTCAACTATAAGAAGACACTTTTAAGCCATTCATTTCTAAACTAATTTTCGCTCGGATTTAGTAGGTTCTTCGCGAAAAGCAAAACTTTGGTTTCAAAATTTAATAGTTACATACATAACAATGATTTGATCCCATAATCTCGTTTAAGTTAGAAAATTTTCTTACAACTTATCTGCACGTTTGGTTCATAATTTTCGACTCTAAGGCTGTGTTTGGTTACCGTCTTCGGACGTGTGGACGGATGACAAGGACATAAATATTCTGTCCGTATAGGTGTTTGCTTACCGTCTTCAAAAATTTTGGATGATCTTGAATGGACAAGGACAAAATTTTATGTCCAATCTAAACTATGGTACGAAGAAAGCTGTTCGTTGGATGATTCTTGAAATGGCCAAAATGCCCTGATATTTTTCCTCAAGCCGAACCCACCTCTCCTTCGGACGAAGTAAAGCGCAGTTCCCTCCTTGTTTCTGAAACAACCCTCTTTTCTCCATGTCTCCTTCTTCACTTTGTTGCATCTCCGTCGTGAAAGGTTTGTTCTTTTCCCCTTCGCACGTCCGCACATTGCGACCGGTGCTAATATTTCTGTTTGTCTTCCACCAGATCGTCTTCGCTAACGTCCAGTCTCCCCCAAAGCAAAGCCGTCGTAACCCATTACCATATCTCTTTTCTGGGTAAGACTCTTGTTCCATGGGTATTGTTTTCCTGTATGGGTAATGGGTTTCGAATGGGTGTTTGAGTGAGACGAATGGATCTGTGTTATTGATGGGAGTGGAAGGGTTAGGGATTCGGAGTTGTTGATGGGTATGCAATGGGTGAGGCATGAGATTCTTTTTGTTGTTTTTCATCAACAAGACCGCTGAATTAGCCTCTTCTTTGCTTATTCGGAAAACAAAACATCTGTTGTTGTTTATGTCGATTTCATTATTAGTAACTAAGTAAGTCGTGATGATCCGCTCTGTTGATGCTATTTTTGTTTTATGTTGATGACAGTGGAGCTCTAGCATTTTACATACTTTCGCTCTCTTTATAGACAATTTTGTGATCATTTTGTGGTCACCGTTCTTCTTCTTTACTTGATTTTTGGGTGGTTAAGAATGTGAGTGGTCAATTTTAGTTGGTCTTAGGTGGTGGAATTAATGATCCGGGTGAGGCGTCTGAAATTTGAATCCTTGACCAAGAGGTTAGATTAAGTTCATAGCACTTTGATAATAGATAATCTCTTTGCAAGTTTTTATGTTCAAATTGTTTATGAATATTTGCTTTACATTTGGATTGCCCAACTCTTACACATCTTCATCATGATTTCTTCATTAGTCATTGGCAGTTGAACAAGAAAGATTCATGGTCGTTACGGTGAGTCTTTATCTAACAGTGAAAATACACATCATGCTAGAGATGATTGTATATTTAACATATTGCATTAATTGAGAAGTCGATATTTACATTACATGTTTCAAGAACTATTATAACGTCTTAGAGGCTTCCACTTCTTTATGTAAGGTGAGGTCCTTCCAGAAAATCAAAACTTATGGGAATGGAAGCTTAGAAATAGATTAATTGACTAACATGTAAAGTTTGTGAGGTTTGCAATAAGTTGGTGATAGTTGAGCAATGAGGTTTGCAATAAGTTGGTGGTTTATGAAACAAACTTGAGACGAGCCTCGGTTTTTATTATATTTATGAAATCATGAGACCGCCACTCGCCTATTAGATAATACTTCATTATTGAATTAAGGATTATCCGTTGATATGATAACCCAAACATTCGTGTTCTGTAGATGCTAAGAAGCGGCTTCAACAATTTGCTTCTCGGACCCTTGCAAATCGTGTCTCATCTACCATACAATCAAGATTTAGTGTTGTATGAGCCATTCAAGATGGAAGGTGGCCAATGGGCATGAATCGGAAGGGTACCTTCCGATAGACATGCTAAAATACGGAATGTACAAAATATGCCAGATTGAGTTTCATTATTCTTTAATACTGCGGTAGGAATACGAGATAGCATCTTGTGTATCAAAATTTGAAAAGTCTAAATGGTTTTGTGTGTCAAGAACGATGGAAAAAGGTGATCCGACAAGAAGAACAACTTTACTTTTGACTTGGGTGAAGATATTTGCTTTGCAGGATCTCTCCCTCTTTCTCCATCGCTCACAAACACCTCCACCTAAGAGAATGCCTATTGCCAGGAAAGTTGTTGACATTGTTGTGGTTAGGCTTTTGTTTGTTCAAGAATTGGTATGATTTCGTGAATTTTAACTAATAGCAAAGCATTTTGTTTCTATCACAATCAAACATTGGTGAATCATTGGAGAACATTTTCTATGAAAATTTCTTCCATGAATTTGCAAGCATTGTTACTAATTGCCATTGGAGTAATTTTTACAAGCATTGTTACTAATTGTCGTTGAGTAATTCGGGAAACATTATCAAACAACATTCGGACAAATTTTAAAACTTTAATGTAATTATTGTTTATGAATGCTTTGATGTTTAATTAAAATATTATGTATTAGGATTTCTTTCTTGTCGACTTACTTGAACCTATTATGTAATCAATTATATGAATGCTTAGATGTTTTATTATATTATTTTGCCTCAATAATGTTCATAATAATAACAAAAATTAATAATAATAATACTTATAATAATCATTAAATTATTACCATACCAATGATAATGATGATGACATAATTTTACTTAATATTAATATTCATATTAATTTTATAATTTTGGTGATTACAAAATTATAATAATAATATAATAATTATTATTAGAGTTGCAAATAAACTTAAAATAAATATTCTTACACTTATAAAAGACAATTATACTAACAACAATTACAAAATTTAATATTAAATTGTATCAATAATTAATTTTAAAAAAATATAATTAATAAGATAATTAATGTTAGTACAGATTGTAAATACGTTTAATATAACTATTGTGTCAATAGTTATGAAATAACCATTTAAATACATCTTTTAATACATTATACCTATGAGGGCATTGTTGACATTTAACACTATTTTTGTTCGTCCATCGCAACCAAACACATTTCTCCCATGGGACGAAGATAATTTTCTCTCGTCTCTGCCCATCGCAACCAAACATCTCACTGCTTTCATTAACATCATGTCCCGCCGCTCGTTTCGCTCTTGCTCGTCTCCGTCCCTACCTTATTACAGACGGTAACCAAACAGAGCCTAACATATGTGTTTGTATATGAAAACCAAAATGTCCAAGTCAGCAAAGACTACGTAATAAAAAAAGGTTAGTGGGCTCTTGTTTGAATGAGATGTTAACTACTTGTTTAGATATTGTAATGTATAGACTTAGAAAATTAGCTTCGCTGGCGCTCAACTTTTCGTTTGGAGGTTGGTGTAGGGCTCACATGGCTCTCACTGGTATCATCAAATCCCAGAAAAGAAAGAGAAGACTAGATACCCACTAAGACAAAGAAGAAGAATCAAGAACCAACCTGAAAATGAAGTTCCCCTTTACCTCATGCATGTTCTGACCTTTCCCTCTTTACCAAACTTCTATAAACTTTTTTCATTTGTTCTCTAAAGATTCCTGTTGGCCTGAAAATTTGGTGTAACATACGTGGTCTAGCAAGCTTTCTGCAACTTCTCTGTGCCATAAAGATATCTGGGACCGCCATGGATATTTCTACGAAGAGAAGGGTGCTTCTTAAGATCATCTTCCTCGGGGATAGTGGGTATGGCTAAGTTTTCGAGTTTTCATTGCCTTTGTTTGTTAGTA
This sequence comes from Erythroxylum novogranatense, assembly GCA_029891385.1. Taxonomy (NCBI): domain Eukaryota; kingdom Viridiplantae; phylum Streptophyta; class Magnoliopsida; order Malpighiales; family Erythroxylaceae; genus Erythroxylum; species Erythroxylum novogranatense. The sequence continues at coordinate 107,212,889 of CM057226.1, read as the reverse complement.
CTTTGATCATGAATCGCGTGTTATGAACTTTCTGAAAGTAGTTTGTTGCCTTGGTCTTACTTCTTCTGTGATGAGATTTCAGGGTTGGGAAGACGTCTTTGATGAATCAGTATCCTTTGGACTGATGTTAAGGTTAAATTTCCTTCATTTCCTTTAGTGAAAAGCTAACCAAGCTTCGATATCATCCCATGCTTGCTTTTGTTTTCTTGATAAACTTGTCTGGATTCCAAGAAAATGGAATTTAAACCTTAATGGCATTGAGTCAGAATGCAATGGAAATGAATTCCAGAACTAGCTTTAAATGCTTGCTTCTCTACTAAAATTGAATTCAACCCATTATAGCAAACAAATCTGCCAAGCTATAATGGCTCTTTTCTTGTTATCGGATTTCTTTAATGAAAATTTGCAGAGCTTGGTTCTTAGTTTTTGATTCTCATAAACTAAGTCCTTAATTCTCAAGACCAGGTCGAAGTTAATTCACTTCCTTTTTTGTTGTTGCGTGTGTCCTTTTCGCATCTTCCTGTGCATTTTATACACATTGCAGCCTTGAGAAGCTGTTTTCAGTTTGTTTTGTGATCATTAACTTCTTATTCAGATATGTATATAAGAAGTTCAACCAACAATACAAAGCTACCATTGGTGCTGATTTTGTTACCAAGGAACTACTAATTGATGACCAGCTAGTTACTCTACAAGTGGGTGAAAACACTGAATCAGAACAAAACTAAAATTTCCTGAAGACTTCCAATCTGATATATGCAAAATTAATGGCAGATATGGGACACAGCAGGGCAGGAAAGGTTTCAGAGTTTAGGAGCAGCTTTTTACAGAGGAGCGGATTGCTGTGTACTTGTTTATGATGTAAATGTACAGAAATCATTTGAGACACTGAACAATTGGCATGATGAGTTTCTCAGACAGGTACCAAAGTGGATTAAACATCATCCTGTATTTAGATTCTGCAAGAGGCTAAAGTTTCTTTCTGTGAGAGAACATTCTTGTCACAGCAGAAAATTATGAGCATGTTACCTCCTGCATAGCTTCTGAAACCAAGAAAAGGAAATGCAAGAGAAAAAACTCATGAATTCTGTGAAGATTCAGACATTATTTTATTCCAGAAGCTCATAGTTGTGGATTTACAAGGGATGATTCCAGTATCTTTTGCTCCCATACCAAATCTGCAGATCTTGATCTATGAATAGGATCAGACTTTTGTTTCAGCAATCACAAACCTCCAATTGCATGCAGCTTTGCATTATACATTATACATTTAGATTCTGCAAGATTTCTAAAGTTCCTTTCTGTGAGAGTACATTCTTATCACAGCAGAAAATTACGAGCATGAAGTTCTGCACAGTTTCTGAAACCAGGAAAAGGAAATAAATGAGGAAAAACTTATGAATCCTGTCAAATCTGCAGATCTTGATCTATGAATAGGATCAGCCTTTTTTTTTTCCAGCAATCACAAACCTCCAATTGCGTGCAACTTTGCATTGTAAATTATATATTTTGCTTCTGCAAGATTTCTAAAGTTCCTTTCTGTGAGAATTCGTTCTTATTACAGCAGAAAATTACGAGCATGAAGTCCTGCATAGCTTCTGAAACCAAGAACAGTAAATAAAAGAGGAAAAACCTCATGAATCCTGTCAAATCTGCAGAACTTGATCTACGAATAAGATCAGCTTTTTGTTTCAGCAATAACAGGCCTCAAATTGCATGCATGCAAAGTTACTTTATACCTTAATTCTTGTTACTTTCTTCTGATTCAATGATGCACTAATCCAACTTCAGATCCAACAAATTTTGTTTGTGAACTCATTGGCAGGCAGATCCAATGAATCCTGACACCTTTCCTTTCCTATTATTTGGAAACAAAATTGACATAGATGGAGGAGGCAGCCGCTTGGTAAGGAATCCAAATCACATCAGACCTGATATTGTTAGAATGTGCAGATCATACAAAATATTATAACGACTTCTTGTTTTGCAGATATCAGAGAAAAGAGCTAGAGATTGGTGTGCTTCCAAGGGGGATATGCCATATTTTGAGACCTCAGCTAAAGAGAATTACAATGTTGATGAAGCTTTCTTGTGTGTAGCAAAAACTGCATTAGCTAGTCATCAAGACTTTGAGTATGACATGTAAGTATAAGTTTTAATTATACTCAGACCCCTATTATAGTTATATCTGACTCAACCCTTTAAACCATAGCTTAAATCCAGCTTGAGGTGATGGAGAATTGGTGTTAAACTTACATGTTTTGCAGCTACAACCAGGGTATATCTGAGTCCATTTCAGAAGTTGAACAACGAGGAGGGTGTGCATGCTGAAAGTGAAACACAACTGTATCAAAAGCTTGAATTTCTTATTGGTTTGATTCTTTATTTGTTTGTTTATATTAGCATTTGGGGTTGGAAATTGTACTTAAACTCATGTTCTTTTTATTTGGTGTTCTTTAGGATGGTACCAAAGTATTTGTTTATTGTAAATCTCAGAGAGAATAAAGTTTCACATGCTGACAAGAATACTAAAAGACAGCCACCTTTTGTGATCCTCTTATTTACAAAGATGTCTTCTTTCTCCAAAGAATCTCCAAGACTTCAGGTTTAAGCTTAAGCTTTTGAAATTCTTTAAAGACTGTGTACTAATGACAAAAATTTATTATAAGTTGATTCATTTTGAACTTATATTTTTCAAATAATCAGTATGTGATGAGATGATTTATTATTAGAGGTAGCAAATTAGTCTGAATATAATCCGATTATAAATCATCAAGTTCGGTTCGATTGATCTTAAATTTGAGTATTTAGATTTAATTGGGTTTAAATTCTACAATTTTCAATTTTAATTATTCACAAAATTAATTCAGATTTATAATAGGTAAACCTAAAATGGTTTGTCATTTTTTTTATGCTTGAGCCCAATTTTAGTATTCAAATGGAACATAGTTTTTTGAATTCGATCCGAGATTCAATCATTACATTATTATTTACGGATGATTTGACTCGATATGTATTGCTCATGGTTGGAGTCCAATCTAAATCTTTCTCAATTACTACAATCAAAGTAGTTTTATTTTTAAGTTACTAAAAATTTAAAATTAAAGTGATGTTATTTTGAGGAATAAATTTAATTTGTTTGGGTTGACCTTAAATCTTGAGATTAGTGTGAAACTCGATCAACTTAAACATAACTCTTTAATTTTCAATCAAATAAAGTATAATCAAATTTTAATTAATAATTCTATTACTATTGCATAATTTTAAATTTTAATTAAATGCATTTTTAAGGACTTGTAAAGAATTCATGTATGCATTTTTAAACCTCCAATTGCGTGCAACTTTGCATTGTAAATTATATATTTTGCTTCTGCAAGATTTCTAAAGTTCCTTTCTGTGAGAATTCGTTCTTATTACAGCAGAAAATTACGAGCATGAAGTCCTGCATAGCTTCTGAAACCAAGAACAGTTAATAAATGAGGAAAAACCTCATGAATCCTGTCAAATCTGCAGAACTTGATCTACGAATAAGATCAGCTTTTTGTTTCAGCAATAACAGGCCTCAAATTGCATGCATGCAAAGTTACTTTATACCTTAATTCTTGTTACTTTCTTCTGATTCAATGATGCGCACTAATCCAACTTCAGATCCAACAAATTTTGTTTGTGAACTCATTGGCAGGCAGATCCAATGAATCCTGACACCTTTCCTTTCCTATTATTCGGAAACAAAATTGACATAGATGGAGGAGGCAGCCGCTTGGTAAGGAATCCAAATCACATCAGACCTGATATTGTTAGAATGTGCAGATCATACAAAATATTATAACGACTTCTTGTTTTGCAGATATCAGAGAAAAGAGCTAGAGATTGGTGTGCTTCCAAGGGGGATATGCCATATTTTGAGACCTCAGCTAAAGAGAATTACAATGTTGATGAAGCTTTCTTGTGTGTAGCAAAAACTGCATTAGCTAGTCATCAAGACTTTGAGTATGACATGTAAGTATAAGTTTTAATTATACTCAGACCCCTATTATAGTTATATCTGACTCAACCCCTTTAAACCATAGCTTAAATCCAGCTTGAGGTGATGGAGAATTGGTGTTAAACTTACATGTTTTGCAGCTACAACCAGGGTATATCTGAGTCCATTTCAGAAGTTGAACAACGAGGAGGGTGTGCATGCTGAAAGTGAAACACAACTGTATCAAAAGCTTGAATTTCTTATTGGTTTGATTCTTTATTTGTTTGTTTATATTAGCATTTGGGGTTGGAAATTGTACTTAAACTCATGTTCTTTTTATTTGGTGTTCTTTAGGATGGTACCAAAGTATTTGTTTATTGTAAATCTCAGAGAGAATAAAGTTTCACATGCTGACAAGAATACTAAAAGACAGCCACCTTTTGTGATCCTCTTATTTACAAAGATGTCTTCTTTCTCCAAAGAATCTCCAAGACTTCAGGTTTAAGGTTAAGCTTTTGAAATTCTTTAAAGACTTTGTACTAATGACAAAAAAATTTATTATAAGTTGATTCATTATGAACTTATATTTTTCAAATAATCAGTATGTGATGAGATGATTTATTATTAGAGGTAACAAATTAGTCTGAATATAATCCGATTATAAATCATCAAGTTCGGTTCGATTGATCTTAAATTCGAGTATTTAGATTTAATTGGTTTTAAATTCTAAAATTTTTCAATTTTAATTATTCACAAAATTAATTCAGTATTTATAATAGGTAAACCTAAAATGGTTTGTCATTTTTTTAATGCTTGAGTCCAAATTTAGTATTCAAATGGATCATAGTTTTTTTATTCCATCTGAGATTCAGTCATTACATTATCATTTAGGGATGATCTGACCCGATATTTGTTGCTCATGGTTGGAGTCCAATCTAAATCTTTCTCAATTACTACAATCAAAGTTGTTTTATTTTTAAGTGACTAAAAAATTTAAAATTAAAGTGATGTTATTTTGAGGAATAAATTTAATTTGTTTGGATTGACTCTTTAATCTTGAGATTAGTGTGAAACTCAATCAACTTAAACTTAACTCATTAATTTTCAATCGATCGAGTATAATCAAATTTTAATTAATAATTCTATTACTATTGCCTAATTTTAAATTTTAATTAAATGCACTTTTAAGGACTTGTAAAGAAAAAGAGGCTTTCTTTTCATTTTTAATTTTCTAAAAGTCAATTATTTGTGTAATTTTCTTTTCTTATAAAAGGATAATTCACAAAACTTAACATCAACACTACACTTGGCACTATGGTTCTACTCATTTACCTTACAAAACAGTACCCTACCATTAAATAAATTGAGTTTTTAATTCTGATTTATTTTTGCAAAATTACAAAACTATGAAATTTTAATAAATAAAAAATATAAAACAAAGATAATAGGTTTTTTAGATGGGTTCGAAAGTCTCAACACTTCCTTATTCCAAAGATGGACCCAAACGTGCAAAGACCGGAGGCCGAGCCCATCCTTACCTTGTTCTAGTCAAATTTAATAGAATGAAAATCAACACAACTAATATCAACCGTCAGATTCCTTGCAGTCTCAATCAATCGTAAACGCTGTTCAACGGCCCTGATCTTCTAATAAGGGACTGCATTTAGAAAAATCAAACGCCACAAAGTAGCGGAGGAAAATCTCTTTCCCTTTCTCTCTCTTCTTCTTCCCTCCAATGGCGTTCTCTGCGACGACAACTACAAGGCATCGTGTCTCCCTTCTTCCTTTGCCTAATCACTCAATAGAATCGTCTCTATTAACTCTAAAGTCTGTTTCTTTTCGATTCTCGAGACCAAATCTCCCTAAACCCGTCAGCGTTCGATCAGTTTCCACTCCAGGTACTTCTTCTTCGTTTTTACGTTTCTTTAATGGTTTCTTCTTTTTTTTTTTTGTGATTGCTGTGCTGATTAGAAGTGTTTTGGTGAATAAATCTTAAGCTCCGGCTGCGGCGGCGCCGGCGGTAACGTTGACGGAGAATGCGTTGAAACACTTGAATAAGATGAGAAATGATCGGAATCAAGATTTGTGCTTGAGAATTGGGGTTAAGCAAGGCGGTTGCTCCGGCATGTCGTATACAATGGATTTCGAGGATAGGTCTAACACTAGACCCGACGACTCGGTGATTGAATATAATGGCTTCGTAATTGGTATGTACGCCTCTCCTTTAAAACTTCTCTTTTGAATATTTAGGGAAAGAAATGAATTTTCGTTTGCTATATTATGGTTCTAGAACTCCGACTGATGCAAAGGAATTTTAAGCTTTTGCTTGCTGTTCCATTTTGTTAAAGGAGCCATTAGTTACTGTTTGTTTATTCCATATGAACATTTGCTTTTGTGTAATTGGCATCCCTTGTGATTAGAGTTGGCAAATTCAGTCCAGACCAGGCTCGGGTTGACCACTCTCGATCTTGGGGGCCGTTTGGTCCGGACTGATTCCTCAAAATGACATGATTTTGGTCTTTAGTTAGAAAAACCTATAATTCCATCGCTTCTTGTACTTGGAACAAAGGTCTTTTGATGTGGTTTTTGAGATGCAATGACTGAATTGCATTTGTGCTTTGATTTCCTGAGCAGTTTGTGATCCAAAGAGTCTTCTTTTCCTATTTGGGATGCAATTGGACTACAGTGATGCTCTCATTGGAGGGGGCTTTTCTTTCAAGAATCCAAATGCTACTCAGACTTGTGGTTGTGGTAAATCCTTTAATGCAGATATGTAAAATCATGTGTACCTACAAATACTATACTCTATTTGAAGAAATGGTTTCTACTTGAGGATGTTGCCCATATGTACTAGATAGGCTTAAGTTATAATATCATATTAATTGCTCAAGAATTGCCTGTAGATATTCACAAGAGTTCTTCAACATCATTGCACTCTGATTACAAGTACTGTGCAAGAGAAAACAATCATTTGTGGCTCATTGCAAAATCTTCATCTTCTTCTCATGTTTTTTTTTTTCCAAGTTATATCTACATGAAATGACAAAGTGCAGCCATTCTTGAAAAGAACATCAGTTGCTTTCTTTCGGATGTACCCAAAAAACTACATCACTTCTTACAACTTAATTAGCACTTCAAAAATCAGGACCAACTCTACAAAAGAAGATGCCAAATTCAGAACTTATGAACTCAGGCACCCATGTTTCTACGACCAATACGAGCAACAAAGCCATCTTTGATTGGAGTAACCGATCGTCCTCAACCACGCTGCATATAGCAAACAGACCAGAAAGTCAAATTCTCTTCTAGGCAACTTAAATTGTACTAGACCTTCTAAAGAGAACAATGGCAAAATGATGTAGTTCAACAAAAGAGGGCCACTCACTGATATATCGACGCAAGGTCCCCTCAAAATTTTTGGGTGCAAATCTTCCCTTCACGACCAACCTTTGCTGGCCATCGAATGATCGGCTAGTACCTAGTTCAGCAAGCAAGAAAGCCATAACATGGTCTGGCTGCCGATGATCCTGCACATTTTGTCCAAGAAAGAAGATGGGATGAATCATCTTAAACATTTTCTTTTAGGTAAGATGATAACAACAATGAAAGTAAAGACAAACACTCTGTAATGATTTCTATTTCCATAGAAGTTACTCCAAGTGGTAAGGAAAAGAAGTATAAGAAAAGGTGATCAACAGCACATTTAGCAATTTGGAGCTTAAAACAAGTGCATGAATGAATTTGAATAACATTTCAATGTAAAACTTGGAACATATGTAACTAAAGCGAACTCTATTTTATTTGCATTCATCTATAGATCCAGAGAAGTGAACCTTGGAGATGTCACTGGCGTCTGGAAAACAAGTTTACAGTAAATGGATAACCAAATAAGAACTGCAAAGGACCATAGCATCTCTACAACATGACATGGCTACAATATCTCTTGGTGAGATCTATCAGCTTGCTATAGCTTCTCTTGACAAATTATGTGATCAGCATACTTTGTTCAAGAATATCTTCCAAGATGCTCAGGATCCTCACGAATATACTGAAAACATTGACGAAGAGAAGTTAGATCACTTCCTGCATCAGTTACACATGGCAGAGTTACGTCAAATAAAAAGAAAGCGTCCTTATCTTTCTGATGATGACTCTAGTGATCCAGACTCTCCATCCAATCTATAAAGGACTTCGGTGTTCTTTGCAATGATCTAAAAGAAAAGGTGGAAAGGATATAAAAAGAGATAGCTATAAGCATGGTACTTTCTACAAACATCTCAAAGGTCCAAACTTTGAAATTCTAAACCCTAACCCTAGTCATCCACTTTGAAGAATAGCTATGAATGAGACACTTGCGTCGTTAAATGCATCAAGTTTTTTTTTTGAATTAAAAATTACAATAGCTTCTTGATCGCGGCATAAAAACGGCAACCTTGGTTTTGGGTCGAAATCTCGAATGGCGATATGTCAAGCTAGAGCATGGCTTTCTCGAGGCTTGACGACGCTATCTTCTCATCCTTCTCTACGTGTCTGTGTGGTTGGCAGTGGACCTGCTGGCTTCTACACTGCTGAGAAAGTAATTCACGTTTTTCCCTCATTGAATTTGTTACACGTTTGAAACCCTAATTAAATTTGAAACGTTTGTTCTTTTCTGTATTTAAGATGATTAAAGCCCACGAAGGAGCTTTTGTTGATATCATCGATCGATTGCCCACTCCATTTGGTTTAGTAAGGTCTGGAGTTGCTCCTGATCACCCTGAGACTAAGGTCAGATTGTTGTTGTTTTTTTTTGGGTTAATTTTGGGAAAAAAAAATCTTATCTTTTTCTTAATAGATTTCTAAACAATGATCTGAGTTGAGCCTAGTTTACCAGAAAACTTGCAACAGATTGTGACAAACCAGTTCTCAAGAGTTGCTCAACATGAGAGGTGCTCTTTCTATGGTAATGTTACTCTTGGTTCGGCGGTAACTCTCTCTGAGCTCCGTGAGCTCTACGATGTGGTAAGTTTGATGCGCTAAATGCTATCACTTTGGCTTGCAAGACTAGTGCATCTGTGAGGTATGTGCTTCTGTTTTTGACTCACATTTGTGTCTAATCATTCAGGTTGTGCTTGCGTATGGTGCTGAAAGTGACAGAGCTTTGGGGATTCCTGGGGAAGTACGTGCATTAAAAATAGTCCTAACTTACCATTCCTTATTTTTTTCTTTAATTTATTTGCTGATTTTTCTACTTTCATCTACTATCTCAGCTTATCTGTGCTGTTCTCAGTTGTGGTGTCTGTTCTTTGATGGTTTATGATTTTTATTGTGCAACAGTGAAAGCTGTGGTTGCTCTTGCCTAAAAGTTTTCTTTTTCTTTATCAAGGATTTGTCAGGCATACATTCAGCAAGAGAATTTGTTTGGTGGTATAATGGGCATCCAGATTACAGAAACCTAAATCCTGATTTGAAGAGCACTGATACAGCCTTTATCTTGGGTCAGGTGTGTTCGTCTTCTTATTAACTGTTGGTTACCTATGTTGAGATAATTCATGTGCAGTGCAAATGATAAGAAACATTAAATTATATTAGAAACAATGCACTATTTGACATACATTAGAAATTTAAACTGTTGTCTCGGTCCACAGTCTTCGCAATGGATCATTAATATCATTTGATTAAGGTTGGTTGGGGTTTTATGTGCTTCTACAAGTAGTGCAGCTAATATCATTTGGTTTTATATGCTTCTACAAGTAGTCCAGCTGATATCATTTACTGGATATAGCAAATTTCAATAGAAGTGAGTAAAGATTGAAAGATATTGGGTGGAAACCTTGAACAGAGCCATAGACGGGTACTGCTTGTAGTTTCCTCTATTGAATGATGCAGAGGATACAGGTTCTTCTCATAAGCATAATTGTAAAATGTTTTCGCATCAAATTTTAGCATTTAGTTTCACCCTTTTCCAAAATTTGTTTTGCATTCAAGGACACATGCCTGGTGTCAATGTCACTTTGTAGTTGAATTCTCTGTATGACTACAACTGCTTTGACATTATATGTGTGCGCACCTTTTCAGTATGTTCAATGCAAGAGCAAATTTTCTTCTCACATAGCCAAAGCAAGCATTCTCTATTTGAAATTTAATCCTATAGATTGACATGGTTGGACTGCTAGAAATGTGTTAAGCGAGCATATTTTGTTATTCATATCACATGGTCTATCATCTGCTTCTCATTATTTCATGTGACTTCTACACTAGTTACAGGATATAGGACCAAGTAAAGAATCAGGCTAACAAATGTGCAAAATCACACCCTTCTCTATTGTGAAAGGATTTAAAAGGAGATCAGTTGGAATTTTGTGATCAAATTATTGCTTTTCTTATTATTCAGGGAAATGTGGCTCTTGATGTTGCACGCATCCTCCTTAGACCAACTGCAGAATTAGCAACAACTGATATTGCAGACCATGCTTTGACTGCTCTGGAACAGAGCTCAATAAGGTTAAGTATTCTTTGGCTGTCCGATAGATCTCTGTCTAGTTGTGTGATCATTGAACTTAAACCATGCGTATAATTACAGAAAAGTATTTTTAATTGGGAGACGTGGACCAGTCCAAGCAGCTTGTACTGCAAAAGAGCTACGTGAAGTTCTTGGTAATTCTTTAAATCCTGATACATTTTTGTGTTTTTAATCTGTGATTATCCGCCCCTTGTACGGACATGTTTTTAATGTGCTTCATTGATATACAAAGAACTTCATCTTTTTTATGTGTCATTAGGAGCTTAATAGCTGCCGATTTTCCTTTTTCTTGTTAAGATTAACTAAATGTGCTGACTGTCATTCATTGGTAATGACTATGATCCAAAGTGCAAAATGCTTACTGTTAGTTCTTTAATTACTTGCAACTGACACCCATATTTCATTGGATGGTAGTAGAATTGTTGGATTGCAGTTATTATTCCTAATTTTTTGCCGACTTTCCTTGTTACCGTGCTCATAGTTCTCTTGGTTTTGGCCTCTTATACTTACCAGTTGTTAGCTGACCAAGGAAAACACGAAAGGATATTTTTGCTGATATATTTTCTTGCAGGTATTAAAAATTTACATATTCACATCAACCAAACTGATTTAGAGAAGAACCAAGAAGATGAGGTAAATTGCCACTTTGCTCAACTTTCTGCTTCCTTGTAGTTGGTCAAGACGATCTATCGTTAATATATATTTGTAGTGTTTTAGTACAGTGTTTTTTTTTTTCCTGTCTAATAATGATTGGGCATCTTTTCTTCTTCTTCGAAATAAATATTGTAATAAAAACAATAGCAAGGTCATCCATCAACCAACAGTTGGTTAATTCTTGATTGGTTTGATGATATAAGTTTTTTAGAACTTTTATAGGTACAAAACCAACTGAATGTATTTGCATTTGCTGGGATGCTATTGCATTACTAGATTTTGAGTGACACTTTAGGTGCTGTTAGGCTTCTGCACTAAGTAGGAGGTTGTTACTAGACATGGTATGGGATCTAGTCATGAGTCGAGACACAGAAGGTCTACTTCCTTTCCCTTAGTTGTGTTCTTCCCTATTTTGGATGAACCTATGCTATCAGCTTGAGGAATAGACTTGTACTGGATAGAGTCTTAGCCTCACACTAGTTTTTTCAATAAAATTCTGCTTGATTCTTTTTATTAACCACAGCCCTTTACATAGGCCTGAAGAAACAAACTTTAACCCTAATTAGGTATAAGTCTAAAACAGAAAAAACAACTTAAATAGAAGCCTAAAAGTCTAAAAATATTAAATAAAATATAATAAAATCAGGCCTAGATCTCTTCCGCCACGTCAGCTGTATCAACTGCCACTTTTCTTTCATGTTGAATAATCTTCATCAGAAGTTCTAAAGGTAGTCACAGGATTAGGGGAAATAAGTTGGTTGAATAGTCAACAGCAAACTCTGTAATGGTATTTACAAGTTCAGTTCAGACAACCCTTTTGTGTGCATATCTTACTCTTCCATGGTGTATTTATTAAGCTACAAGTTTATTTTTGATGAGGATTGGTGTGGTTGGGTACGGTATCTTGTACGCTGAACCGCAACCATATAAATTAGTATTGTCCGCTTTGGCCGGGGTTCGATCCCCTGACCTCACGATTTTGTTGCGTTGAGACGCACGCTTCTTACCATTGAGCTACGTTGCTCAATGGTAAGAGGCGTGCGTCTCAACGCAACAAAACCTTGAGGTCAGGGGATCGAACCCCGGCCAAAGCGGACAATACTAATTTGAGTGGTTGCGGTTCAGCGTACAAGATACCGTACCCAATCACACCAAGGATATTTGGAGAGTTGTTATTAACGTAATTCGGTTATTTTGAACGGGCTTCTATTGCCATTTAATGTTTATTTCAATAGTAATGCATGTTTCTTTGTTTAATGTTTCTCATCTTCACATTTCTTTTGGCAAAGGAAGAGCTGAAGAACAATCGAATTCGACGGAGAATTTATGACTTGCTCTCTAAGGAAGCTGCATCAGGACCATCTGTTCCCACTTCAGGTCAACATGAACTTCACTTTATTTTCTTCCGCAAACCTGAAAGGTTTCTGGATTCACTGGACAGAATTGGCCATGTTACTGCTGTTCAGTTTGAGAAAACAGTTCTTAAAGGTGCTGTTCTATCTACAATGATGCTATTCAATTAATTTCTTCTTCCCTTTACTTTTATATGTTAATTTGTTTCTTGGCTGTATATAAAGCGTTTTGCAAAATTTGGTCCTGTGATAAGATCATTATAGTAATTTAATTGAGATGACACTGAATGAAGTTTTTAGTCCAGACCTGTTGAAAATAAGAACATCCTATTCCGGCATGGAATTTATTTCTATGTGCCATTAATTATTAACTTCATGTAAATATGCAGCTGTGGGCCCTGGGAAACAAATTGCAGTTGGTACTGGACAATTTGAGGAACTTGAAAGTGGGTAAGTTTCTCAGATCATCAATTTTTAGTTCGTCTTGCTTTCTGTGTGTTCAGGATTTTAACCTTTCCAGAAATGGTTCATATGGGTCCATGACATACTTGTGAAACTAACTCTCGACTGTAACTACAGTAACATTAGGTCCATATCACGATGGAAGAAGTATGCAGCTATGTTTTGAGAGTTATGCATAATGCATGGAATGCGAAGGGTACATATATAGAAACTTTGTTATCTAGAAACTTAATTTGAAGCATATCCTTGGAATTTTGTGTATATTGATGTATATAAAACGTTTTCTTTCCTGAAGTTCTCTAGTTTCTAGGAAATGAAATGTTTTCACTGCTCTGTGTTGTGGATACATGTTTTCATGGAAAACTGCCGCCTACTGCATATGGATTGCAAATATAAGCTCCTGTACAGGAAGTGCCAATATAAAAGTTATCAAATTGTTTTATTTTAATCAACCTACAATGGAAGGTTTCTCCGTATGCTTTTCCCTTAAGCTGTGTTTCCTTTGTTGTTGAACTAATTATAGGTCGTTTGATGATTCTGTTTTGGCACTATGCTGCTTCTTTTAGGTTGGTGCTAAAGAGCATCGGTTACAAGTCAGTACCAGTTGATGGTTTACCATTTGATCAACAGAAAGGTAAAGTGAGATTGATAATTGTCTGCCTTAAGGTGGCGTTGCTATAACTTTTGGTTTGATAAGCTAAATGGGACTTAAGTTGAAGCCTTTAAATTCCTGAGTTTGTAGTTCAGATCATTGGATGAGTAAATATGCAAATGTGCGCTCAAACCATCATAAAGGGTTTCCATTTGCATGTAATATCCAGGACTGCTTGTCCTTGAGTGATTTGATCATCACATTTCCTGATTTAACTGTCATGAACATGTTTTCCAGGTTTGGTTCCGAATGTTGGAGGTCGGGTTCTCTCTGATGCTTCAAGAGACCCTACAATGCTTCAGAAAGGTTTGTATGTATGTGGATGGTTAAAGAGAGGACCAACAGGGATTATTGCTACAAACCTCTACTGTGCAGAAGAAACCGTAAGTTGTCTCCTTATATTCTACTAGTCTGAGGATTATCATCTGTTAAAAATTCACAATCATTGTTGCTTATCGAACTTTTGGCATCCCAGGTTGGAAGCATATTGGAAGACCTACAACAAGGAGCAATAGGATCCACATCTAGCATAGTAAAAAAACCTGGTAGAGAAGGGCTCCTCCAGCTACTTAGTGACAGGAACATCGAGTTTGTACCTTTTAGTCGTTGGCAAAAAATAGATGCTGAAGAGAGGAGTCTTGGGAGTCTTAGAAACAAACCCAGAGAAAAGTTAACAACTTGGGAAGACTTGATGAAAGTAGCAAAGGAGTGATAAAAGGAAATCAAGTGAACTATCTTCACACATTGTTTTGTTTTGCAAAAACATCTTGACATATTCTTCTTTTAATAAAACCCCAAATAGATTTGAATCTTGCTGAATGAAGACATTCACTTTACCGGCCGTCCACCCGATTCTAGCCGATACAAGACTCCAAAATGGTATTATGTATTTTCATGATGTTTTGCAACTGCACTGAGAACATGGTACAAACACCAGTAATCTGAAGAATTGATAAGCATAATGGCGATAAAGATGGAATTAAAGGCCGTTGATAAACCAATTTTGCAATTACCAAATTCAGTCGACTTCTAGTTATTGTTACCTCCATTAAGACCATCAGTTCAAGGGCACTACCAGTTACAGCAACTTCGTAGGAACATAAGATCAAGTCTTGAGACAATAAATCCATAACTTATTCCTCTTGTCCAAAAGATAGGATTAACAGTGACATTTGATAATGCTAAGCTCAGACCAATCTCACAAAAAAAAAAAACTCTCTCGTCCCAGCTGCAAATCTTTCACTTTTGAATTAGAAAGTCGGTTCTACGACAAGTGTAAACAGTAGACAAGCCAGCAAGTTTGGAAAAGCTCATCCAAGTAAACTAAGCCGATTAAGTCTCTACACAACATATCGGTAAGTTACATATCGCCCTGCAGTCTCGCTTGGTCTGATAATCTTCACAACCTGTCCACGCTGAAGTCCATAATATCTTGCAATTGGATCACTCACCTGAATTCGAGGCAGCTGCATTCACATATGAAAATAAGAAACATGGAGCCTGCAGTAAGAAGCAATAAGCGTGCAAAAATCCAGATGCAATATTAACATATAGTCACAATATCACTATCCAATAAAATCCTCAAGACAGCATTTCGATACATGTGCAGAATTTAAGAACTTCCCATAAGATAACCTTGTCCTTCCAAATTTGATAACGTCTAGTGTTTCGAATTATGGATGTTGCCCCCAGCAGTTTCAATAATTTTTACCCTAAAAGTATGCGTTGGCACCGAAGCCCACAATACTAACAGATAATATCACAGAAAACAAATAGATCGCAAGATTTTGGTATAAAAGTCTACATGAATGAACTACCTAGTAGAAGAGAGGGGATACGATTAGCTCAGCTCTGCATGTTTATCGTTTAGGAGTACTGTTGAAGTTAACAGGTAACATGGTTATAATGTCAACTTCTTTATGCCCATTGTTATAATGTAATCACGTTCATTTCTAGATAATCTACTACACCTTGTACAAGATAAAATGTGAGATTCATCTAACCTGTGTTTCTTTTACAGTGTATCTCTCCAATAAAGTCTTCTTCTCTTCAGATGAAAGTAATTGATGCTCAGGAACAAGAACATGATCCTTTATATTAACCAAAAGCTCCGCCTCCTGTTTGATAAGGAATGCAAAAGAAGTAAAATTGCAGTATCACTGCATTTCAAGACAATAAGTACCAAAAGGATCATAAAAACTTTTTCCACCACCATTCATAAGTGAAGAGCAGAAGCCACATGATGCTCCAAACAACAAATACACCCGAGAACTAGCTCAAACCCAATAAGGACTTAATCAACATGACCAATAGGTCACAGATTACATACCCACTAATTTCATCCCAAAGTTACTTAAACCAAGCTTTCTAAAAAATAAATAATATGAACGGATAAAGGATCGTTTAAACAGGAGATAAAAGACTCATTTCTCCACATAAATAATCAGCCTCATTGACTAAAAAGATATCCAATATATGATACCAAATTATTAACCATATAACAGAGATGGATCTTTCACCTGAAACACCTCCAAGCTGAATTTTGAAGATATTTCACTGATGCATGTGCGGGCAAAGGGAGTCAAATTCTGTTGTACAACTAAGATTGCTCTAAACACATTCTCTGATTTCATGCGATTGGTGTAAGTCTTCATCGTCTTAACACCAACCTTCTGTTCCTCGGGAAAGAAGACATAAATCTGGTAAACAAGAAACAACTAATAAGGACCAGCAAACTATAAATAAGAATCTTCACATTCAAAAAGCTTCACAAGTAATTAACATCCATCCAAAATACCAAATGATGCCATTGTGAACGTGGAAAAATCTATTTGATATAAATGTATTCGTTAGAAAACTTAACCAAATATAAAAGCAAACTACAGATCAATTACCGCTTCCTTATTTCGCTTTTCCTTGACAATAAAAAGGTCTTCCCTTTTGAAGTTCTCGCCAAATTTATATAAGAATTGCTCCCTTGACATGTTGATATCGGCATCCGGAACAATATAGCCTCGATCCCTCAACATCTGCATCACTGTCTTCCTGATTCTATAAAGCCTCTTGACTTCATCCTCCGATAGAGTCATACTTCCTTATAACTTCTGAAAAACATTGTTCCGCTTAGGTTGTTTCAACAAATAAATAAAAGAAGGAAAATTAAAAAAAAAAAAGAAACTTTGAGAACAGTAGTTAAGGATATAATAATTAGTGTTTCAAATTGCACTACTCAGAAACATCAAAAAGCTTCAAGTTGATCTTTATATTTCCGTAATAGCCTACATGTGACAGCATGTAATTATGCAACTCTCAAATGCTACTGCAGATTGTACTGGTACCTGAAAATTAGGAAAACTTTCAGTTATGAAACAGATAATCACGGGCAGCAGGCGGCAAGCGGCAGGCGGCAGGCTGCAGGCCGCGACTGACGAGTGGCAGGCCGGAGGAGGTCGTGCTTCTTCAGATTTCACAGACAAATTAGGGCGAGTGGCGGGCGGGAGGAGGTTGGGTTTCTTCAGATTTCACAGACAAATTAGACAAATTAGGGCAAGTGATCAAAGGGGAAGAGGCTGGGCTGGTTTTAGAGAATTTTCTCATCCATTCAAGTGATAAAAAACGACGCCGTCTTTCCAACACCAATTCGGCGCCGTTTTAAACAGGCAAACGGCCCACACGACGTCGTTCTTACCTAAACACTCCTAATCACCAGTTTCATATAATTTTTTTATTAAAATATTATACCTTATACATAATTAGCAATATTTCAAAAACCGACCGAAAGTTAAACATGTAAAACAAAAATCAAATTTAAAAGGTTTAATCAAAATTTACACTGTGATAGATAGAATTGGTTAATTGTTCAAATTTTCAAATTTAATAAAAATAATCGTCATATAATTAAATTTTATTATAAATTGAATCAAAATTATTTTTCCAAAAAATCGATTTTAATTAATTTATAAAAATATGGATATTCTAAAAGCTTAGATTAATTATTATAAGTGACATTAAAGTGCAATAAAAATAGAATAAGATCAATTATTTCATTCTCTATTGATAAATAAATAAATATGATTATTCCTTTTTTCCTAACATGAAATTTAAGTATCTAAAAGAAAATAAAAAATATCTCATATAAATATTACATGAACATAATCACAAGTAACACAAATCCCGCAAGAATGCTTCTTCTTCTTCCTACTCCATAAACAAATTCAACTCTCTGAGCAGAGCTCACAATCTGCACAGGAAACAAACAACTTCCTCGCGAGACATTGTATGTTACTATCTCTGCATTACCTTTAAAATCACAGGCCTCCACGTCTTGATCATTCATCTGAAAGTACATGTTAAATGCATATGAATAGTTCCCAATACGATCAAGCTTGTTGCATGAAGAACCGTACTGCAAACTCGTGCAATCCGATAAAGAACAAGCGTAATCTATATCAGCAGCTAACCCATCTAGATCCTTGATGTCATGCTTAACCACACACCATTGCTTTCCCATGTACGCAACCCCTTTTGCGGCTATTAGCATCTTGTCATTGCCTTTCCCTGATAAGTCCATCGGAAACTTGGGTTGTCCGTCGTACCGAAATATCCCCCAGTGTCTCTCGAAGTCCCCCGGAGCTATGCTCTTTTGATCCTCGTCGAGCAAACCGAAGAGGTACACGTCTAGTTTTCCTGGCCGGAGAGGAGTTCCCTTGTTGTTGGCCAACTTTTTGAGGAGACCATCGTAGAATCTTTGAGCAGTCTTTGGGTTACCGTTGATGTTACCATCTGTCGGCCAACCAACTTCTCCGACTAAGATTTTCATGTCGGAAAGACCAGCTTTTTTAAGGGTCCAAACGAGGGTATCATAGTTTGCGTCGAAAACATTGGAATAGGACACGTTGTTGTCCTGAACTGACTTGTGTCCACCGTCGAAGAAAGCGAAGTCCACAGGGAAATCAGGGTTTTGGTAAAGACTAATGAATGGATAAATGTTGACGACAAATGGGGACTTGTTCTGGTACAGAAACTTGACAAGTTGGATCATCAAATCCTTTATATCGCCGCGAAAGTCGCCGTCCGATGGTTTATCAGAACCTGAAGCATAAACATCGGCGTTTAGAGGTACTGTGGCTTTAATCTTGTTGCCTAATCCTGCATCGTTGATCGCTTTCTGAACATTTTGCAATGCAGGTAATGTAGTTTTGGTAAATGATCCATTGTAACTTGTCAGAAATGGTTCATTCCCGACAGCTACGTATCTGATAAACACAAATCAGAAACATTTGATAAGAAACCAAAATTATTACAGAACATCTAAACAACATGTTCAAGATTTGATCAAACAACCTTATATCAACACCACCATCGTACAAATGCTTGGTGACATTTTCTTTCAACCAATCTTTGGCATGATCGAGATCACTAGCCATGCGACCGAGCATGTTATTGGGAATACCAACCATAACTTCGATGCCTGAACCAGCAAGTGCATTTACAGTCCAAGCATCTGAATCAAAAAGCTTAACCCTTTTGATCCCATTGTCTTTTAACATGTTAACCACTATGTCAGGCATCAATGGATGAGACGCCATTGTTCCCCAGTTGACACCTAGGCCTGGTATAACATCTGAAATAACTTGTACAACGTTGGAAGAGATCAAAATCATCAAAATGACCAATTCAGGCAACTTGGCTCCAGCCATTTATATTGGTTTTGCACTGCACCTGGTTTCGATGGATGACGAAAATGGGGGTGCGCAAGAAACTTGGAGGCAATCATTAGAACGTTACATGTGACTATATATGTGCAAAGAGTCAAGACCATTGTGTAATTCCGTTAGTAACTTCAAAGCCTTGACGATCTGTTAATGGAGGACATTTGCTATCTTTGGCATAGTAACGTGGAAGAGTTACAACCAACCATAGCTCATGGCACTGAAAACACTCTGTCAACTCATTTTCATGCATTGGATAAAGTGTATTGTTGTTGAAGATTGGTTTTGTTTAATACCATACATGCAACGAATTTTCAGTTGTATCCCTCCAACTGATTAGAACACAATAGATTAGACATAGATGTTGATTGAGCTTTGTGCTTCAGAGTAAAGAGGCATGCATTCCGTACACTGCATGATTATAGATTAACCTTTCCAATGAGTGAAAAGAAATTTCTTTTTTTCTTTGTTTTTAGTTCTTTATTTCTTAAATTCAATCTGACAAAATGATTTATAGTTTACTTTAAGATTTTCCAAATTAGTATTTCAATCCATATATTGAATTTTATAGTGTCAAGTTAAATGGTTGAGACACACACAAAATCCTTTTTGTGGACTAACTACATTTCCATAACATTAATCCCCTTTTCTTTTCTCTTTTCTATACCATTAAGTGATCTTTAGTGATCATCTTGACTAAATAAACAAAATTTTTATAAAAATAATTTTTATTATATATGATATTAAAGACTAACAAAATTGCCTGCCATATAAATTTTCTATTTTTTTAATTTTGTATATAAAATTAACATAGTAAAAAAGGTTAAAAGATTATATATTTATGACATTTATTTGTTTTATTTATTTAAAACAGAATTATCTTTTTCTTCCTAAACAGAAGTCCGATTCAAACCGATCAAATTAATCTTAATCGATCAAATTAATCTTTAACCATTAACTTCAGATCAGATAATCCTTTTTGCCAAAGTCTAATTGGATGTATGGAGTAATCACAAAGTCTCAACTCTATCCTCAAAACTTCACGAGTTGTATGCATAAGTAAATGGAGCTGCAAAGAATTTCTGATCATATATTCAACATTTATATTGACATATTGTACATCTTTCTTACATAACTAAGATTGGCCAAGGATTTACATAACATAGCAGAAGCAACCACAAGATCTATAAATGAATCTCAGTAACTACTACACAAAATTTTGATCACAGCAACAAATTGATCTAACCTACATGTGCTCTCTCCATTACTTGTGTGTCTCTAGCTTGACCAATGAAGTTGAAGAAGACAAGAATCTCTCAAATTCTTCCACTAATGTACAACTCTCCCGATTCTTACATAATCCTATTTCTTCTTTAGAAGAGATCAAAAGGAAGGATTTTTGCCTCTCCAGTTTATCCTCTCAACAGTTTGTTCAGTACCATCAATCATAAGAATCAAACTTTCGTGCTCATGCACCCAAAATAATACTATTTACCTCACATTAAAGGGAGGTAGGCACCACCATGACCTTTCCTCAGTACAAGTGGCCCGGCATTGTCGGGAACCTTATCGAGCATCTTCGTGCACACCTCCATAACATCGGTAAATCCAGTTGCTATTGCAGCCAGCTGTAGTCTTAACCGCAAATCCCTGGTCCGCTTCAATAAACATCTAAATGATCTCCCAAGATACTTGGCCCATTCTGCAGGTAAGCCTCCTCCAGTCAGCCAAACCGAGAATTGCGATTGATCACCTCTGGCTACAACCTCAGCTCTATAGAATCTTGCCAATTCAACAAGCATCGAAGGTTGAAAAGGAAGGACTGCTACAAATTCAGCAACAAACTCTTCAGTAAGTTCTGGATTTAACATCTGATTCCAGAGAACCAATGCCCATTCGCCTGGCTGGTTAAGACCATAAGCTTCAGCAACGATTAGGGCCTCCTGGAAACGGGATTGCTCAACTAAGAGCCGCCTAGCATTTGTCTCTGTCAAATTGAGCCACTTGGAATCTGGCATTCGAATTTGAAGAGAAACAAGGGAGGCCTGGGCACAAGCACCTCGAGTTTTATTACCTGCATCAATTGAAGAGTAGACTTCAGCTGCTTCAATATAAAACCGCATAGACTCAAGGAGGTCTTCATTCTGGTCTTTATCATAACGGTGAAACCACTGATCAGCAGACTGCCATGCCCGTGACTCCAAAAGAGCAGCTGTTTCATGTTTCATGTCAAAATGATTATAGACCTGAAAGAAGAAAAGCACGCATATCAAGATGTGGAAAAGATATTCCTCAAATTCCCTGGTCACAACCCTATTTCCAAGAAAGTTTATGCCAATGTGGCACAGCTGTGAAGAAATCAAGCCAACTCAGTGTTAACTGTTAAAACTTGAACACTACATTTGATTGCATGGATGCTCAATAAATGCCCTTCAAGTAGAATGAAACTCTACTCAACCATACATAAGATCAAACCAACCTCAAACTTATTCAATTCTTTTATCTCCGTATTTTGGCCAAATAGTTCATGAAGCATACTGATACTAGATTACATTTCAATGCTGCACCATCGCCATTTTGAGGTCTATTGTTCCCTCCACTTTCCCCTAGTTAGTGCCCCTACTGACCAGATACTGATACAGCCAAATAATCTCAAAATCATCCGCAACATAATCTGAAGATGACATCAATGCCACAATGTGACAAAGTGAACTAATAACAATTTAGGAGTTAGTAATTTATAGCCAAATCAAGTTAAATGTGTATACTCTACTCCCTTCCCTCTCTTCTTTGTCTCCAGTTTCACACGGCATCAAAGCTAACTTAATAGTTAAAAATAATATATGTATTGTCAATACGAACCATGGCAAATGCATCAAGATCTCTGGCATTGAAATGCTTTAGTGACGTGAGAACAGCCATCCGAAATCCCCTAACAGCCTTTCCTGGGTCTGTGTCTGCTGCAGCTGAAAACTTCTGAAGAAGAAGGTCAAGCTGACCATTTTCTATGAGAATGCCGAGGATGAAGATAAGGGCATGGAAATTTCCAACTCCAGTTATCAGTCTAGCTAAACAAGGAAAATCACCCTCAGACACATAAGCTTCAACCCTAGTTGCGGCAAGAGCTATAAGAACATCAACTCCATCAAGGCACGCTGATGATTTATAGAAGTGATGCGACAATATAAGAAGCTCGACCTGAGAGATTTTCCATTGAAAAGAAAGTTTCAGTCATTAAAAGCGTGATGATACAATCTCAAGACAGGACCAACTGTCAATAAAAAATTTCCCTCATTTATCTCCTCTTTAGCAGGAAAAAAAAATCAAGAGTACAGCATACAAAAATATTCCGTACATCAAACAAAACAGAACATGTATGCAAGGCATACAACTATATCACACATAAACAAGTCATAACTAAGCAGATTATATCACTCTCAAGGATGGTGACTAACCAGTCTTAAAGGTATCTATGTACTGCCACCAGAATTACAACATAACAGTATCTAAGGGAAATATAGCAGCCTAAATTAATTACTAGCAGTCTGTGATATACCTCACAGGCATGGGGTATTTCTTGTCCAGTAATAACCAAGCGCATTAACGCATGGCCAATTTCAGGTTCTGAAGGGCAAAGCTCTGCCCACTTCAAGAAGTCTGAAAATCTCCACAGCAGAGGAGCAGGTCCTTCTTCTTTTTGAGAATCCATGTATCCCCCACGATGTGCAGCCAACAGACCCTGGAACACATTAGAAATGTAAATAAGCAACAGTATGAGACTATTAGAAGGATTAACTGGCGTCAAATTTAAGTGCCAGCTCCAGAGACGATGAGAAAAATGTTTGTGATTCCAATATAGTCAACACAAATTATGACCCACATAATTTGCTTATTAATATTAGGTTTGTTATGCAAACTCCATATAGCTTAAGAAGCTGACATGGAGTAATTTGGATTTAAGATTTTCAAGCCTTGTTATTCAACACGCATCCAACTGGCCCTGAATGACAACTCCATTCACAATGCAGATACAAGCAATGCAATTGAAGGGCTAGACATGCCCGGTGAAATCAACAACTTACAAAAGAAATATAATCACACCTTTAAAAACGATTCTGCAAGAATTTGAGCAATCTTGGCAGCTGGCATGGAACAAGTTTGCACTAGAAGGGATGCTTCTTCAAATGATTCTTGAGCTTTAAGAGATAGCAGTTGAAGCAGTTCAATTGGCTGCTTATTAAAAGCCTCAGAAAATGAGAGACCTAAGACATTTGCAGCTTTCACAACTGCTATGATTCGTTTGCATAATCCACATCCACTACCCTCAGCGAACAACTTGGTTAAACTCTCCAAGATCTTCAATTTGCATATTCAAGATGTGACGATAAAATAATAGAATAGAAGGTAAAGTTAGAAGACATCGTTAACAAGGAAAATAAGTTTACATTATATATATAATATAAGATTTGTGCTTGAGTCCAAGCAAACAGAGAGTGATCCATATAGATTATTCTACAAGATTATAGAATGAAAGAAAAAGAGTTGGATGAATTACCTGCAAGGGCTTAATCAGAGGCTCGTCAATGGATATATTATATGATTTCATAACAGAAAGTACATCCTCATCAAGTATTGACAATGACACTTCACGAACAGGAGTCGACATAGCTGCAAGCTTTAGAGCAACATCAACAAGTTTGAATTCAGGAGGGGTATGTTCTGGAGAAAGTTTATGTTGAAGTTGCTTGGCAGCTGTTGTTTGTCCAAACTCCAGTAAAGAAAGAACAGCTCTTTCCAGCTCTGCAGGTCCAATCTTTTCCTCCCACTTGGAAAAAGTCATCTCCATTCTTACATTTTCATCTTGTAACTGCAACTCATTTCTCAAACATTGAGTAGAAAAATCTTCTAGATCATTGCCTTTATCCACTGGGTCTAGCAATGCACGTCTTAAAGGCATATATCCTTTAGCCCTCCTTTTTGTCTTTGCATTCCCACCTGATGTAGGAGAGCCAGAATCTAACAAATGGTTTTTATGAAGGGAAAAATTATTTTCCCTTGAATCATATTTCTCCAAATTTCTATTCCTCATCGCAATAATATGATTATCCATCTTAGAAATCAAACTTGCAGTACTGTCAATTATGCTGGATGTACTTCCACTACCAGGGTTTTGGGTGGAATTTGATGAAGTTACTTCCCCGTCACCTTTTAGCTGAGCTTCAGATTCAACTGCTAATAACCATACTCTAGTCTCAATTTCTCTCAGAAGATGCATTGGGTAAACCCTGGAAATCATCGCAAAGGTCAGAAGCGTTCTGATAATGCATCTTCATCTTGTATAATAGTAACACAAGCATCACAAAAATAGAACATGAGATAAACCACTTACGGACTGGTTACAGTCATAAGGCCGCTTAACCACTGAAGGGACAAAAATAGCAATTCCAGAAGCTCTTTTGCTGGAATATCTTTCTCCACAGCTTCAGCATGTTTAAGAAAAAATGTTCCTGCCTGGCAACAGTAATTCAAGCAGGAATCAATATATTGACAAAACATATAAAGAACACAAAAATTACTTCTACTAAACAAACAAACCTGTAAAGGAGGGAAACCATATCGGATAAAAAGTGTTTGACAATGACCCCACAAAGCAACTCTCTCTTCAGGAACATCCCACAGAAACTCCTTCCATTCAGCTACCATGGATTCAGCCTAAATGTTACATAAGAACAATATCATAAAGTGACCATCAAGAGATCTCTTTCTAGTAGATGATAACAATAAAATAAATTACACTAAAGGAGCAAATTCATACAAAACTCAACGAAATGAACTCAAGGGCATCTGCAACAAAATCTCTGGTGAACAAAACACCAACTAAAACATTTCAAACAAAGATTAAAGGAACAATTTGTATAGCAAAATGGAACAAAACTATTATCCTTTATCATCTGCAGGGCAACCTTTTCTTTTTTCATTTATTTTCAGGTAGATCTCAGTGATCACAGACTTCATGCCCCACGTGATGCAGTACCATCTAACTAGAGCTTTGTTTATGTGGGAGGAAAGAGGAAGTAAACTTATTTCAGCCCACCTACTTGTAACTATACTGTAACACGAGCTAATGGTCATTTTCCAAAATGAACAACTAACTAGACATAATAATAAACTATCAAAATGTTGATTAATATATTCTCTCAGTGTTTTACCAGCTTCTTTCTATTTATTCTCTTGATTCCACAACTGTCACTCATTCTTCTTCCTATGTTTGTGTTGTCTGCTGTCTTATATATGAAGGGCTATTAGTGCTCTAATATTGCTCTAAGAAATGCTCTATATGTTATTGTTATATGGTAATTAGTAAGCATATCCTTTCGCAATGTCCTGTCCACAATTAAACTAAAATATTGACCAGTTCTGAACCTGGATCAATCACTAGATTTTACTTTGAAAACAACTATATCATATTCATATTTTTTGCAAAACTACAAAATAAAATCTCCCCAAAAAAAAAAACTACATGATAAAATCTCAGAACAAAGATATACTTTGATAATTATCCAATCACAAGGACGTCTAAGATTAAATTCAAATTACAAGAGGTGTATACTTGTTTGTATAGATATGTAAAAGTAAATGCCCATATATAGAGTTAAAGAAGCCACAAGCATAACATGTTAAATTAGTGTAAGCTAGGTTCCAAACTCAGCAAGTTTCAGTAAAAGGAGATGACTGACAGTATGCAGAGCCAACCACAGGAATAAAGAGTAGAATAAATGGATAAACCATCCAACAAAACGGTCAGTTATACATGTGACTAAACAATCAAAAATTTCCTCCAAATAACCATTGAGAAAATAAAGGTTAACAAGTTGCACAGGCAATCAAAACAGTGATAGAAGGGTTTTATACTTGAAACATGTTAAAAGAATTTTGAGCAAGAAAAATGTAGGTCAAGGTTGACTGTTTACAGAACTAATGCTATAAAAACCACCACCTCAATGGAAATGTTATGTCTATGTCCCCAGATCTACTTGCGGACTACTAAACATAAGGTCCCTTTGTTGGTGTATTGACTCATCACACAAATTGAATAAGGTACAAGGAGGGAAGCAGCAAAAGCTACTTTATGCTGGCATTTTCACAATCAGAAGCTCACTTTAAGAACTTTACAGCTTTTAAGCTTATGACATCTTTAACAAGTGTCATTATTCTCAATCTCTGAAAATGCTTTGATATAAAAACATCATGAGAATTTTGTGCTATATCAGTACAAACGTATGCACACACATCAGCCACAAGATCTTGGAAATTTCCACCAGCCATTATGAATAAGCAGCTAAGGAATGATTGGCATACATAGCACCTCGAGATCGTCTTTAATTCAGATGGAATTCAAGTAATCTAATGCCAAATTGAAAGCAGATGGGTGTCTATGAAGGCAGAGCGAATAATTAAGAATGTTTTTGTAAAATTTATGGGTACCAGAGGAATTGGTTTGGCATATACAGACCTGAGTTTCCGTAACATGGTGAAAAGCAGACTTCCAAGGTCCACCACTAGCTTCCAATTGTCTGGCCCAGTTGCGTGCTTTATCCCAGTGCCCATTCTTTTCCAATGCTGTTAAAAGTGAAGCATCATCCAGAGACTCATCTCCAAGATTTATAACTTCATCCTTGTGAAGTAAAGGCTCTGCCAAATTTATTTTCCAATAAAGTCTTCGATAATGTGCCGCTGCAGATCCTCCATCACCAAAGTCAGTAGCAGCAAGAAGTTGTAGCAAGCATCTCTTTTCATAAGGAGATGGACAAGTTGAAAGTATTGCGTCAGCTGCTTTTACAGCAGTGGAGCATATCCATGATGTTCTAGTCTGCGCTTCTCTTTCTACATTTGATTGTAGACCAGATGGTTCAGGCTTTATCCCATTAGCAAAGGAACCAAGGTGTGCTGAAGCTTCCGAAAGTCGCATTTGTGAGAATG
This sequence comes from Erythroxylum novogranatense, assembly GCA_029891385.1. Lineage (NCBI taxonomy): Eukaryota > Viridiplantae > Streptophyta > Magnoliopsida > Malpighiales > Erythroxylaceae > Erythroxylum > Erythroxylum novogranatense. The sequence continues at coordinate 107,185,612 of CM057226.1, read as the reverse complement.
CCTGACATGGTAACAAACAAACAAGCTCCAAAGTCAACCAAAAGTTTACAAGGTAAAAGTCAAATATGACAGCAAAGAAACACAAAAAACTATGAAGTGGAGAAAGTAAAAATATTATACAACTTTGGGAACACTGCTGTTCCTTTCAGTTCCACTTATATCCTCCTAGTGCCCTGATTACAAGCCCAACTTCAAATATTTTAGCATAGATATTCAAATATGGACACTTTAGCATATACTTAACGCAGATCAGAATTATCAAATTATCTGATTCTGAACTTCAATCCTTATTTAGCCCCACAATTATCATTTTGATTACATGACAAGATCAGTGTTTGCAAAATATGGATAAGATGAAGGAGATGGCCTGAAGACAACAACTATAATATTATCTTCTAAATACCATTTAACTTAAAACTAATGTTCAGTTCTTGCTAGATGATTCTAATATTCCCTTCAAGAAAAGCAAATAATACTCTTTTAAGCAGTTGGTGGAAGAACAATTATCAGACTACATAGCCTGAGGGAATTTTACTGACTTGCATGTAAGAGTCTTCAGTGAATTTGCTTTACGTAAATCTACCATGCATTAAATTAAACACTTTAGATAATAGATGAGCTTCAGCCACATCAAAATGGACAAAAGGATACATGCTAACAATGAAGTTATGGGACAAAATAGACTGCTTCTAGCCAATTCAAAGTTACAAAACTTGAAAATGTAGAGTTCGAAGCTCCTCATCCAAACAAAACTAGAAATGAATTTATGAAGTGGGTGTTTTGAACTATGACAGACCTGAAGTGCACGGATGAAAGGTAACAATGAACAAGAGGGAAGAAACATTTCAAAGGCCCTTAACAGAGGTAGAAACAACTTTTGCTCACAAAGCACTGCCACCATATTTGAGAGAGAAGCAGGTCCTTCACCAGGATCACTAGCAATATTTAAACCATGTGCACTAGTGTCTAGCATTCCTTCTCTTTCACCAACTACACCATGAGCTGCAGGAACTTTGGCACCAGAAAAGGAGCTTGAAACGTCAGCAGTAGAAACCAATGATTCCCCAGAAATGGGCTCCATAAGCCGCCTACGTTTTGAATTTTGACGATTGTAATGGAATGTCAATCCCCTATTATCAGCTGTAAGCGAATTGGTGGCTTCGACAGCTGCTCTGACATTATCTGCAATCTGGGATGCAATGTCATTCACCTTGATGGACGAAGTTTCCCTGGAAATATAGTAATTACTTATGATTGATTATTGATATGGAGAATATGGAAGTTCAATAAATCACATCAGAACTGATAAAAAAAAAGTTGCTAACTTGCATATCACAATGCCAGACAAATGGAAATAAAGCAGCCAGAGTATAAGTTGGAAGCATCTAGAAACATGAAAAGCACAACTTATAACCAAATACTTTGTTTAGGAGTTTGGGTCACCTTGCTGCTGTAATTTCCAACCAAACCGATAGACAGGACAATGGGGAGACATCTGGAAAGCATGATGCAATCACTGCCAAAATTGCCCATGACATCTCCTTCGCTTTCTTTAGGAGGGCCTCCCCAGGATATTTTAGCTTCTCACAATCCGCTAAAATCTTGAAGAGCTCGGCTGGAATCATGATATTAGCATCCACACAGGAAGTTTCACTCCTTTTTTCTGCCATATCTGAGTTTGTTGTTGAACCAGCTTTCTTTTTTGAGTGCATGCTTTTCAAGACAGTCAGTATGTGAACTCTAAGGCGAGGATCACTGAACTCTCTGCTTGCCTGAATATAACATCAAAGTGACACCCATTGGTGAAACTCAACAAATTTTCTGGTTTATCTAAAAATAATTATAGGTGGCGTCACACTTACTATTTGCACCAGAGAATCAAAAGGATATCCTCCAATCTGAGCCTCAGATAGAAATCCAACCTTCAAAAGTAAATGAAAAAACAAAACTGGAGTTCTTGAATTTGCTAAAAATCAACTCAACTGATCAGACTATTAGTTCAGATGCATGTCTTCATCTAGTGAAATGGTCGAATCTCAAGTTTCAAAAGCGTCAACTTGATCTTTTTTTCACAGACTATATATAAGTGCAATGCACAACAAGGAGCATGTAGTCATTGATTCAAGAGAGAGCAGAAACTCAGAAACCCTTCTCTATACATGACAACTTTCTGGATAGATAAAGAAACTTACCCAATCGTTATCTCTTGCTAACAAAGCAAGATATTTAGTGCTTAGGGGAAGCTGATGCATTTGACAATAAATTGTGACTAAACTCCAATATTGGCTTGCAACCTTCTGCTGGGCTCTTAATTCAGTTCCATCATCACAACCAGTTAACAGCCAGGATCCGCAAGTGTTTCCCTCCATCATCACTGGAAGGCTAGCCTTTTCCAAATTCTGTAGTATTAGCATTAAAGCACGTGAAGATTGTTTGCTAGTAAGTGAATTCACAGATCTCTTCAGCTTAGCATCATTTGGACGATCTGCATGCAGATATTCATCTGCTAATGATTGAGCTAAAGATTCCACCATGTCACCTTCGTGGGACATCAGATGGAATGTAGAACCCTTAGGTGAAAATTGGCTGAACTTATCATTTTTCTCTTTTAACTTATAGAAAGAAGATATTCTTCTTAAGGCAGCTACATCCACACGAAGCATGCTGGCAGATAAACCACAAAGCTCCAGGAGAAAAGCACATGAAGCCACCAATACAGAATCTTCAAAATGAGTAACAGCAAGAGGAATGACCTGAAAAGTTGAATTACTATTTTAGTTTACTAGATTGTTCATTCTAGTACAATTAACCCCTAACATGAAATACAAAGCACCATTGGATATTATTTAATTGCAATCCTCATCTAATGTTACAAGAGGCCACAATCATTAACATCTTTACCATATTTGGTATATATGGAATAGAATCTGAATTGACAAATTTTAGAACAGGAGTGACCCAAAAAAAAAGAAATTTAGGAGAAAGAGAAGATTTGAGTCTTAAATCTATCATAAAATACATTAAAAGCTAGATGGTTATGAAAAAGGCAGATAAATGAATCCATGCCCCCTGCCTGCAGTACCTTAGAAGTTATCTATAGATCCAAATCCATAGTTGATAGTTGCCAACACAAGGTCAAAGCTCGCGATTAAAAGTTATGAATAATATGGAGCCCAATAATTCAAAAATCATTACCACATAGATATAGAAGAATATTTTATTTATAAGATCTCTCTTATGAAAAGACATACGTGAGAGTCAATCACTTTCTTATTCTGATAAATGTGTAGCCTAGTCGAACTTAAGAATAAATGTCAAAAGTTGGGGACACTTGAGACTAGAAATCTGACATGGCTACCCCACATCCACAACTCTACCTTTTAGTTTCTCTAATCTACAATAGCATCTAATAACTAAGGGACAGATAAACAATGTATATAATTCATTCACCCCATTTTTCAAATGAAGACAAGGGAAAAAACAAACTGGGGAAGTTTCAAAATCAAAGTTGTCACTACAAAGGTGACTATTACAAAAGAATTGTATACCTCCTATATCTATGTGAAAGTAGTGGTATGTCCAGGAAACAGAAAAGGCTGCAACAGAACCTACTGCTTAATCCCATAAGGGCCATGCTTCTTTGGTCAACCTTATTTGCCTACAAGTTCCTAGAACACAAGTATGTGAAGTATTCATAAGAAATTCTGCATTTACTAGGTTGTTTGAGTCCTGGAGAAGAAACTACCAAAAGTTAACATTTCTAGATCTTTAATGCCACATTCAGACAGTAATCACCACTCATCGTGATTTCGTGGATAGATGTCAAAATGAAATATTTAGATTATAAATCATGAAGCTTTCTATAATCAAGTTATCTCTTACAGACGAAAGAAGAGCCTCTTCATTCTGCGTTAAAGGCGCAAGAAGTGTTTGCACATCAGATTGAACATTTGATTGTCCATGTGAAGCACCAGACTTTCCTTCCAGTTTCAACTTTTGAACTCTAACACCAAGAATGTGGTTAAAAGCTGCCAATGCACGTCCACGATGCAAATGGTGCTCAATCCCAACTCCACTTTCCTGAAGTGAACGTAACAAAAGCCTCAGATTAAACATTGTACGCCGTGACATAGGGAATGACAATGCAAGTTATACTAAGGTGCTGGATCTTGGATAGGAATGCATTTCCAATGTCAATTCTAAAAAATATATAATTGCAATTTTCATGCACAAAATTTTGACAATTTTTTTATTAATTTGATAGTAATGCAGAAAGTAACTCCTTATTTCTATCCTAAGAAAGAGAATACTGACAAAAATAATTACATTTGAATTCGTTGGGATCTGAATGTAGCAAGGAATTGGAATATAGTTATGTTTGATAATAATGGAATTTAATCGTGTCCTATGCAAACAGCATAACCACAATGGTTTTAAGCACCCCAGATACAATGTCAGGTGTTCTTAAAAAGGAAAAAGAGAATGAAAAATACAACCAACAAAAGTAGAAATTGGAAATAGGAAGTAAAAAGAAGAGAAACAGGTATCTAAGCATTGAATAGGTTTACATAGCCAAGAACACAGAAACATAAAGTAAGAGGTCTACATAGCCAACAATACACAAACATAAACTAGGCCCTTCCATTAGAACCGGAATTTGAAGATACTTCCATTTACCACAGCAGCCAAAATAATAATACCAATTACATTTGACTCCTAACCAGAATTTAAATTCTGTTTGAGATTGTTGTTGAGAAGTTGTTGTGAATAGAACTGCTATAATTAAAGTTCTTTTGGCAGAAGTGTTGTCGTTACAAACAATAAATGTCTGCTAAGCGTACATAAAACCACGATGACTTAATGAGAAATAAGGCTGGCTTGTCTGATAAAACTACCATTAAATAAGTAGCAGACGTATAATGGGTAAAAAGGAGAAAAGAAATTCCTAGCTATAAATACCAAGCCATGGAATGAGGTCACAGAAAATATCAATATAGGAAATTTAATATAATTTCAGTTAAAGCAATTCTCCCTCCAGCCATAGTTTGAAAAAAGCATGTAAAATGTGCTTTAACCAAACAACTTAAAGATATCTTTTACGTGTATCCCTGCATGTGGTGTTCCAAAAGGAATTCCAAAACCAGAGTCGCCAGCCGATTAACATCGCATTAGCATAATTTGCAATATAAAAATTGTAGCTCTATAAATATCTGTCTCAAAGAAATCATAATGTCGACACGGCATATCTTTTACTTCTTATTGACAAGCATGCTGGTTACTTTGACCATACAATGGTCCCTGATCTAACCTCTCTTACGCATCAGGCAGAATTAAAACAGTTAACAATATCTTCAACCTCACTGCTGTGCAATTATAATTGGAATTAATAAACATAGTCCCAGCAGCACAGTGGAATGATTTAGAATAATCTCCACGAACTCACCAAAACACCCTCTCATTGCATCATTTGGTTAATAAAAAATTAATGGAACTCATAACTTAGCATGGAACAGACACTAAGTTCTTGGAAGAAAAAGAATCAAGACCTCAAGTGAAGAATCATAGAGTTCATCTTGAACATGTTTCTGGATTGTTGCTTCCCAGGAGACTGCACCTATCTCAGTTTGTTCATCAGCATGAATGCAAAAATCTATCTCCCTATGTAACAAAGAGTCTCCTGTAGGCAGACCTGAGAGTGATTGCCAGCCTAGAGGACCCTGCAGTAAAGAGAAACCACCACACGTCAGAGCATTACAATAAAAACAGAACTTTCCTGTTCTGAAGGGATCAGGTCGACATAATATCTAAAGTTTTGATAATCTGAGAATTCAGGAACATTAAAACATAATTTGTTGAAGCAAAAGTTTTATACGCCTCTTGTATAAACAAAAATTTAAATTAAAGAAAAGTTAGGATCAGAGAGGAATTCAAGGTGGAAAGCAGCAGAAGTAAACAAACCTGCATGTAAAGATGAATCAACCTCCTCACAGTCTTAGGAAACCAACATGGCAGCATCTGCAAAAGTGAAGTATCGCGTGCAGCAGAGTAGAAGATGTTGTCACGCCAATTCAGATAGTCCACCAGAGCTGATTTTCAAACATATGTAAAAAGTAAGAATGAAGTGAACTGTTATTAGTGTTGATAGTTAAGTATGCCAAATGAATATGAGCTCCAAACCAACCATTATCTGCTTTAGGTCTCAAATAATTGGAAGCTGTATCTTGCCCAAATCTTGCTGCCACAAGAGTGCGCCACAAAGTGGGAAAGCGCTGTAATGTAGGTCTAAGATTTTCCAAAGTACATTGGGCCGAAATGCTACCACGCCTATTTATACCTCCACTACTTAGACAATTCTGAATTGGACAAGGGGCATACATAAGAGTAGCTAAAGCTGCCAATTCACCACCTCCTTCAGCTATATCATCGACAGTACAAATTATATCACTGACTCGCAGAGCACTGAGGTTGCTCTCCGGAATTATGTTGCATGACATGATTGACCGGGCATTACTAAATGATGCATCATATTCATACCCCTTAACCCTAGATAAAAGCAACCACTTTGCCCATTGGCAATCTCCCTGAATAAAATACCAGTAGTTAGCGAAAAAGGCAATCTTCATAGAATTTCTATAAGTAACAATATATGATATATTTTGCAATGCAGTAATGAAATTTTGAAGAAAGAATACAATGATCAACAAAGGTAAAAAATGTATTAGCATATTTTCACACAAGATTTATTTATCCAGTACATGGGAAGGCATACCAGTTGAATTAACAGGCAAAAGCTCAAATGAAAAATCAATATGATAATTTTAAACTGTGATACAACAAAAAGATTGAGGGAGTTCCTCTGACATCATGATTGCCCTCTGTTCAATTAGTGTGGTGTCAATTTTACAAATGTAAGAATGATAATTAATAAAGAACCAGTGCCCATAATGTCATCAAAATACAGAATAAGTTGAATACATGTGAACACAAACATGCACATGCACTGAATTCAATCAAATACTCCAGTAAATATCTAGTTTGATCTGATAGACGACTTAGTTTACACATCATATAGGTTAAGAGAATACAGCTGCAAATGATAGGAAAAAATGGTGCAAATGCAGACATTAGTTGTAAACGGGAAAGGAAAACTCAAAAACAGGGAATGAATAACACACTGAATGTAACAGAACTTACTGCAGCTTCCAGTAATGAATGAAGTGAATTGTTATCCATTCCCAGCTTGTGGTGATCCAGATAAAGGTCCAAAAGGTTTGGTAAGCCATATTGCACACAGTGATACACAAACAGTTTATGTAAAGCTTGCACAGCATCGACATGTGATCTTTCACCATCAAAATCATCCAGATCTAAAGAAGTCTCGACAGAAGAATGCTCAATTTCCATCTTATCGGATTTGGAGGTTATGAAGCCTGACCTAGCTAAAACAGTTACTATGTCTGCAGTGCCTTCCCAATATTCCTTCAAGAAAACAAATTTCTTTGCAAGCTCCTGCTCCAAGAGCACTCTTAGCCACACAGTACATGTCAAATTGACAGGACTCTTCAAGATTTTAATGCCAGGAACATCCATGCAGACAACATCAAAATCATCAATTGAGCAAATAAGATTGCCCCGTTCACGAAAATCACTATCAAGTCCAACACCTGGAGCACCTGACAAGCCAACCAGAGCAATCTGAAGGCTTCTGTTGGACAAAACAGATGCTGGAATATGGTCCACAAGTTTTGAAAGTTCTTCCCAGTCATTGTGGCATGCATAATACTCCAACTGAGATTCCCATAATACATGCACGCCAAGAAGGAAAGGTTGATCTAAAACTATCTGTACAGCAAGATGTCGAGGAAAAAAATCAATAATGCTTGATAAATAAAACAAGAGCAAAAAGGATATCCATACAGCATACCAGCTTTGCATATAATTAACTTCAAAAAGAAAATCATATAACATCATCAACCTTTGACTATAATATATTTATAAAATAATGTTCTTGTGTGCTTGAAGAACATTAATGAAAATTATATAATAACATCATATGTAAAGGGCCATAGTTTTGCTTCTAACATGAGTTTCAACTAATTATTATAGAATTTGACATTGTCCGTGCCTCAACTGAAAGGAACCTCGATTTTCCTACCCTCAAGAGGGGAAGATCCCTACTTTTTTTGGCTGATTGTGGGTGAGAAGGGATTCGAACTCAACCTATTAGGAGATAATTAAAAGAAATAAGAATTTAATCCAAATGGTTGCTGTTGGCCAACTGAAGATTGCATCCGCTGTGCAACTATCAAGTCAATTATATTTTCAACCAAATAACCTGTTTCTATAAGTTTTCTATGTCAAAAAGTTTAAATACGCACACTGACGTCATTTTGGAAATTTTCTTTTTTTTAATGGAATAAAGGCAAGTTAATTTGGCGAATATCAGAACTTCACCATTTTCAAAGCAGGTTCACATCAAATAAGAGCAACATTCAGGAGCCTTCCATGCTGTGATAGACCACCCAAAAACAAGAAAGCATGGATTTGAAAACCTCCATAGGCAAATGATTTGAATGATGATCTTAGGAACTAATGCGTCCCATGTCGTTGCCAACTACATATCTCCTCAATATAAATACAGAACAATTTGATGCTTTTCAAAGAGTTACAACACAAAAAAGATTGAACTATGAGACTTACACGATCAATTGTTTGCTGATCCCAGGCATTAGACCACACTGCGGCTGCCACCCAGTATCCGACATGAGCAATATCTTCGTCCATATCAGTATCAGGAGGACTATCATGAATACTTGCCCACGAACCTAATACAACTCCATCAAGCTCACCACAGTCAATGATAAGATCATTCAGTTGATGTGAATGCAAAATATGCAACTTCAACCCATTCGGTAACTTTTTAGTGAATGTATCTCCTGTCAATGCCTTTTGGCGGCCAGCATAAGTTTTCCAGAAGCTACTGCTAGGATACAGCCTCTTTCCATGAAAAAAACATAACAGTAAAAATATATGAAATCAGAGATCCAATGGCACACAATGATCAAAAGAAATAATTATTAAAGTTTCTTATACCTCAATAAGCAATATCCTCTCCAAAATCTTGCCCTCATAAGGTCCTAGGTAGCCATATCTCTTCATTTCCTCAGCAACTTGGATTCGGAGATGTCTTCTTACTGTGCCAAACAATAACTGCCTAAGGCAGGCCTCAATATCCTCTCCAAGCCTTTGCAGTGTCGATATGGCAAGTCCAGTTTCACCCTGCTGTCAAAGGTGATAAATATAGTACGCAAATGGTATGAGTTTGTGTGTATCTTAAAAATCAATAAAGTACCTTAAGAAACAGGTCATAAGCAATGGTTCTTCCAATATCACGAACTTCAGTGAAGGTGTCTGGAGGCTCCTTATCTGTTTCTAAATCTCTTCTATGATAAAGATGCAATTGCAGGACTGCTAAAGGGAGACGACCAGTGTGTAAAGCATCTTTAACCACAGTTTTCAGATCTAAATTGTCTAATTTCCATCTTGCAATCATCTCCTTTGGATTTTCCAAGGTAAAAACTTTCTCAAGATTCCCAACTTGTGGTATATGTGACGACAATGTATTTGAATCATCCGCTTCCAAAGAGGCTCCAGAAATTGGAGATTCCTTGGATACCAAAGCAAGCTTTTGACTTTTCAAGTGCATGGGAGATAAAGAAGCCAGTGATTCCTGTTGGCTCTGAGTCTCCAACAACAAACTATCAGCAGGAAGAAACTGAGATTCATCCTGTTCTAGATTGGCTGTCACCAAACTTAATGGCTCCTTACCATCCACCTGTATCATTTATAAAAAAGAAGATCACAGTAAGCAAAAATAAGAAGCATGAAGTTTAACAACATGGATACAGCAAGGATGCAGTTTAGATGCATACAATTCCTTGGCCTGGCTTCATAAATTTCGCAGTGAGACGACATTGAAGATTTCGGATCATTTCCAGGAGATGTGCCATGTCACAAATCCTTCTTGAGTCCCCATTTTCAGTCTCTACTTTACATGGAAAATTCGGTGGAAGAGAAAGCAATTCAATTCTTTTAGGTCCTTGAAATGGGTAAAACCTTTTCTTACGCTGTAGTATCCCATATTTACGAATCATTTGGGTTGCAAAGCATGTTGCCAATCCAAGAAGCCTGAAAAACAGAAAACATGGCGAGAAATTGGTAAAGAAACAAAAATTGGTGAATGAAAAAAATCCCACTACTAAACATTTTCTCAAACAAAAACTATTTATTGTTTCCACCAAGATAAAGTGGGATTTTTTTCATCAGCAAAGTAAGATTCTGGAATTATCTACCCAGACCAAGTTGGTGCAGCATTAATAAAGATAATTGAAAGAGGAAGAATCAGGTGGTGGGAAGAATCAGGTGGTGAATGAACAGCTATACAAAGAACAACAGACTAGTACAATCAAATTTAGACTGCTACTGTCAACTTCTCTAATTAGACTGAGAAAATAGCAACTAAAGAAACTTTCCCAACTTAAAAAGTTCTAATTATCAGGATGCAACTATACTACACACTTCAGCAATGCAAGTTCAAGCAGCTACGGAGAAGAAATTGCTATCAGCATACAAAGCAGACTTCAAATTTGAAAAAAAACACCATACCCGTCAGAAGAACTGTTAACCCTATAACTGACAGTTGGAAAATATGTGAAAAATACTCAACCTTTTGGCTGAAAGAGTCAAGCAAACAACACTCACAGGTATCAAACATCATCTTCACGACAAGAAAGATGACATATATACCATTAACAATCCTTCTATGATTCCCATATATGTAATTTCTTCACATGATAAAAGCAGACTTATATTTGAGATCAACAAATGATATAAAACTAGAGAAAAGAATTCTCTATTTCGTGATGCGTACAAAATAAAAACCAGATTTGGGATTAAAAACAATTACGTATTGAGAGTTGCTTGAGAGGGAGGAAAGCAGGATAGGGGAGGGGAGATAGAGTAAGAGATAAAGAGATCAAAAGTATATAAACATGAAACGAATCAATTTAAAACAAGTTTTACCTTGATGCAGCAGAAACCTCATTATCAGTGCCAAATTTACGGACCATCAGATATACTGCAGCAAAAAGCAATCTCAAAATGCCTTCTTCGGCCAAATTCACATCCACAAGCATTTCAAGAGAACTGTTAAAGCCACCACAGAAAAAGGTTTCCTCTGGTCAGCAACTTAACCAACTATAGGCAATAAATATATCAATGTCTTAAAGCAACATAAAAGCAGAATCGAATAGATGCTGCACGTGGATATTGAAAACCCAAAAAAGAAGCTCTGCAAGGTGATCATGTTTACTATTATTCATACTAAGCAAAACCATCTTCTTCATGAATGGCTCTGAATCAATTAAAAAAGAGACTGGAAAGTTACATGATGTAATTGGTAACAAGCACAAGATCATGGAATCACTAGCTTGGAAAATATACTTCTGAATCCGTCATAAAGTCTGTTAAGATTTTGACAAATTAATGAACTTCACTTGCTTTTATTTTATTAATTTGTCAGCTTTCTTAGTTCATCTAGATTGAACTGTAAAAACACAAACAATTTATGGAATCTCCTCATCTGAAAAGAAAATCTTCAAATTATAGGATTTCTATATTCCAGATTGTTTGATAATATTAACAAAATGGACTGATAAATCAAAGATTTTGACACCGATACAAGGTTACACTGATACTTCCAATGTTAATAAGTAGATGATATTGGCATTTTTTTAAGTTAATACACAGAAAATAAAATGGGAGACGAAAAGAAGACAAAGAACATAAGGAAAGAATTATTTAGTACCATAAAGTGAGAGATGGAGGGAATAAAATTTAGCAATTATCATTGCAGTTTCAAAGGAAAGTCCATGTAATGGCTGCAGTCAAATAATTATAGGTAAACAAAAGCGACTGATTGAGAAAACATAAAAATATCAGCAAATACAGTAAAAACTAAATCATCAATTTGCAACTAACATCAATGTAAGCATAGTTCTGCAATAGAGATATTTTATCATATATGTACTTACCTGAGGGTATTTAATGGATATCTTTTCCATTTTTGGGTATAAGGACAAATTTTTTAATCAAGAATAACCACATTTCCATAAGAACCCACCAAAACTTGGACTCAACTAAGAGAATCATGTTCCCAACAAAGTAGGAAAAACTCCATGCTCCACTGAGCTTTGGACATTCTCCCTCAGTATATGCATACTATAGCGAAATACTTCATTTATTTTTTAGAAATTGATGAGCATTTGATTGTTGATTATGCCCAAGTTTCCAACACGACTCAACAGTTATGCTTATAATTTTGCAACTTTCATAACAACCACCATCCAGTAAAATTACAAACCGACACTATCCAAAAAAGACATGAGTATAGATATCTACATATATATGCATGTTCATGTACAACTCATATGCAACAACCACATCTTTGCACATGCATTTATCAAAACTCGGACACATACCCTAGGATCAACCTCTCAATTACAATTGTGTACCAAAAATATGGATGATAAATTGTGTCAAAATAGAGAAATAACGGAAAATTCCAAAAGACCACAAGATCCTTACTGCTCAATTTCATCAAATTTTAGGTAATCCAATGCCAATTGTAGCCGACGCAACCTAGAAATTTTCAAGTCCCATCCTGACATGATAAAAATTTACATGTAGTCAGAACAAAGTGCAGCAATATATTTACATAAAAAAGTCCACATTTTCCAACAGCAGCTAAACAACAAGAAAAAATGAATCAATCCAGCACACAATTGGAGAAATTATACAGAAGCAATAAGACAAGAGTTCAATGAATGATTTGTGGCTCTTAGTATATAAGTTGGGACTTCCAAAATTTTAGTGTACTATGCTTAATCACAGGTAAAGTAATATTCCAATTTGTGGAGTCTTCTGGATCATCCCTCTAATGATGTAAAACTTGTAAACAACAAAATAGACAAATGTTACATGAGTAATTTCCACTGTCTCTACAATGTTAATGTCTCCCTCTGAGAGGATTAGGATTGATACCACCTATGTCTAACCATAGAAATGACAGCAGGTTCCGAGCTTGCATCTTGCATCCCTAGCTCAGGCAATAACAAGGTATTCCGTAAGGGAAAAATGTGACTGAGCACCTCAGCAAAGTCATCTTATGATGAGAGTCATCAGATTCCTCAAAATTGTCACATCTTGACACAACAACCTAGCAAACTCTACGCTTACATTCAAAAACATTGAATATGTTATCAACTCAAGAAATCAGTAAATTATTGCATAAAGCATGTGATATCATAATTGGCAAACATCTGAAAGTCCACATCACTAGTTACCACCCCAAATCAATCTCCTTTCCCTATATCCTTATTAAAAAATAACCTTTTCACTGATTAACAAACATGAAAAAGAAACAGTTTTAAAAAAATTTATCTTAAAAAAATACAAGAAGTATGATAGAAAATATGCATGTAGCTAGAACTTTGGAAAGGTAATGCAGGTACAGGAGCAACAACTAATATATCATAATGGAAAAGAAACCACTAGACACAGACACAATGGAAATATTACAAGCTAGGCAACAACTGGCAAACGATTCCTCTTACCATTCTGCAACGACAACCAGTCTGCTCCTTCTGCCCCTTCATATATAAGAACTCGATCCAAAAGTTCAACTTTCCAAGGACAGAATGGTTTTTTCAACTCTTTTACATCCAGAATTGCTTCTAGTTGCCACTTTACACCTTCATAATTAATGTGCTGACGATATCCAATCGTCTCAACGGGAAGAAAATTTGAAGAAATAGATATGGATGGAAGAACAACTGAAAGACCATCTTCAGAAACTAGATACAGACACCCCTGGAAAGTGCAACCAATTACTTCACCAACAGACCAATCTTCCTTTCCTCCAAGACAGACGTCTTCGCGGGTGGGATTCAAATATCTGTCATCATGAACTGTTGAATCTTTGTGCAGCTTAAAATGAACAATCTGACTAGTTTTTTTATTATCAGTGTGCTTCTTAATGAAACAAGTGATACCAAGAGGTGAAAGACAAACACAGTCATCCTCAGTCAATCTCTCAGTCGGAATAAAAACATTTCGCATGAAGTGCAAATTTACCCCAGATTCATTAAATCTATCAGTTGTTATTCTCGATGCGGTAGATAAACGAGAGAAGCTCAAGTCACCCCTGTCATCTCTTCCATGAATATTGGCTGCCTGACGCACATTACAATTACCATAATCCCATAAGGGTGCACCCAAATGTCTAACAGATGGTTTATTTGGAGATACACTTTGGTGGCCAACGTCTGAACCACCAATTCTCCAACCAATCAATGTTCCGAGCCCTAAATACCGAGAATTCGAAAACCATTTCTCACTTGGATAGTAATTTTCTGGCAAATAATCATCAGCAAACAAGGTATATATTACACCACAGTCATCAACTGCAGCTAACAACGAATTATGTGAAGCAACAAGCAACTTCCTAAAGTTCCTTTTATGGAAGAATTTGCCAATAAGAGAAGTTTCCTGATCATGAATTTCATTTGCTTCCGTAATATGGCTATTGGGAGCTACAGGAACCATCTCTTGTTGCCGCAGACCTGTGTGGGGGTTTACTCCACAAGCCTCTAGAATATTTACATGTGAAACAAAATTGCCAGATTTTGTACAGTAAAAATTAATTACTCCAGATGCATTTAGGCAAACAAGGAGGTTATCAGAAAAGCAAAAATCTACCCAATGTGACACAGAGTCCTGATTTACAATATCCTCAAGCTTCACCAAAGAAACCCATTGGATTCCGTATCTGCGTAACCTAGCCACAACAATTAGATATTTAACCTTGCTTCTTCCATCCTTGTCTGTAGAATTAATAGAGGAAGAGTCCACTAATGTTAAAACAAATCCTATTAGGCAATATGAATTGCTTGAGAACACTCTTGAACATCTGTATGAATCAACACAAAAATCACCACACAAACAGTTTGGATTATTTTTCATAGAATCACCCACTGCATCCAACAGATTTTTACTGCAATTCTCCTTATTTGAATTGCCACAAGAAAGGAAGTACATAACTGGCAGATTGGTGTCAAAAAGGCTAAATGAAACTACCTTTGCAGAGGACGGAAAATATTGTTTTTCAGGAAACCTAGTCCAAATTCTACCATCAGATTGTATAGTTTCGGCTTTGGTGAAGAAAGAATGCAACCACCTTTTTGAAGAAAAATCCCTAGGCAATTCTTTGACTGCCGTTCCTTTACGAATACTATGAAGAAATTCTCTATTCCCATTCGCCTCAACATCATTACCAGACACATCAGAAAACTGGTCACAGGCTTCCTGCATCGTCATACTTTCAGCCGATTCAGAAGAAGGGCCCCAATCCACCCACTTCCCTTCTCCAAACTGAGCCCCTAACGTAGAATGTGTTGAGGAATTTGTTTTATCAGGTTCAAGGAAGGCATGCACTGTAACACCATGGCCATTAGATATGAAGAGAAGCTGCCTATATGCAGGGTCATTATGTTGGTCATAGGTGTCCCCACAAACACCCCAGGCCAGTGAGTTTACGTTGCTAATATAAGAATAACATGGTTTTTCATGTTCACAAGAAAAACCATTATCAAAATCCACTACTGATGCAGAAGTGCAGGAGGCACCAACCTTTGAACCTGAGCTAGTAGCTTCCACCAACAACTGTTCACATATAGCACCCGAAGATTGGTTTTCGGAACTATTACTGCAACGCCCAAATACATCACCATTTACAGACTCCGCTTCTGAGATTCAAGAAAAAAGAATGAAAAGGATGAATGTCAAACACAAGCAACCAAGTAATAGTGAAAAGGTACATATTGACAAAACAAAAAGATTGAATTATCACATAAGCTCAGAAATAATCATATATAAGCACATCAAAGCACAAGCTCAGCAAGTCATTAAATTATACAAGATGAGAACATAATGAGATAAGGGCAATATAAATACTAGCCTGAAACCAAAGGTAGCAGAAGTGCTTCACATTGGTATGAGAGTAACAATAGCAACTCTTTCGTAGGAGAAATAAAAGCCTCATGAAATTCTGACAGGTTAAATTGGAATTGAGAGGGAGCCCATCTGTGCAATTGTAATAGAGGAAGATCCTCACCAGCAATCGCAAAATCCATTGATCCTATACAAGTCAAACCAAGAGGAAAGACGGGACATTAAACCAGAAAGATAACCAGACTCAAGATTCTAAGCAACATATGGCAAGCACTGTATTTACTTTTAGGTGGAGAATATATGCCAATCTTAAGTTCAACACAGAGAACTTGCTATTACCATCTACAGCATAAGCATGTGATAAAGTATTGATAGAGATAAGAAGCTCCAATTATTCCCTTCCACCAAAATGACACCACAGGGTATTATGTGAAATCTTCATTACCATCAGATCAAACATGAAGTCAAGATGCCATTACGCAGGATAAGCACTAGAATATTAACACAGATAAAGCTTAAGATGAGTTGGTTGGAGTTAACAATTGACAAGTCATAGGAGCAACAAATCCCAATAATGTCATCAAACTTCTTCATGTAGTTTTTAAGAACACTACAAACCTTTGCAAGATAGCTATCAAGTCTTTTAAGCATGTGAGAGGTAACTGACAATCTTTCAACTTGGATTTAACTTCTCTCACGTCCCCATAGCTTATCTTTCATCAGCAATGTGCCTAATCTCACAAACTCAACAAATTAAGCAGCCCTATTTACTTATTCCACAATATTGTTTCCAAAGAAATGTATTAGCAGACAATATGAACCTAAAATAGTGCAATCATTGACCTGACAAATAGGTGAAAACCTTTATCTATTTGATAAATTACTGCCACCATTAATCTTATGAGCTATCATCTAACCCCACACTTGAAATTCCATTTTTTTCTTCCTTTCCTTTGTTATACAAATTATAATCATAAAATTCCACCATGCAACCCATAATTTTCCCTTTCCAATCTTCAGTTCCATAGCAACCAATTCCTACCTCAATTAACAAGACAACATAACTAACAAAAAGACAGTAAACTCAAACAACAAAGGCAGCCGAGCCTGATAGCTAGATAGCACCAACATCAGAAAATGAAACGAAAAACGATAGCAAATGATCAATCAGAATGGCAACGTTAAAACAAACAATAATCGAGGAAAAAGAATTTCCAATCGACACCCAAAAAAGATTCCAAAGAAACGAAAAGAGAACTTGGAGACAACCTGGAAATCAGGAAGCCAATCGTTTATCAATCAAGACAGTCGTTGCACATCCAAGCCATCGCCGACCATCCCGTTAAACCCTTTTCGAATCTCTCCCTCTCCAGAAGTGAGAATCTCTGCTAAATTATTTAAGAAACTCTTAAAAAAACAAAAGTGCAGTGTCTGGACTCTGTTTTGTCTTAAGAGAGGAAAAAGAGAGAGAGAGGCTTTTTGGTAAATTCGTCTGTTACGACCAAAATGGTTCGGACTTCGGACGCCGTACGCTGGCGAGTTACGGAGTGGGACGTGAAAACCGCCAACGGTCCGAAGTGTATATAATATTGAGCCGTTAAATGGGCCGCAGACATATGGGCCTGAATTTTATTCAGAACAAGCCCACATTTTGAATTGGACTTTTGGGACCAAATTTATTAAATATTTTAATTTTTATATTTTCTAAAAATCTGCTCTTTAAAATTCTCAAAAAAATCCCTTCTAATTTTCAATTTTCGGAAAAAATTACTTATTTTAGATTTTGGTTAAAAATAACAATGAAACATAAGTTGTATGAATAATTATAATAAATTATTTGCTTATGTCGGATTTAATTATTTTAGTTTGAATTTAAAAGCTACGTTGAATCATTATATAAATGCTATTTTGATTGATCTACTTTTGATGTTCATCTTACGCATGATTTATTGTCATTTTTATCTGAAATTTAAAGAGGGGTTTTCTAAAACTTTGAAGATTATAAATATTTTTAATTTTACAGAGATTTTTAAAATTTCTTATATGACTTGCATTCTTTTATATTTTGATTGAGTATTTATAAAATGACAATAAATCATATTAGTTCGAGTGTAAAATTTTGCGATTTAATCAATACCTCATCGAAATCAAATCAATATTATCTAAATTTATAATCGATTTGAAATCTGATCAAGTCAAACTTTGTGTAAATATTTTAATTTATTCTAAATTTTTATTCCACTTAGTTATGTCATATTTTGACCCAAAGAGACCAAATTTAAGGTATGTAATTATAGGTTTGGTGTAAAAACTTCTTTTGTGAACTATTTCATCAATATAACACAAAACGTCTCTAACATGATTTGAATAGTACTTTTCAAGTAAGTCATAAGTACAACTATCAGGTTTCATAAGAGCAAAGAATACATGAATGGTGTATGATTATGCATTGCACTTCTTACCTTTTATTTTTCCACACAAAAAAAAGAGGTGAATAAGAATTATGAAATGGGCATTTCATGAAATTAAAAAATCAAATAATTCATAAGTATTTCTATTTTAATCCACCTTAGCGAGGCTCAAATAGTAAAAATAAAATTTATGATAACGTTTGAATTTAAATGATTAAAAATTGAAATTATAACATGATAAATATAATAATTTTAAATTAATTTAATTTTATTTAAAATCAATAAATCGAATTCAAATTGATAGGCTTGAGTTTGAGAAAATACATTGAACTCAAACTTATTTAAGTAAAACAACATTATTTTATTTAAACAATATCATTTTACCTATAACACAAGCATGTCTTCATCTTTAACGATGATGAGGATATAGATTATCCGTCAATTTTAAAATAAAATTTTAAAATTAAAATATAAAATATCGTCATTTTTAATTAGTTCTTAGTCTAAGTTGTCCAAACTTATACTTAAGTCTGAGCTCAATTAAAGCACCTAAATCTAGGCTCATGGGTTGGCCTATTGTCATCAAAATCTTTAAAATAATGATTGAGCTAAGTGAATACATATCAACTTACAAATGCTACTTAAATTGAATCAAACATTCATTTTATATTATTGACTTATCAAATAATTTATTTAAAAACATAATTTATAAATTATAAAAAATATAAACCAAAATCAAACATTTAACTTTATATTATTGATTCAATAAACAAGTTATTTAAAATGTTTAAAATACTTAATTTACAAATTATTAATTATTGACTTACTTGACAAAAAAAAAAAAAGCAAACCTACCATAGTCTACTAGGTGACTTAGGTACTCTAAATGAGTGCAAACCACTTGGACTAGTTGCTGAAAACTTGAAGTATCCTAGGCAGAGAAACTAGTTTGGTACTATGTATATCACATGACTAACTTTTAGTCACAAAATGTCATGGTTTTGGATTACATGTGTTAATGTCAAAACCTTATTATATCAAATATAATTACATTGTTAGAAAACTTATGGTAAGTTGTAATGGCAAACATTGGTAATAATGACACAGACTTTTAAGTCCTCAACTTAAGGTAGGCCCTCCCAAATCATAATCAAATACAAAACCCTAATCATGTCTATAAACTTAAAGGAAAAAGAGTTGGGGAGTTGATTTCTTGTTGCCCCCAATCATTTGCTTGTGACTTTACAATTGATAGTTAATCATCTCAACATATTGTGAACTAATTAATTAGAAAATGAGATAAGTTAAAGTGTTAAGTTTCTCTTTTTTTCCTTCAATAATGCAAAATTCAAAGTTATTTATTCTTAAATATGTATTAAATAATCTCTTAAATACATGTAATAACTTTAAATCAATTATTAGTTTTATTAACTCAATTTAAGGCCAAGTTGATCTCATATATCTTCATTTTAGGGGTGATAAGAAAAGTCCAATCCAATTTAGTCAGTCTCGAAGTCAACAATTAAAAGAATTTGAGCTCTAAGCTAAGCTCGAGCTCAAGCTATACAACTTGACCTTATTTAAAGCTTGAAATTTTTATATAAAATGATTTTATTTTAAATTTTTAAAAATAAAAAAGAATAAATTTAATTGGATTCAATCGAGATTCATCTCAAACCTGGAGCCTCGACCCTATTCGAGCTTTAGGATGAGGTTGAGTCTAACTCGCTATTAACATGACTTGGTTTGTCAATTAACTCATTGTAATTGGACATGGCCATAAATTTATGCCAAATCTAGAAAATTAAAAAATAAATGTGGCATTTCCCTTAAAAAAAATAGTCAATCTTATAAAATTAGTACGAGGAACAAACTCATTAGAGTCACCAGACCATTAAGCAATAAACATATGACATAAATTTGTTTTTATTAAGAAAAATAAAATTATTCTTTGTATGACGTGTTTTCTCTACGATAAAAGCATAAGGATATATTATATACTTAATAAAATTAAATGAAAAATAAATAGAAAGCACTTTGATATACATTTTAATTTTCCCGCATTTTTATTCTCAAGTAAATATTTGGATACATTTATATATTAATATGTAAATTATATATTTTAAATAAATTATTTAATTTATTAATAATTTGTAGTCAAATAATATATTTGATATAACGAATGTTTACAAATATAACTCGATCAACAATTTTCTAAATTGTTAACGTGGAAAGTTATTTTAAAACATAAAATTTTCTATTTATATTTTCAAATCAATATAAAATAAAAATAAATGCTATCAATCAGATAAATCTCATTTACACTCGACATTAAAAATATTGTTTTTAAAAATTCTAAAATCATATCATTTTATTATGTAAATTTTAAAAAATTATCATCAAAAAGATATTGCATCCAAATTCAACTAAACATCGAACTGAGTTTGGACCGTTTTGTGACTCGACCATCGCCATCCCTACAAAAAAGCTTCAAACTGAAAAAGGCACAAGAAATATGTAAGTAATAGCAAGCGAGACTGCACAAGTTTGCATAGATAAAAAGAAAAACCTAGCTGGTAATGCTGGCTTGTTGAAGCAGAAAGAGTACATTGGAATGGTACAGTCTGAACCCACGCGGCACCAATTTCATCAGAAAGACACAAGTACGACATACCCATGTTATCCATTACTTACATAACATGTACATATGTCCGCTTCAGGTCAGGTTAGTGGTGCACTTCACGCATGTCAGCTATCTCTCTCTATCTGTATATGTATTCATATCCTGAAACCCACCTGATGATGAGGAGCCTGTCCTGAACCTGACACACGCACCAACCCTATCATATCCAGTCCTTTCCTCGCCCGAGACCACCTCAAATCTCTTCCCAGATTCCCTCCACATATTTGTTTTTCAGTTCCGGCACGACCATGATTCTCTTTATGATGTCATGTGCTTTTTGTTTAAGGAGGAGAAAAAGAATGTCTTCGATAATGTAACTCTGTCTCCTCCTCCCAGGATACCTGAAGCTAACCAAGTTGTTTTCTGATATCAGTTAGGTTATAGTTTACCTGTATCCTTCTACATGAATAAATTTTTAGTATACTTTTTAATTTAGCCATCATTTTCAGGTAAAAAGCATAAACCTACTGAGAATTAGTAATGTCTACTTGGAAAGTGATTCTTACTTAACTGGTGTTTTGGTTTGGCCGAGGAAGTGAGAGGTCTCTGTTGATCAGGAACTGCAGGAAATGTAATGAACAAAGTGTAAGCATATAGGAATCTACACTCCTCAAATACACAACACAGGTCAGCAAGGCAGAGAAAGAATGAATGAAAAAGAGAGAGAAGCGTGGGGTAATCATTATGCACAGTTTAAAGATGATTTGATAACCACTGATATCTGGCAACTTATTTTCTGCCCTACATACCAAATTCCATTCCTGTTCCGTCTAATCTCAGCCACTCATTCAGATAATTTTATGTGTTGATACTCGTCGTGTTATGTGCCTCCAATAAGTGTTATTTTCTTCTTTCTTTCTTTTTTTTTGTCTTTCCTGAAAACTTAATTAGTATTATTATATTTTGTAAGCGGTGTGTCCATTTTTGTGTATAATCTGATTGTTGGATAAAGACAATACAAGAAAAATAAACTTTAGCGACGAAATTTACAGACGGAATTTGTATATATTTCGTCGGTAAACTTATTTAGCGACAGAATTTATTCACAGAAAAAGGCGTCGGAGATATGGTAGTTGCTAAATTTAACGACGGATATTTTCCGTTGCTAAATTTACCGACAAAATTACCGTCGGTAAATTTGTCGACAGTTTTTTGTTCAGTTGGTAAATTTTTCTGTCAGAAAATTAGTAACGGAATTGTAATTCCGTCGGTAATTAGCGACGGAAAAAATTTCGTCGATAAAATCCAATATATTTACCAACGAAATTTTTTCCCGTCGGTAAATTTGCTGAAAATTATTTTTTAAAATTTATCTGCAAACTGTTTAATTTCTCTAGAAGCCACTATAGAGAGAACTTCATTATTTCAAGTAAAAGAATTAAAATATTAAAATTCATACTAAAATGAATCGAAAATAAAGAACGAAATTATTTTTTCAAATAACAAACATTTCATCAAACACCTTACATGCATCAGAAATTTATGAACACATCACAACTAAAATCACGTCTTGTCCCTTCTATCACTAACATTTATACCTTAAAGTTGTTTTCCAATAATAAAATACACAAATAAACGAAAGTAATAAATACTCAAATTAACTTTCATCTAATATATGAAAAAACACAAGACAGTAGTTGCAAAAATACTTCTACCGAAGGACACGATGACAATAGCCAGAGAAGATAACATCGTCGAGCAGAAAAGGAGTTCACAACAGAGAAATGAGCTATAAGAAAACCGAAGAGAAGATGTAGAAAGAAGGAAGAAGAAGAAAGGAAAAAGAATATAGAAGTGGGAGGGAGATGTCGGGTGAGTTTATATTTAAAAAGAATTTACCGACAGAATTACCGACGGAAATTTCCGTTGGTAAATTTAAAAAATTTTATACCTCCAATAATTCCCGCCCTTTTACCGACGGAAAGAAAATTTCCGTCGCTAAATTAATTTACCTACAGAATTTTCCGTAGGTAAATTCAAAATTTTTGATTCCGCCAAAAATTCCCTCCATTTTTAGCGATTTTAACGATATCGTCACTAAATTCCGTTGCTAATTTTGCCGCCACGAATTCCCTCCAAATTTAGCGACAAATATTAGTATCGTCGCTAAATTACTCAATTTTAGCGACGGAAATATGCTTTCCGTCGCTAATTTTCAACGGTATATTTTATGTCGGTAATTAATTACCAACGGCTATATTTTCCGTCGCTAATTTCCGTCTCTAATTTTACCGCGATAAATTCCCTCCAAATTTAGCGACGCATATTATTTCTGTCGGTAAATCACTCAATTTTAGCGACGGAAAGCATATTTCCGTCGCTAATTGCCTACGAAAATGTTTCCGTTACTAAATTTTCGTCGCTAATTTGCATTTTTCTTGTAGTGAGAAGAGCACAAGATGATATATGTTAATGGATGAATGAATCGAGAGAAACACAAAGTAGTACATAAAATCTGGCACAAATAAGTTGATCCCATTTTGTATAGGTGTGGCAATAAATAAACAACTTAATTAGGTTTAAGACAAGATGGTTGAAATTCAGAAAATTTTAAACTTACAAACTAAAACAATAATATGTTAAAGAGAGAGTTTAGAATGTTAAGTTTTAGTTTTAGGTCTACTTTTAGACTTAAATTTAATATAAAATTTAATCAAATTAAGCATAATTTGTTAGCTCGATTAAAGCAGATAAATTTGTTATTCTTATTATTTTATTTTGATTTACTTGAAATATATGAGATTTGAAAATAATATATGGGTCTATAAAATAACATTTTATTAAATATGAGTAAAGTTGTATACTATTGAACCTCTTTAAGCTCGCTACAGGTGAGACTTCAACTGAGTATTAAAGATGATGAAGAGATTAAAATAAAAAGACAAATTTATAAATATAATTACTTATTTTCAAATATATAATTCTCCTAAATTCATATTGGAATTGTTATCAAACTAATTTAAATATTACGTATTACAAATAATGTTTAAAACATAATTTTGTTCAATATAGGTGAAAAGAGAAGTTGACATATTTTTAGTTTAAAATGTATTTTCATTATAATATTAAAAGTGAGCGGCTGCTTATTAAAGTTGTTTGTTACAATTAGTTTTTAGTATTAGCTATTGATGTGTAAAATGACTTATAAGGGTATGATATTTAAAACAAATTATAAGGGCATCAATATTATACTTTTAGTATTTCATTGAATATTCTTATAACAATTTAGATTTAAATATTTAATTTTACAAAATTAAGTTTATAATTAAAAAACATAATAATAATAATAATAATAATAATAATAATAATAATAATAATAATAATAATCCAACATTAATTTCTCTATTAGTATGAATAATGTATCTCTATTAATATGAATGATGTACATATAATATTTATGAATTTTATTATTTAATAAATTAAAATATCTATAATTATAATATGACACAAATACGGTTATAAGCTAAAATATTAATTTGACGTGATTTTTATGTTAAAAACTTAATATTATGAATTTTTAAATGTAGACTAATATTATCAAGCTAAATAAATATTAAAAGTTTAATTAATCCATTTATTATATTCTTCCAAATTTTACCATTAAAAGTTAAATTTGAAAATACAAAGAACAAAAATAGAAAATAAAGTAGAGGTAATATTATCATTAGGCGAACATCAAATTTTAAAATTTTATCTTATGCAGTTTTTAAAATTAACTTATTAAAATTAAATAAACTAATCAATAAATCATTTATTATATATAAAATAGTTAAAAAAGTTAACTTTTAATCCATAAGTTAAAAATAACTGATAATTTATTTGTCAAATATCTCAGGTTTTCTGGACCAACAATAATGGAGACAAATCAGAGGGGGGAAAATGGGTAGAAAATCAAAGTGGCATTATGGCCACCTATACCTATGAACATAGAGACAAAATGGAATGATGAAGGTGACCTTACCCTTTAGGGGCCCAAAGTAGAAATATAAAATAACCTTTAAACTAAAAGAAAACAAAAAAGATAATAGCAACTGTAGCTGATGGAAGACATTATTACCAATTATACGTACTGCTGTGACATCATGGCCACGCTATCCCAACGCATAACGCATTCCTCTTTTTTTGACGGTGAAGTCGAGTTAGTGCCACTAGCCGTATACATTTTATTTATATATAAACAAATAAAGAAATTAATAAAATTGAAGTAGGAATATTCGAATTATAAAATATTAATAATCCCAGAAAATGAGCAAGGTTAAGTTTTAAATCATAATTTCTGCTTGATCTTTAGTTAAATTTGAATTAAAAAATTTATATTAAATTTAGATTTTACCCACTTAAATTTAAATTTTATATTATTCATATTTGATCAGTTTCAAATTTAATAAATTAATTATTCGAGTTAATTGAGTTTAAATTTTATGAATTTATCTTAATTTTAAAATAATTTTATATCAAACATTTTAAATTTGAGTTACGTTTTAATTGGTCCGATAAAATTCAATTAAGTACATTTTATTTTTAATTCACATATTATTCTTGCAATCAAACTTAAAATAAAGTTAATAATTACCATTGGTCCATCACACTTTTTGTCATATTATAAGTCAATAATTATTGTAACGCTAAACATGGAACAATTGTTTTGAGATTGCAATTAGCTGTTAGCATGCATGTCATGAAATTTAGCAATCATATTACACCGAGCACAACTCAATTGCTAATTATTTTCTGATAAATGATTCTAATCATTTTATCTTTTAGGTTAAACCGTATTGAGATAAGTACAGTAAAAAAACACAATTAGTGAGTAAAAAGAGATCTATAATCCTAACGATCACCAGGATAGAGCAATCAATATGATGATGACACTATTACCCACAAAAGAATTTACCATAATACATGTTTTTTTTGGTTAAATACCGAGTGATTTAACCAAAAAAAAAGAAAAAAAAAAGAGAATGGTTTAATTGATTGAATTGATTGAGGTTGTCTTTTATGTATTTTCTAATTTAAAAGTTATAAATTTGAGTTATAATTAGGAATTACCTTTATTTATTTTAGTGATTTGAAAAAATAATAGAAAATAAAAATACCTTCTTCTTTTTTTTTATAGAGAACCTCGAGTTGCTATCATTTTGATGTCCACAGAATAAATCTTCAGATTGATAAAATAGTCTATAAATGACGTCAACTGGATCTTCTATATTAGACAAGTTCTGTATGACAAGCTCGATCGAGAAAACATAAATAGGGAGATTTGAACACAAAAATTTTGGTCCCATGTTTTCATTCCACCAACTCGACCACTTCCTAAAGAGCGAAAATAGAAATATGATAAAGTTAAAAATAAAAATATACAAACTTATAAAAAAATAAATAAATTTATATTTAACTTTTATATTACTAATTTATTACGTGATTTATTTATGCGTGCAATTTATGAATACTTAATAATTTATTTAATATATATTTATAAGCAATTTAGTAAATGACTTTTCACAATAGTAGCACTTAATAAAATTTTATTAAAATGAGAAATTTAGAAAAATTCAATAATATGTAGCATTATTCTCGTATGATAGAAGGTTGTTTTAGTTAATGAATTATCAATGATAAGTAAATTATAATTTCTTGTTAGCTTATTCAATGAACATCTAAACAATATTTTCTAATTAATTAATTTATTTATAACATATAATTTTTAAGTATTTGATAATCTATTTAATATATATTCAAAATGTGTATCTTTTAAGAGATTATAGCAACATGTATGGATTGGTTTGGAATTTGTGAAATAACGTGTGCGTCCAAAGGAGTACATGGAGAGGCTTGTAATAAAGTATTCATAGTTGGAGACTTGTAGTTGTATAATTAAAAGTGACAAATGAAAAAGGTAATAAGCTTTTTTCCTCTGCAAAAGGTCAAATAAAGGCCTCTTTCGCCCCACTGGTGCAGATTGAAAGATATGCACCCAAGATTCATCATCATTGCTCCTGCTAATGACATTTCTTTCTTTTAGGTTCCCAAGAGAAAACCCAAAAAGGTAAAGATAAAGAAAGATAAAAAAAATAAAAAGTTGGTATCAGTGGTTTATTACTCTCATCCCTTAATTAGAAGTCTCAAGTTCGAGTCCTGAAAATAGAGAAATCTATTTGATCAGTACTTTATCCCTTACGAGTTGACCCGGTGTCAGCGAGAATTAGTCTGAGAGTGAATGATTT
This sequence comes from Erythroxylum novogranatense, assembly GCA_029891385.1. Classification (NCBI taxonomy): domain Eukaryota; kingdom Viridiplantae; phylum Streptophyta; class Magnoliopsida; order Malpighiales; family Erythroxylaceae; genus Erythroxylum; species Erythroxylum novogranatense. The sequence continues at coordinate 107,158,226 of CM057226.1, read as the reverse complement.
AAAGACGTCTTCTCACAGCTAAGATTCTTCTAGAACACCTCGTGGGCTAACAAAAAAAACTTATATTTTAATCTTTAATTTTAATTTACTTTAATAATTATAAAAAATTCACTATTTTATTAATTAACTGATCATTTTTATAAATTATTTAATTTTTATTAATTAATTAATTTGTTTTTATTAGGCTCTTTTAATTATATTTTAATTATTTTAATTTTATTCAATATTTAACTAATTTTTTGACGGTTTAATACCGATTGAACCTTTTAAATTTTAAAATTTTGATTTATCGATTTTACTTCCATTCGATTTTTAAATGGATTATTTTTGAAATAGTATGATATATGAGTATTAGTTGAATTATATCATCCACAAGTTTTAAATAATAAATTCTTAGATTTTAATTTTAAATAGTTGATTTAAGTACATAAATTTTATAAAAACTTATTTTATTTTAATACTAATGATATAATAACGAACTGAATATTTAATTTTAATTAAATAAAAATATTTTTTATAGTTACTTATAAATTATTTTTATTGAGTATTTTAAAAGAGTACGTTGGTATAATTAAATTACACGTTATTTTAATACGAGTAGAAGCATATTTCAATTTCGATAACTCCAAACTCATAATTGTTGAAACTTACACTCGTGACTATACTTATAAACTTCCGAAGCTCAATTTACAAATCACAAGCATATAAGCTCATGCTTAATATTGCATTTAGTTTCTGAATTAGACCTGATTTTAGGAAAAAAAGATTAATTTGTCACGTAGATATAAAAAAGAATTCATATAAAAAAGAATTCTAGTCTGATAAATTTTACATTTAATTTTCTATTAAACAAGCATAATTTCATTTTCTTCCTTATATCGATTTTAAAATGATTTTCACATTAAATTAGATAAAATAATAAAACTATTTTTAATTTAACTAATAAAATCTATTTTATGTATTTAATAATTTAAAATTTTGAGTTATAGTAGTAATTGAAGAATTGTTTCTTGATAAATAAGAGGGAAAATACGTTAAAATTATAAATATCGATTGAATTAAGTATATTATTTAATTTTAAGTTATTGATTTTACATGCATATAAAATAATAATTTCCAAATTATTAAAAAATACTTTTCAACAGTTTGTCGTCTAATGTTGACTTCCATATATAACAAAAGAGAGTTTGATTAACGACTTTGAGGACACAAAAATTCCATGCTTTTGAGTAAAAAACAGTAGCATGTGTTCACCAAATCAATTAAAAAGTTAGAACCCAACTTGAGTTGGATTTGTTAAAAAGCCATTCGACTTTATAACACATAAATCAAAGTCCAAAGACATACACTCACATTCTCCTATGTTTTTTCATGTTTCCTCTCTATCGATCTGTCTATTTATACACCCTTTCACTTACTAAAGCAGATGTAGATGTTAAAGGGATAGGGTTAAAAGGAGAAAGTGGTTGGTGACCAAGGAAGGGATGTTGGATTCTCTTCCTCTTCCTCTTCTTCCTGAAAGTTTGAGATTGAACTTCCATATTTGGAGCTCTTTCAAACTAGGAAGCTTGGTTTTATGACCATCTACGGATCATACCCTAAGCAGAAAGGAACCAAAACTGCTTCCTCTAAACCTTTGACTTCCAGACGCAGAGATTGATTAGAGAGATAGGTCAGCAACATCACAAACTATGCTGAACCAGTGCTTGTTCGAGGATCAGGAGGTGTCTGCACAAATGAGTTCCTTCTCTTTTCCTTCAAGCTTTACGTTTTCTCATCTGGGAAGTTCTCACCAAACTCTGAAAGGCTTCGCTTTACCTCCTTCGCTTTATACCAGCAGTCTCAACGAAACCCTATTCTCATCCACCACTTCGAAGCAAAGAGATGACTTCTCTCCCGATTTGGGAAGAACACACCTTCTTTCCTTGCAAAGATCTAGCGCAAATCTCTGGTAAGCATCCCATACTTCTTAAGGAAACAATCGTCCACAACTTCAGCTACTGTTTCTTCTCTTATTTATATGAACAAACCCAAGAAAAGAAAAAAATTATCAGCTCATCCCTCTCAGTGTAAAAGATAAGAATCTATAAGTTACGTGCAGGTTGTTCACACCCTCTGTGTCTTTCTTTAAATTCTGATCATATCTTTTGAAATGGGTTTTCAGGGCATGGGGAGGAGAGAAAGGTGAGTGTTTAAGCAGCAAAAGAGGTGGTGGAGATGATCATCTCGGGGTTTCTGCAATGAAGATGAAGAAGATGAAATCAAGAAGAAAAGTGAGAGAGCCAAGATTTTGTTTCAAGACTATGAGCGACGTTGATGTGTTGGATGATGGTTACAAATGGAGGAAATACGGTCAGAAAGTGGTAAAGAACACACAGCATCCCAGGTTAGACAATTTCAGTTCAAAGCTTTACATCTTCTTATCTGCATATAACCTGAAAAACCCAGTTTAATCTCATAAAGATGAACATATTTGCACATATCTTTCTCTCATACACATGATGCTCCATGTGCCCTTCGTCCCCTCCATGCCACTTCAAGCTCTCACTATCTCAAACACACACACAGACACATTATCATCATTGCTGTTGATCTGATAATGAGCAACCCCAATATACAGTAACAGCCAAAAAGGAGTAATTATGGTTAGCCTTTTAAAAGGGCAAGTAGTACTGTTAAGGAGCCAGCAAGTAGAGGATGATTTTAGCAAATCCTAAAAGTTAGATATGATAAAACTCTCTTGGATTCATCCTAAATTTCTGGCTTCAGTGTGATTTCGTAGGCACAATAATTGGGAAAAGAAAGAGCTAATTACTAATTGCTTTTTTAGGAAAAAATGTCGGTTCTTCAGGTTAATAAACCTTAAAATCCACATTTCGAACGATTACTAGTTATTTGCTTGTTTGAGAAAAACAACTATGAATAAGCTTGATACCTAAAATGTGCCATTGCTCAAAGTAGTTTAAGAATGACAAGAACATCATCACCACTTAGTTTCAATATCATGTGGAATCTAGTAAAAATTTCAATATCACGTAGAACCTGAAGAATCGCCTCAGATCCTCTGCCTTTCTATTATGTTCTAACTCTGTTCTACTTCATCTCAGTCATATATTTATGTAGGACAAGGATCATCATATCCTTCTGAAGAATACTAATAATATACAGTATTATCCCTGACTAAGAAATTGTTCTTAAATGACCCGTTTGAAAAAAAAAAGTAATTTAAGAATTAGTTTTGATATTATAACAAGAATAAGTCTTAACTTAACAATTTTTTAATTTAAGTTAAACATAAATATAAATATAGAAATAATTATTAGTAGTATTTTTTTCAATATATTCATACAAATTTTCACTTCTTGGTGTAAGATTTAATAAGGGAAGTTACAAGTTTATAGTTTCATCGTTCCTAGAGATACTTTTAATCATGATAGAGATTAGTCTCTTAGATTGGCTAAGAACCATAGCTTATACAACTTTTTATTATTTGTTATTATAAAATCGTAGAATAATAATGATGTGGAAAAATTCTACAGCAATGATTTCAGCCATGGAATTTATTAATCAAGGAATTATTATTTTGGAAAACTTTGGCGTTGATTTTGTTATATACTCAACCAAAGTCAAAAATTAGGGCACCCTTTTCCAAGCGGAAACCAAACATTCTTAGCTCCAACAACAATGAGTGTCAATCACAACAGTTTGATTAAGGTCCTGACCTTACTTTAATCAGTAAATCGTATGAGTTTAAAGGAAATTAATTAATTTAATAACCATTTTTAATTACCTTTTAAGTATTAGATATGATGCAGTCGGGACCCAGTAATGCATTGATGTCCCAGTAATTGATTGTAGTTTGGGGCCTAGGAACTTGTTTTGGAAACATATATAATTAGAAATCATGTTTGAAGTCTAGATTGATTAATAATTTTAATTTTAAATTAGGATAATCATATATTTAAACGTAATTAGTTAGTGGTTAATTAATAATTTAGGATAATCATATATTTAAAAATAAATAGTTAGTAGAACCTTACTTATATAATGTTTTATTACGAATAAATAAATGAGAATTAGACTAATTAATTAAAATAAAGATTTTAATAAAAAAAGCGATGATTAAAAGTAAAAATTTTGAACTGGTCAAATTTTGGTTAGATTTTTAATTTTTTATTCAATTTGTTTTTCATAATTATATTTAATTAATGGATTAATTTTTATTAATTAATTAACTTTTATAAATTAAAATAAACTATTAATTTTACCTATCAGTCTTTTTATTTAATTAAAATTTAAATTATTCAATAATGACAATTTAAATTTTATCCGATTTTTATTTAATATTGGTTGGATTTTTTAGAATTAAAATTAATTTTCGTTGAGTTTTTAAAACATTAAGGAAAAGGAGTTACTAACAAAGCATGCATGCAATGCAGGAGCTACTATCGTTGTACACAAGACAACTGCCGAGTGAAGAAAAGGGTTGAAAGATTAGCGGAGGACCCGAGAATGGTAATAACAACCTACGAGGGAAGACATGCACATTCACCTTCTCAAGATCTTGAAGATTCACAGCCTCCTTCACACCTCAACAACTTCTTCTTTTAATCACTGTACTACTTTGTTATATACTTAGGCCTTTTTACTACAATGCTTGCTCTTTGTTATTGGATATAGGTAATAAACAACTTGGATTTTGCAGTCTTGCATCCTATATAGATATATAAAAGGATAATTATATAATATGGAGTTATTGAATTTTATAAATTATTATTTGTCTTCCAATTTTATTTTTATTTTCTTATACTTAACGTGATTTTCTGTTAAAATTTAATAAATTGGATTTAATGAAAATATAGAAATTGTATTGAATAAATTGATTAGGTATTATATAACCCAACAAGATCATATAAGCACACGATGTTGTGTAGTATCATCAACACTATCGTGTGTTACTTAGTACTATTATAATTTATCATTAAAACTTTAATCGATTTAATCAATTTAACTATAATTATTTAATTTTTAGTTTGATTTATTTTATAATTTTGTTATTAAAATTGATCAGTTAATTAATTAATCGATTAATTTTGTTAATTAATATATTCTTATAAATTAAAATTAATTAATTAATTTTTATTCAATATTTTCTTTTTCAATTAGAATTCGAATTATTTGATGGGACATGTTCTCGTTTAGCCAAGAATTTGATACCAATTCATAAATTTGCATGTGAAAATGATTGTTTCTTTGAATTTCATACATGGGGCTTCATTATAAAGAGTGCAGAGACAGGGAAGCAGGTGCTTTGTTGCCCCAGTGACAGCCCACTCTACCCTTGGTTTCCATCCTTACCACGATCACATGGACATCAGGCCTTGCTATCTTCTTCATCATCGTTTGACATCTAACATGCTCTTCTGGGTCATCCACATGATCGTCTGCCATCTACACAATCAATCGTCTGCCAACATTTGTGCTACAAAATAACTCTCCCTTCTCTGTTTTGTTTGGAAGATCACTTGAGTATTCATTTTCGAAAGTGTTTGGTTGCCTTTGTTTTCCTATGTTACAGACATGACACAAGTTGGAGCAGCGGTCTACTCCCTATGTTTTCTTAGCTTATAACCCGCATCAAAAGGGTTTATAGATGTTTCAGTCTTGCCTCTGGTCCTGTCATTATCAGTCGCCATGTAAGATTTGTCGACACCTCATTTCCCTACTTAGAAAATAGCCTCTTTCCACCTCAAAAATTGTCCCTAAATCATCTAAAAGATGAACTCCTCCCTTTGGACCCATCGTTACTACAACTGAGCTTCAATTCCCTTTTCCTCCTCAAATGTCAATACCTTTTACCATCAAATCCTCCCACCGATGCACTATCAAGTATCAACTCATCTCATGATCACAAGAGGCTAAGCAGGAATTTGTTGGACCAATAGTGGTTGACAAATTAAATCCCACTTATGTTTTGATAATAATAAAATGTATAAAATTGATTAAGAAATTATTTCAAGTAATTTAGATTCAAATACATCAAGACTACATCAATCTTGAATGGGCAAGACATAAATCATTGAAGAATCAAGATGAAAGTTTCCTTATAAGTGCAAGAGACATTAATAATGAAGATTATAGAAGATTTGAGTGGATATTACCGTTGAAGCTTACATAAGTCGACTAGCACATCATAAGTCGACTTATACATCAAGATCCGAACAGCACAAGTCGACTAGAACAGCATAAGTCGACTAACTTATGAAGATATGTCAACACAAGTCGACTAACAGTATACAAGTCGACTTATCGAGGACCACAAGTCGACTTATAGAAGAGCGGAGATGCAATTTTACGTAAAATGTTGTCACAAGTCGACTTATACACTCGACAAGTCAACTTATGGGTACAACAAATTAATTCCAACGGTCCAATTAGCTACAAATGGAAAGGAGGATATTAAGGAACGGTCATAACAATTAGACAACGGCTATATAGGTTCCCAACAGCTATTTTCTTCAATATATAAGAGTGGATCATCAAGGGAGACACTAAGCAAGTTCTACAAGAAAAATACTCCATTATTGCTTCATATTTTGCTCACTATTGCTCTTATCTTGTCACACCATTGTATTGAGTTTAGTTCTTCAATCTTTATATTATTTATCTCTTACAATTTGAGTGACTAGTGAAAAGTCACTTGTGAGGTAGGATTTGTGCCGGAAGACAAATCAAGTGTAAGGGTAGCTTGAGTCGGAAATCAAGCGGTGTTGGTAGGATTTGTGCCGGAAGACAAATCAAGTGTAAAGGTAGCTTGAGCCGGAAATCAAGCGGTATTGTAAGAGTTCACACTGAACTACAAAGTGTGTAATAAAGTGGTTTGCAAAATCCTAAGTGGGAGCTTAGGTAGAGGAGTAGGTCTTAGCACCAAACCTCTATAAAAACAGTGTTTACTCTTCTTCCCTACTCTTTATATTTAAATTTGTTTGAATTGTTTTTGTGTGAATTAACTTCTGATTTTATTGTAGAAGAATACAAAAGCTCAAAGATCTATTCAACATCCCCCTTCTAGATCGCTAACAGAATTTATAAAGTCTGTGTTAATGCCGCATTTACAAAACAGTGTCACATCATCTGCTTAGTGTTTTTCTATGAATTTCAATGCTCAAGTGAAACACAACACTCTAACATGCAACAACATCGGTTTAATAAGTGTGCCATTGACCCAAAACAGAGTAATGAGATTTTAGCGAAATTGGTGATTATTCAAGGTGGCTTGAATTATTTGGAACATTTTATCTGTTGCTATCATTAATTCTGTTTCGTAAATATTGCGTAAAAATCGAGCATTGTTGTTAGTATCCTTAATTCTATTTTACTAGTCTAGTGGCAGTTAGTAAATTGGGATTTTTGGAAAATATTTTTTGTAATAATTCGAGGTGGCTCGGTTGTTAGATAAAAGCTCGATTTTAATTCTTGGTTTAATTGTTTTAATTCTCATATCTTTTTGAGTGATGATTGCCTGCGTTATTGAACTGGAGGATTGCGTTTACCATTGTTAATTACTTGTGTTGTTTTCTTATTTAATTCACTCGTTGTCATTTCAAATTACTCATTTAAATTTAAAAAAAAAAACAAAAACAAGTCCTTAGTTTTATTTTAATTCGTTGCAAATTTTAGTGGTAATTTTTCAAATCAAACCCCATTTTATCGTTTAGGTTGCATTGCATTTAGTTACTTAAAAATTAATTTCATCTTTTGATTCCTCAAAGTGAACGACCCGAGGTTACGCTATTCGCAATCCTTGGTTAAAATTTTGAAGTAACCCCAAGGTGACAATCGGACGAAAATGGTTTATTTCAAGTGGTACTAATGCAGCTTTGAAAAAGAATCTATACAAGTTCTAGAGGCTAACCAAGCTAGGTAGAAATCACACAAGATGAGAAAGAAAAGTAAGGCTCAAAATTCCTTCCAACAAGGTTTTATCTAAGATATTTCCTTCCTCAAATCAAGTTATACCACAAGGTTAGTAACAATGCACCAAATGCACTCCACTATGCTAATCAACTAAGAATAAAAATTATTCAAATAAAAAACGTATTCAAACCTTGACATGCCAATGTTCACATGCATAAGCAACAAAGATTTGAAAACAAACCCAAGGACTGCAAAAGTCAAGTGTGAAGTGGGATTAAACGCAGCAAACCGTTCACAAGAGAAAGAAGAAAAAAAATCAAACAAATAGTGCAAAATGATAAGGCAATAAAATGCAGCTTTGAGCAGTGGGCAATCTAAGCAGTAGCAAACAATTCAACAAAATCAATCCCTACCACTCCCCTACACTTAATCAATACATTGGCCTTAATGTAAGAAAAATAACTATAGGCAAAATGTCAAAAGCAAGGGAAAACTAGCAAACCATAAGTAAAGGAAAGAAATAACTAACACTACTTCTTACTAAAAAGGTTCCTTCCCCCACACTTATTCCGCATTATCTCAGTAGACAAATATCACCAGTAATATAACAGAGAATAAAAGATAAAGGTGGAAGGAAACAACCGTGGGATTAAGGGGGTCTTTGATCCTCATAGTAGTGCTTAAGTAGATGACCATTAACTTGTGAAACATGACCAGTAGCTTCATCCACTAGCTCTACCGTTCCAAATGAATGCACTTTGGTAACTTTGAAAGGACCCTCCCACTTGGTGACGAACTTTCCGGGCATCAATTTTAGCCGAGCCTTGAACTTTAGAACCTTGTCACCTTCATGGAATTCTTTCCTCAGAATCTGTTTGTCATGATTCATTTTCAGCTTATCCTTATAGATTCTGGCATTATCATAAGACTCAAGTCTCATCTCTTCAAGTTCTTGGAGTTGCATTGTCCGGTTTTCAAGTGAAGATTCAAGATCTGCATTACATGCCTTGATCGCCCAATAAGATTTGTGTTCGATCTCCATAGGTAAATGGCAAGACTTGCTATAAAGCAACCGGAAAGGGGACATGCCTATAGGGGTCTTGTAGGCAGTCTTGTAAGCCCATAGTGCCTCCTCGAGCCTTTCACTCCAGTCTTTTTGGGATGGCTTCACAATTTTTTCTAGTATACGCTTCACTTCCCGATTGGAGACTTCAGCCAATCCATTTGTTTGAGGATGGTAAGGAGTGACCAGCTTGTGATTAATTCCATACTTAGCAAGTAAAGACTTGATAGTCCTATTGCAGAAATGTGTTCTTTGGTCACTGACGATTGCTCTTGGAATGTCGTACCTACAAAAAATATGAGCACGTAAAAATTTAGCAACAGTAGAAGCATCATCTTTCCTAGTTGGCACTGCCTCTACCCATCTAGATACATAATCTACTGCAAGTAATATATATGAAAACCCAAATGACGGAGGAAAGGGACCCATAAAATCCATGCCCCAGACATAAAAAATTTCACAAAAATGCATAGGTCTTAAAGGCATTTCATGCTTTTTACCCAGACTCCCAAACCTCTGGCATTTATCACAAGACTTGCAAAAAGTATAAGCATCTTTAAACAAAGTAGGCCAGTAAAATCCACACTCTAAAACCTTCCTAGCAGTCCCATTCGCACTAAAATGCCCCCCACAAGATAAAGAATGTGCAAAGGTAAGGATAAAGTGGATCTCATTGTTAGGAACACATCGTCGGATTATCTGATTGCTGCATTGCTTCCAAAGAATTGGAGCATCCCAGGTATAGTATCTTGCCTCTCTCTTCAACTTATCTACCTGAAATTTAGATATAAAAGGAGGCACAAAATCAGCGACAATGTAATTAACAATGTCCGAGTACCAAGGCTCTTGTACCGCCAAGGCAAAAAGTTCAGAATCAGGAAAAGAATCAACAATAAGATCAGAAGAGTCAACTCCCTTGGTGCCTTCAGGTAACCGACTAAGGTGGTCAGCAACATGATTTTCTGCCCCAGCTCTGTCCCTAATTTCAATATCAAACTCCTGTAGCATCAATGCCCATCTCAACAGTCTTGGTTTAGATTGAGGCTTCTTAAACAAGTACCGCACTGCTATATGATCTGTAAAAACAACCATTCGAGAGTTTATCAGATATTGTCTAAACTTATCCAAAGCAAAGATTATAGCAAAAAGTTCTTTATCGATAGTGGTATAGTTCACTTGAGCGGAGTCAAGTGTCTTGGAGGCATAAGCTATCACTCTAGATCGCTTTTCCTCCCTCTGTCCAAGCATAGCACCAACTGCAAAGTTAGAAGCATCATAAGACAACTCAAAGGGCAAATCCCAATTAGGTGCAATCAGAATCGGAGGTGAAACAAGCAAGGACTTCAAAGTATTAAAAGCATGTCTACATTTATCATCAAAGTGAAAATCAATATCTTTTTTCAACAATGTAGAAAGGGGTAAAGCAATTTTACTAAAATCCTTTACAAAGCGCCGATAATACCCCGCATGCTCCAAGAAAGATCTCAATTCTTTTAGACAAGTAGGATAAGGAAGTGAAGAAATGATTTCAATCTTGGCTCTATCAACCTCAATCCCCTTTTGAGAGATGTGATGACCTAAAACTATGCCACTATCCACCATAAAATGGCATTTTTCATAATTCAAAACCAAAATTTTCTGAATGCATCTATCAAGAACACGTTCAAGACTAAACAAACAATCATCAAAATTATCACCATAAACAGTGAAGTCATCCATAAAAACCTCCATATTTTGCTCCAATAATTTACAGAAGATTGTCATCATACACCTTTGAAAGGTGCCTGGAGCGTTACACAACCCAAATGGCATCCTTCGATAAGCGTAGGTGCCAAAAGGGTAGGTAAACGTAGTCTTGTCTTGGTCCGCTGGTGCAATCGGTACCTGGAAGTAACCTGAAAAACCATCCAAGAAACAATAGTGAGATTTCCCAGATACTCTTTCCAACATTTGATCAATAAAAGGTAATGGAAAATGATCCTTCCTAGTTGCTTCATTCAACTTCCGATAGTCAATGCACATTCTCCAAGAATTTTGAACTCTTGATGGAATGAGTTCATTGCTCTCATTTCTCACCACTGTGATTCCACTCTTTTTCGGTACCACTTGTACCGGGCTCACCCACTTACTATCTGATATGACATATATGATCCCTGCACTCAGCAATTTAGATACCTCCTTCTTAACCACATCATGAATAAGAGGATTCGACCTTCGAGGTGGCTGCCTAACTGGTTTGGACCCGTCAGCTAAAAGGATTTTATGTGTGCAAACCAAGGGATCAATTCCGGGTATGTCCCTTAAAGACCAACCTATAGCCCTCCTATATCTTTTCAACACAGAAACTAGTCTCTCTTCTTCAGAACTACTCAAAGAACTGGAAATGATAACAGGCAGTTTGCAATCATCTGCAAGAAAGACATATTTCAAGTTAGAAGGAAGGGGTTTTAGTTCTAAATTAGGGGGTTGCACAATAGAAGGAACCAGCTTTGGTATATCAAATGTATTCAGTGAAAGTGGTGCGCCCATGTGACTTCGGGATGAGGATTTAAGCTCTGTGCAGCGTGTATGTCCTCCACTTCCTAACTCAATTCCACAATCAGATGACCTGGAAACAACAGAATTAGGTTCAGTCTGATCAGTAGAAGAGGAAAGTAAATCAGAAGTAAGAGTAGTATTAGAAGGGTTTAGAATAGTAGCAGGGTCATGGCTATCCTCTTCTAATACTCCAGCACCACTTGAAGAAGAAGCTACAATTGTAGCTTGCATAAAAGCTTCTTTTTCATTAGTTCCTGCAAAATCAAGAAACATACCTTCCTCAAGGCTATCAAGTGCAGAATCAGCAGTAATATCAAAACAAAAAGACGCATCAGAATTTTGCGGAGTGGAAAGCCAATTATCTATCTCTAAACAATACATACACGATACATCACCCTCACATGCACAAAAATCAGAAGAATGGGTGGAGGATAAACAAGCAAGTGCTTCATGATGATTTACACCCATATTATAACAGTCAGGCTCATACACCTCAGTCTCATGCAAATTTTCCACATCATGGCATTCAATCAAACTAACACCCAAGTAAGAACAATCCTCATAACCATGACTCGTAGCTTCTGAAAGATTAAATTGCACTTCTTGATCCCCAATTCCTATAGTGATAAGGCCCTTTTTCATGTTAATTATGGTCTCAGCGGTCAAAAGGAAAGGCCTACCTAGAATTAAAGTACTCTCAGAAGGAAGCTCATTAGTCATATCAAGAACATAAAAGTCGGCAGGAAAAACAAGACCTTTGACTTGCACAAGGATATCCTCTAAAATGCCTTTAGGGTATCTCACAGTCCTATCAGCTAGACCAAGCACTACACTAGTGTCTTTCAAAGCTTCAATACCCAAGGTCTTATAAATGAGGTTGGCATGACATTGATTCTCGCACCTAAGTCAAGCAAGGCATGAGAAATGTTCTTCTTCCTATAGGCGAGGGAATAGTGTAAGAACCTGGATCTTGGCATTTAATGGGCAACTGTGGCTTAAATAAGGCACTAACACTCAACCCCAGTTGGATTCTCTCGCTATGCCTATACTTTCTCTTGTTTGTGCAGAGGTCTTTCAAGAATTTAGCACACTTAGGCATCTTTTTAATCAAATCAAGTAATGGCACATTTACCTCAAGTTTGCTAAACATTTCAAACAATTCCTCATTGTCTTTCTTGTCCACAATCTTTTTACTAACCAGGTAAGAATTTGGAAAAGGCAAGTCACGAATTTTTACCTCATCACCTTTGGAGTTGGAAGGTGATCCTTCCTCCATTGGTCTCTTCAGGATAGTTGTTGCCTCTTCCTCATTTTGTACCACTGGTTGTTTTAAATATTTTTCAATGAGCTTCTTTTCTTGAATGCTTTCAGATTGAATAGATTGGGAATTTTCTTGAGTAGTGTTAGCCAGAGGAGATTCAACTTCCATTTCCTCATCAACCGTCTCTTCATCCTCTTCATTCTCTTTGAAACTCACTTTGTTGGATCCAATTGTCTTCCCACTTCTTAGTGTGATTGCATTCAAAGATTTTGGATTGATCCCTGTATTGGAGGGCATCGAACCACTACTCTTTCCTTGTTGCTCAGTCAAATTGTTGGAGATTTGAGTAACAAAAGTGTTCAAATTCTCATGCTTAGTCTCCATTTGCTCTAACTTAGAGAACACATTTTGTAAGCAAGAGTCCATCTTATTTCCCATAGCATTCAACTTGGCATCAGTTTGTGCCTTCTCTTGATTTAGTCTTGAATTTATCCCGGCGATGCCCTTCATGATCATAGCAAATTCGTCACCCTTAGAAACAGTAGATAACGTCCCTTGATTAGGCATTATTTGGTTGGAAGAATTTCCTTGAATGTTTCCTTGATCTCCACCCCATCGAAAATTAGGATGATCTCACCAACCTGGATTATAAGTGTTTAAGTAAGGATCCCTCTTTTGATATTGGCCATTTCTATTTTGGTAGAGGGCATGAACCTCTTCATATCTGGCACAATTATTGGAAGCATGCATCATAGACCCGCAGTACTCACAACCGGCTACTATAGCTTGAGAATGACTCACTGAATTGACTTGTTTAGCCTTCACATTATTCTCCAAAATATTGAGTCTTTTCTCCACTTGATTTCCCAAGGCAGCGATTTCAGCAAAAATATCCTGGGAAGAAACTGAAGAGGTATTGGACACCCTTCTTGAGTCTCCAGATTGGGAGTCATTGGTAGCCATCTTCTGAAGTTATTGGACCCCAATTTTTTTTTATGATGTCATATTATGTTAATTATGTGTTTATGCCTTAGTTTGATTAAATTGAGAGGATTATTGGATAATTAAGGTTTAATTGTGGTTAAGTGAGAATTAAAAGGGTAATATGTGTGAGGGCATTTTAGAAAAATTGCTTAAGTTGGATAAGTTAAAGCCTTGTTAGGAAGGGCATAATAGTCTTTGACTTAGGCTTAAAGGAAAGAATTAGAAAGGAAGAAGAAAATAGAAGAAGAAAAGAAAAGAAGAAAGGAGATGTCGTAGGTGGAGGGAAGAAGAGAAGAGAATAGGATTCGTGATCCAAGAGAGTTTTCGACGGTTTGAAACAATTTCCAGGTAAGTTAGCTTCTTGTAATATTGTTTTAGTAAGATTTAACCTTGGATTTGAGTTGAATATGTGGGAATCGGTGGTTTTAGGGTTTTAGGGTAAAAATGGTTAGATTTTGTGGATTGATGTGTTTATGACTGATTTTGAGTTGCTGCTGGGTTAGAAATGTAGTATATGTTGGATCGCGTACGGTCTGAGTATTCATAATACACTGCGGAAAAACCACACAACAACATGATGTATAATCGAAAATACCAAGGATGTACGAAAATACCTTGTTTCCGTGAATAGGTTGCTTCTTTTTCGGATTCCAAGACACTGCAAACGCGAATGCCCTCTACCGGTTTAGGCCCCATTAAGTTTCGGCCCATTATATCATATATAATAAAAGCCCGACAACTTAATTCGATCTAGACCAATAAATATATCTACATATATTTATTCAATACCTAATAAATTAGGCCTAAGAGTGTTAGAGTAGTGCCCTAAAGGCAATCGCCTTTAGCGCGTTTTGTACAAAGTTGTGTACATACTTTATGAATAAATAAAGAAAGACATATTTCATTAATTTGATGTTCATTATTGATGAATGGATATTGATCTATAAGAAAATTAATGAAGTTCATGATATATGACATATCATGAAGGAAATTATGATGTGATCATACTACTGAGATTCCTATCATGTGCAATTATGTCAGTATCTAAATTATCCCTAGTCATAGGATTACTGAAATTGGACATCATTAATCCAGAGAGACTAGCACATTTTAAGCTCCTTGATTTGATCAAGCAGTGGATCTCAGAAACTGTAAATATGAGATATTTAAGGTTGAGATGTGAATGCTTACTAGAGGTAGTAAGTACATTGGATGACTGCTATGAGATCATCACATGGATGTCCTATTCTAATGTCGTTGATAATCTCATCATAGCGATGGTGCAAATATCCTTGACTTGAGGTACTCAAGGATATCTTGAATCTTGATTACGTGCTTTGACTCCATTCCTTGTTGCCTTACACAGTCGCTCATAGGGTGGTGATTGGGTGCACTTGAGGTATTCAAGGTAATTGAGTAGCCAATAGAGGATTCACCACTTCTGTGATAGCAGAAGATGATACCCATGGCCTCTTGTCAGGGTCATTACTTAGAAATCTCTGGCCGGAGTTAATATGTCATGAAGAGTGTCTTCAGTGATATATAAAGTAATGAGTCCCAGGACAAGAACTGATATCACTTGGACTAGAGTTGACGTAATCAGTCTAGTAAGAGTTGACACTTTCTCCATACTCATAACCAAGTGGGGTATAGCATGGTGAAAGGACGAATTGCACAGTAATTGTCTATGGAAAGGTTCGTGATATGGTTCATGATGAACATAGGTTCATTCGTCAAACCAATTACTTTCTGGTCAATTGGGGGTTATGATGTGTTGCTAGATACCGCTCATGACTTGCTTGGATTAAGTGTTAATCTAAGGGGCCAACATAACCGGGAACCTAATGGGTCACACGCATAAGAGTGATTCGGAGAATTCGTAAAATAGTTTTGGACATAGATCCAATAAATGGAGAGCAATAGGATTAAATGGATCCCGATGAGATCGAGATATGTCCCGATGAGATCGCGACATCGATATTGCTGAAACAGGTCTTCGGTAGTTTTTCCATACTGGGACCCGGTAGGCCAAGAGATCACCCAGATGTGGATCGACCACTTCAAAGATTTATATATATACATACATATATATATATATATAGGCTAACGTGGACAAGCCTCCACCATTAGCTTTTAATGCCTTTAATTGTTAAAGACAAAAGGCTAATGAAGTAGAAAAAAATGAGGATGATCGTGGGTTTAAAAAGAAAGGGTTTTGAGAAAATCCTAAGCTCTTCTCTTCATCAACGATCTTCATCTCATCTTTCAAGCTTCATCCTCCTTCTTCATCATTTCTCCAAGATCTTCAAGAATAAAGGTAAGATCTAGCAGTCTTTACTTTATTCTAGCTATTCCCGGGTCAAAGGGTTTGTCCCGGTTAGGTTCTCCGATCTCTGCATGGATACCGTTAGAGACGGTCTCCTTTGGTCGTTATGGTTTGACATTGTTATATAAACACATGGATCCTGGCTTTCGGGAAGGTCCTGGAACAAAAAATTTTGTTTTCCGCACCGTGTGCATGTGATGTACACACCGAAATTTTCCTACAGTGGTATCAGAGCCACTTGTGTCGTATATAACGAAGAAATCATAACAAGGTTGGAGCTGCCTATTGCTTGTGACGATGATGCATGTTGACTATGTTAAATTCGAAATCAGTATGGCAAACTTGTTTTCGAAATTTTCTTGCTCAGATATGCTCATAAGATGTTGTTGAATATGTTTGTGGAAGGAAAGAATTTATCAATGTGATTTGATATGGTTTTGCTAAATTATTCCCTAATGTTCTGGTTGCTGTGTTTGTGCACAATCCTTGAACAAGCATGCTTATAAATTCGAGAATAAATTATAGAAAAAAAATTTTCACCGATATGTCTCTAAGATGTTTATGAATGTCTATGAGAATGGAAAAATGTTTTCGAGGTGATTTACTATTTATTTGAGAATTTATTGTGTGCTGCTGGGAATATCTGTGTTGAGAAACACAGATTCAACATTGGCTTTGTTTCTGAGGTTAGTTGACTTTTTGTTGGAAATAAATCCTGAAAAAATTCATGGAGCATGTTGTGAACATGTTGTAACCCCTGTAATTTTCTCAGAATTTATTGAAATCGTTTCAATGAGTTTTTCAAGCAAAAGACAAAGCTTGGTAGTTTTGAGAAAGTTGTTGGAACTGTTTTGTTTGGAATGATTAATTGTGTATTTCTCAATTCCAATGCCTTGGATTATTTTTAATGTGATTAAAAATATGTTACATTGATGTTGTATGCTTGCCAAACTGATTTTCTTGAAATTGGGTTTCCAAAAATTTTCGGATGTCGAATATGTCTCATTAGCATCTCGTTAGTGTATTTCGTTGTCTTGATTGTTTTGGCTGTCACAATTTTGGGACCAGTGCCGAAGTAGTCTTGATAAAGTGTAGACTACCTAGAGATACTTAGGGTGATAGTTTGATATTCGTAAAATTATTTGGAAATCTAAGTGAATAATAGTGTATTCATCAATTTCAAGTTTTTCATGTATAGTATGACTATATATGGTAAGCATGATACAATGAAAGTGTTTCATTGGTACATCGTAGTAAAGTATATTACACTTGGTATTGTGAATTTGAACTACACGGATTGAGAAATTAGCCGATTAGAGAGCATTCCAAATATAAGTCGACTAACACATGCATAAGTCGACTTGCATACTTAAGTAGTCGACTAACACATGCACTAGTCGACTTGTTCGTGCACAGTATCATAAGTCGACTTGTACGTACACAGTAGCATAAGTCGACTTACACATGCATAAGTCGACTTACAACATGCTTAGGTGGGATGATGGATGATTATAGGTATAGATTCAATGTGATTGATGAAATGCCCTAAATCATTCCACATAGTCATGGTGACTATAATCCTACAGCTTGGATGAGACCGGAGTTTGAAATCCCTCACACATAATATGAAAACTAACGCCTTCCATTAATATGGGGAGAACCAGAGTTCTTATAGAGTTCGGGTTGTTGGGTAAACCCAAGCTCACTCTATACAGATATGTTCGAACCATGGAAATAAGATTTTCGGATTAATGGGTCGATTTTTACTAGAAGCGTTGATTTGTTGAGTAAACTCAAAGTCAACGTAGACAGAGGCGAAATTGGGTAGTGTACATCAGATGTACGCGCACCAAGAGTTGATAACCCAATGTGTGTGTATACATCACGAGTTGATAGCACTAGTCGATAATTGCACCTGTGATGTAACTGGTATGACCGATACCTGCCGATTAATCTAAGGTGGCTTGTTGGGTAAACCCAAGGTCATTTTAATAATGTCGGATATCTATGATGCAATTGGTATGACCGATACCTACCGATTGACCTAAGGTGGCTTGTTGGGTAAACCCAAGGTCATTTTAGTAATGTCAGATATCGACCCACTAGGACATTTTGTCATAATATTTCTTGGATTCGTAGTGAGGGTTATGGATTCTTTGAAACTAGTGGGAGTCATATGCATGTCATGCAAGTCCTTATGATCATGCATGTAATTATATTCTAACATTCTTTCACTCTTTCCTTTTAAGTTGATTGAAGATGACTTCCAGTGTGAATTTGCGCTCACTAATGGATTCTAATAAATTAACTGGACCCAATTTTCTCGATTGGCTGAGAAATCTGAGAATTGTTCTCAGATCTGAGGAACTGGGCTATGTCCTAGATGTTCCACTTCCTGATCCACTTGCTGTTGATGCTATCAAGAAGGATAGCAAGCCAGTGCTCGTGGTGGACTCTACTTCTTCTGGTTCAAAGAAAAAGAATCTAAAGAAGAAAAAGTCTAAGAAACCAAAAGGAAGTGCAGCCAAAAAGAAAACCAAAGAATTGAAGTAGAAGAAGGCATCAGATGCCTCAGCTCCTTCAGGTATGTTTGTCATTGAAGTTAATACTGTTTCTGATCATAACATATGGGTATTAGATACCGGTTGTGGCTCACACATATGCAATGATATGCGGGGCCTCGAGATGCGAGATGAGCTACTCATGAAGGGAGAGATAGACCTGCGTGTAGGAAATGGAGCAAGAGTTGCTGCATTAGCCGTAGGCACTTATTTTTTGTCACTCCCCAGTGAGCTTGTAATTAAATTGGATGAATGTTATTTTGTACATGTTTTAACAAAGAACATATTGTCTGTTTCTTGTTTAAATAGAGCTAGTTTCCATTTGACTTTTAGTAACAATGGTTGTTCTATTAGTTTGAATGGAATGCTTTATGGTACTGGTACATTATGCAATGGAATTTACATATTAAATATGTCACATCCAATTATGAATGTCAACGATACGAAAAGACATAAACGAGATAATTTAAAATCAACTTACTTATGGCATTGTCGCCTTGGCCATATAAATGAGAGACGCATAGCTAAGCTCCATAAGAGTGATAGTTTAGGGTCATTTGATTATGAATCATATGACACATGTGAATCTTGTTTATTAGGCAAGATGACTAAGTTACCCTTTAAGGGAAAGGGTGAACGAGCGATTGGAGTATTATACCTAATACATTAAGATGTATGTGGTCCGATGTCCATCCATGCTAGAAGTGGTTGTCTTTACTTCATTACCTTTATCGATGATTATTCTCAATATGGATACCTGTATCTGATTAGATACAAATCTGAAGCATTTGAAAAGTTCAAACAATTCAGAAATGAAGTAGAAAACTAACTTGGAAAAAGTATCAAGACATTACGATCCGATCGTGGTGGGGAATACTTAGACCAACAGTTTTTAGATTATCTCAAAGATAATGGGATTTTATCTCAATGGACTCCACCTTACACACCACAGCATAATGGTGTGACAGAAAGGAGAAATCGAACCTTGTTAGACATGGTACAATTGATGATGGGCTTTGCAAAGTTACCAAAATCCTTTTGGGGGTATGCACTCGAGACAACTGTTTATTTGTTAAACAGAGTTTCATCAAAGACAGTTGATGTTACTCCATATGAGATGTGGACTAACAAAAGACCCTATCTTACTCATTTGAAAGTTTGGGGTTGTCACCTTATGTGAAGCGGATACAATCGATAAACTTGATGCAAAGTCGACAAATGTTTGTTCGTAGGATATCCTAAAGAAATAATGGGATATCAATTCTACTTTCTTTGAGGAACAAAAGGTGTTTGTTTCAAAGCATGCTGTCTTTTAGAGAAAGAGTTTCTTTTACAAGAAGGCGGTGGGAGCAAAATTGAACTTGAAGAAGTTCAAGATGCTCGAACAGATGCTGATCAATCGCTGAACTCAAACTGTGACTCATCTGAGATGAAGTAACATTCAACCTTCTACAACACATGAAGTTCGTAGGTCACGTAGGATACGCTCTGTTCCCGAGAGATATGGATTTCTTGTAAATGAACAGAATGACGTATTTCTCATAGAAGATAATGAGCCTACCACCTATGAAGAGGTTCTGAAGAGTTCAGAGTCTGAGAAATGGCTTCATGCCATGCAGGCTGAAATGGATTCCATGTATGAAAACCAAGTATGGACTTTGGTTGAGGCACCGGAAGGAATAAAACCCATAGGGTGTAAATGGGTTTTCAAAAAGAAAACCGACATGGATGGTAATGTGATTACCTATAAAGCAAGGCTTGTGGTTAAAGGTTTTCGTCAAAGACAAGGAGTTGACTACGACGAGACCTTCAGCCCAGTAGCAATGCTTAAATCCATTAGGATACTCCTAGCCATTGCCACTCATTATGATTATGAGATATGACAAATGGATGTGAAGACGACTTTCCTAAATGGAAATCTAGGCGAGGATGTGTATGACACAACCCGAGGGCTTCATCTCCTATGATGGCGAAAAGGTATGCAAGCTTCAGAAATCCATCTATGGATTGAAGCAAGCATCCAGGAGTTGGAATATCCGTTTTGATGAGGTAATCAAAGAGTTTGGTTTCTCACAAAATCCGGATGAACACTGTGTGTATAAGAAGGTTAGTGGGACTGCAATCGTATTCCTTGTGCTATATGTAGATGACATATTTTTACTAGGAAACGATGTCTCTATGCTACAAGTTGTGAAGATTTGGTTGTCCAAACAATTTGCCATGAAAGACCTTGATGAAGCAACTTATATCCTTGGGATAAAGATTTATAGAGATAGATCAAAAAGATTGTTTGGTCTTTCATAATCAACGTACATAGACAAGATGCTAAAGAGGTTTAGCATGGAACAATCCAAGAGAGGGTACCTTCCCGTGACTCATGGGATAACACTCTCGAAATCTATGTGTCCTAAGACACAAGATGAGATGATGAGCATGAATATGATCCCGTATGCATCTGCAGTAGGATCTATCATGTACGCAATGCTATGTACGAGACCCGATGTATCATATGCTCTAAGTGTTACGAGCAGATACCAATCGGATCCTGGTGATGGTCACTAGGTGGCTGTCAGGAATATCCTCAAGTACTTGCGAAGGACTAAGGATGTTTTCTTGATATATGGAGATGGAGATCTCCAGGTGAGCGGGTATACAGATGCCAGTTTTCAATTTGATAAGGATGATTCCAAATCTCAATCAGGTTATATATTCACACTGAACGGTGGGGCGGTCAGTTGGAAGAGTTCCAAACAAGAGACAACTGCCGATTCAACAACCGAGGTAGAGTACATTGCCGCTTCAGACGTAGCAAAGGAAGCAGTTTGGATCAAAAAGTTTATTACTGAACTTGGTATGGTTCCTAGCTATGATGGGCCCATACAGTTATATTGTGACAACAATGGGGCTATTGCGCAGGCGAACCAAGGTCTCATCAACGATCCAAACACGTACTTCGTAAATATCACCTGATTAGGGAGATCATTAGTCGAGGTGATGTCCAGATAGAGAGAATTCTCACAGAGCAGAATATTGTTGATCCGTTGACAAAGTCATTGTCACAGAAGAATTTTGATTCTCATGTACTCACCTATGGTATTAGATATCAAGGCGATTGGCTTTAGGTCAAGTGGGAGATTTTGTTAGAGTAGTGCCCTAAAGGCAATCGCCTTTAGCGCGTTTTGTACAAAGTTGTGTACATACTTTATGAATAAATAAAGAAAGACATATTTCATTAATTTGATGTTCATTATTGATCAATGGATATTAATCTATAAGTAAATTAATGAAGTCCATGATATATGACATAGCATGAAGGAAATTATGATGTGATCATACTACTGAGATTCCTATCATGTGCAATTATGTCAGTATCTAAATTATTCCTAGTCATAGGATTACTGAAATTGGACATCATTAATCTGGAGAGACTAGCACATTTCAAGCTCCTTGATTTGATCAAGCAGTGGATCTCAGAAACTGTAAATATGAGATATTTAAGGTTGAGATGTGAATGCTTACTAGAGGTAGTAAGTACATTGGATGACCTGCTATGAGATCATCACATGGATGTCCTATTCTAATGTCAGTGATAATCTCATCATTGCAATGGTGCAAATATCCTTAGACTTGAGGTACTCAAGGATATCTTGGATACTGATTTTGTGCTTTGACTCCATTCCTTGTTACCTTACACAGGTCGCTCATAGGGTGGTGATTTGGTACAGCTTGAGGTATTCGAAGGTAATTGAGTAGCCAACAGAGGATTCACCACTTCTGTGATAGCAGAAGATGATAGCCATGGCCTCTTGTCAGGGTCATTACTAGGAAATCTTTGGCCGGAGTTAATATGACATGAAGAGTGTCTTCAGTGACATATAAAGTAATGAGTCCCAGGATAAGAACTGATATCACTTGGACTAGAGTTGACGTAGTCAGTCTAGTAAGAGTTGACACTTTACCCATACTCATAATCAAGTGGGGTATAGCATGGTGAAAGGACGAATTGCACAGTAATTGTCTATGGAAAGGTTCGTGATATGGTTCATGATGAACATAGGTTCATTCGTCAAACCAATTACTTTCCGGTCAATTGGGGGTCATGATGTGTTACTAGATACCGCTCATGACTTGCTTGGATTAAGTGTTAATCTAAGTGGCCAACATAACCGGGAACCTAATAGGTCACACGCATAAGAGTGATTCGGAGAATTCGTAAAATAGTTTTAGACAGAGATCCAATAAATGGAGAGCAATAGGATTAAATGGATCCCGATGAGATCGAGATATGTCCTGATGAGATCGCGACATCAATATTGCTGAAACAGGTCTTCGGTAGTTTTTTTATACCGGGACCCGGTAGGCCGGTAGGACCGACCCCAGTATGACTGGACCACTTCAGCATTTATATACATATATATTATTAATTAATTAAAGAATTAATATATATATATATATATATATATGTGTGTGTGTGTGTGTGTGTGTGTGTGTGTGTGTGTGTGTTAACGTGGAAGGAGAAGAATGAAGCTTATCCTTTTAACTTTTTTTTTAATATATATATAGGCTAACGTGGACAAGCCTCCACCATTAGCTTTTGATGCCTTTAATTGTTAAAGACAAAAGGCTAATGAAGTAGAAAAAACTGAGGATGATCGTGGGTTTAAAAAAGAAAGGGTTTTGAGAAAGTCCTAAGCTCTTCTCTTCATCAACGATCTTCATCTCATCTTTCAAGCTTCATCCTCCTTCTTCATCGTTTCTCCAAGCTCTCCAAGAATAAAGGTAAAATCTAGCAGTCTTTACTTTATTCTAGCTATTCCCGGGTCAAAGGGTTTGCCCCAGTTAGGTTCTCCGATCTCTGCGTGGATACCGTTAGAGACGGTCTCCTTTGGTCGTTATGGTTTGACATTGTTATATAGACACATGGATCCTGGCTTTCGGGAAGGTCCCGGAACAAAAATTTTTGTTTTCCACACCGTGTGCATGTGATGTACACACCGGGATTTTACTACAAAGAGAATAAGCCCAGATCACATCACTCTTTGTGTGCGACCCTGTAGGCTCATTTGATGTTGGCAATGGGCTTGATTACACTTCAAGGCACATAAGTCATAAGCTCAATCCTTTTGTAACACGATATCAAGATTAATCACAAGGCATGGTACATGTCAACCTTTGATTAATCATAGTTTCTTGATCCCCAAGTTGACTGATTGTAACAAATGACATTGATGACTCTTCATCAATTCATTTGAGCACGGCCATGCATTTCTTCAGTCACACTTGTCAAGAGGCCCAAATGATATCTCTCTCATTTAAGAGAGGTACAAATCCCATCTACGCTATTCAAGATCCTCCGCATGATTCATTTAGTGTCCAACATAAGACTATTTGTTATTCGGTTAAAAATAACTTAGTCTAATATCAAAACACTAAATTCCTCATGTAGGGAACCATGATGACTTCAGTCAAAAGACTAAAGTCAAACCATATAAAGAATCACTAATGACATGAAACCATGTAGTATTCTTTATGTGGTCGATCCAATATATGTTCTCTAACATATATCTATGTTTCGATTTGATATCTCATATCCATGATCAAGAAACGTGATCATCAATCGTAACACATACTAGTCTTAATTCATTATTGTTCCACCAATAATGATCGACCGAGACGATCTAGAATAGTGTTATAACGCTTATGGTTTTACTATCAAGTCACATACTTGATGACATAAGTCTAATACTATTCATGGAATGTAAATCACATTACATAAACGAAATACATGCATATATAAAGGAATACCTCATAATATATTATTAACAAGTCATAATGTTAATACATGAATCACAAATATCCATTAGCCTAGGGCACACTACTAACAATCTCCCACTTGCACTAGCCTAATCGGTCGATATCTAATATCCATAGACCTCGTATGACTCTCATGTTTAGGTCAGGAAGAGGCTTAGTAAGTGGATCGACAATGTTGTCATCTGTGCCCACTTTGCATATCTTCACGCCTCCTCTCCCAATGATTTCTCTAATCGATGGAAACGTCGAGTATGTGTTTGGATCTATGATGCGAGTTTGGTTCCTTAGCCTGTGCTATAGCCCCATTATTATCACAATAAAGGTCTATAGGACTTGCAATGCTAGGAACAACTCCAAGCTCAGTAATGAACTTCCTGATCCATACTACTTCCTTAGTTGCATCCGAGGCAGCAATATACTCAGCTTCAGTTGTAGAATCAGCAACAGTGTCTTGCTTTGAACTTTTCCAGCTCACTGCACCTCCATTCAAACAAAACACAAAATCTGATTGCGATCTAAAATCATCTATGTCAGACTGAAAACCAGCATCAGTGTAACCATTTACAACGAGCTCTCCTTCAAGTCCTCCATAGACTAGGAACATATCCTTAGTTCTTCTCAAGTACTTAAGGATATTCTTAACTGCTATCCAGTGACTCTCACCATAATTAGATTGGTATCTACTTGTTATGCTCAAAGAATATGAGACATCTGGTCGAGTACATAACATGGCATACATGATATATCCAATTGCAGATGCATATGAAATCTTACTCATGCGCTCAAGCTCTTTACCTGAAGTAGGACAATCCTTCTTAGAGAGCTTGATTCCATGTGATATAGGCAAGAATCCTCTCTTGGAATCTTGCATACTGAACCTTTTCAGTATCTTATCTATGTATGTACTCTGACTTAGGCCTATAAACTTTCTTGATCTATCTCTATAGATCTTAATGCCTAAAACATAGGCAGCCTCACCTAAGTCTTTCATTGAGAAACATTTCCTTAACCAAATCTTGACACTCTGTAAGGTTGGAATATCATTTCCAATGAGCAGTATGTCATCAACATATAAAGCTAAAAGACAACAGCACTCCCACTAACCTTTTTGTAAACACAAGGTTCATCTTCATTCTTGATGAATCCAAACTCTTTGACAACTTCATCAAAACGAAGATTCCAGCTTCTTGATGCTTGCTTCAATCTATGAATGGATCTTTGAAGCTTGCACACCTTTCCCGAATTCTTAGGATGGACAAAACCCTCAGTCTGTATCATATATACATCCTCAAGTAAGTTTCCATTAAGGAAAGCCGTTTTGACATCCATTTGTCATATCTCATAATCATAGTATGCAGCTATGGCAATAAGAATTCTAATGGATTTGATCATGACCACTGGAGAAAATGTCTCATTATAATCAATTCCACGAACTTGTCGATAACCTTTAGCAACAAGTCTTGCTTTATAAGTGTGCACATTTCCATCCATGTCGAGTTTCTTTTTGAAAACCCATTTGCATCCAATGGTCTTCAAGCCATCAGACGGATCAATCAAAGTCCAAACTTGATTGTCATACATGGATTGCATCTCTGCTTTCATGGCCTCTAACCATTTAGCAGATTCTGGACTTTCCATAGCTTCTTGATAGGTTGTGGGCTCATTATGATCAATGAGCATCACGTTATCATCATCAGTAACAAGAAATCCATATCTCTCGGGCTCATGACGAATCCTATCGGATCTACGTAGGCCTTGTGTTGTTGAAGACGCTCATCAACGACTTGTGAGCTCGCTTCAATCTCCTTTTCAGGCTCAATGTCATTTTGTGAAACTTGAATTTCTTCAAGTTGTACTTTACTCCCACTGTTTCCTTTGGAAACAAATTCCTTCTCTAAGAAAAAACCACTTCGAGTAACAAACACTTTGTTCTCTGCTGGGATGTAAAAGTAATATCCTATAATTTCCTTAGGATATCCCACAAAATAATATTTTTCAGATTTGGGTGCCAACTTGTCGGCAATTGGACGCTTCACATAAGCCTCACATCCCCAAATCTTTAGAAAAGATAAATTGGGATGCTTCCCAGTCCATATCTCATAAGGTGTCTTTTCTACAGCCTTTGAAGGAATACGGTTCAATATGAATGCTGGTGTTTCTAAAGCATAGCCCCATAATTATTTTGGAAGATCAGTTTAACTCATCATTGATCGAACCATATCTAATAGAGTTCGATTTCTCCTTTCAGAAACACCATTCCATTGAGGAGTTCCTGGAGGAGTCAATTGTGAAACGATTCCATAATCCTTAAGATAATCATCAAACTCTTGGCTTAAGTATTCACCTCCTCGATCAGATCGAAGGATTTTAATTGTTTTGCCAAGCTGATTTTGTACTTCATTCTTATACTCTTTGAACTTTTCAAAAGATTCAGATTTGTGCTTCATTAAATAGACATACCCATATCTACTGAAGTCATCTGAAAAAGTAATGAAATACAAATAACCTCCTCTCGCTGAAATGCTAAAAGGACCACATACATCGGTATGTATAAGGCCCAATAGCTCATTGGCCCTTTCCCCTTTACCTGTGAAGGGGGCCTTTGTCATCTTACCTAGTAAACAAGAATCACATGTTTCAAAAGATTCAAAAGAATCAATGAATCCATCTTGATGGAGTTTTGAAATGCGTTTTTTATTTGCATGGCCTAAACGACAATGCCAGAGATAGGTTGGGTTCAAATCGTTAGATTTAAACTTCTTGGTATTTATGTTATAGATGGGCTCATTTGTAACAAACTCAGTGTCTAGAGTATAAATGCCATTTAATTGACGCACAATGCCATATAAAATGTCATTCTTATAAATGGAAATACTTCTATTCTCAATAGAAAATTTAAATCCATCATTCTCTAAACAAGCAAAAGAAATAATGTTCCTACTCATAGTGGGTACATAATAACAATTCTTGAGTTCCAAAATGAGCCCAATGGCAAAATAAGATCATAAGTCTCCACGGATAAAGCAAAGAACTCTTGCTTCATTTCCCACGCCAGAAGTCGATCTCACGGACATCAATCTTCTAGTCCTTCTTAGACTCGCACATTAGTACAAATGTGAGTTGCAGCTCCGTTATCTAATACCCAAGATGCGAAGGAGTAAAATTGATTTCTATAAAAACATACCAAGAAGTAGTCGCACTATTCTTTTCTCTTTCGGCTCTTCCAAATAGAGTTTGCGGTTCCTTTCCAATGACCGTGTTCATTGCAATGAAAACAAACTCCCTCCTTGGGTGCCTTAGTCTTAGCTTTAGGCTTGGGCTTGGACTTGGACTTGGGTATTTTACCTTTGTCCTTTCTTTGTGCCCTTCTTCTTGAAAGCTTTTCCTTTTGAACCACAAGAACTTCATTGGTGGTCTTAACCTTTCCTTTAAGTTCTCTTGATAGCTTTTAGCATCTCATGCAATTCGTCAATGGACTTCTCCATATTATGCATGTTGTAGTTAGAATGAACTGATCATATTCATCACCAAAGATGCTAGAATAAGATCGATTGCCAATTCTTGACTAACAGGTGCACCTAATTTCTCAAGATGATGAATGTAACTCTTCATCTTGAGAACATGAGCACTCACGGTGTGCGGAGTCATCTTGCATGAATTCAATGCCTTAGTGGTTCTAAACCTCTCTTGACGTGCTTGCTCTTGAAACATAGCTTTCAGTTGAGCAAGCATGTCATAGGCTTCCATTTCCTCTAAGTCCTTCTAAAGGTCAGAGATCATGGCGCCTAACATAAGGCATGACACATCCGTAGAGTCATTGATATGCTTCATGTAAGCATCCTTTTGAGCCTTAGGTGCATTTGCTGGTGGTTCCTCAAGGATGGGCTCTTCTAAGACATAAAGCTTTCTTTCTTTTTTGAGAACAATTCTCAAGTTCCTATACCAATCTAGGAAATTTGTTCCATTAAGCTTTTCTTTCTCTAAGATAGATCGCATAGAAAGGTTTGTGGCTGGAGTAGCCATAATCTACAAAAAAATATGTAATAAGGGTCAACATTCATATATTATGAGGTATTAGCTCCCACTCAAATAAATAACCCTCAATTGAAAAATGGGAGAAACAAGATCCATATTTCACTAAGTCCTAAGAAAGCTTTGGCTTAACACTCAAAACTTAGTTATTTAGGTAGAAAACTCTTTTCAATTACATCACATGTAACTCTTGATGGGCTTATGTTAAAATACATCTTATGTACTGCATGTATGTAAAAACCCAATCTTATGTCCTAACCCCAAAACCGTTTTGATAGCTTAGTCAAGTTTAACCATATTTTACCTATGAATAGCACCATTATTCAAATGTCTTCCCTAGATGATCCCTACATGCCTTGCTTTGGCAAAAACCCACATAAGGATAAGCTAGAGATAAACATTAGTAAAGATTTATGGAAGGCATATAAACTTGAAATTATGATGAGGGTCGTTCTTAGTACATTATGAAGACTACTAATCCTATTAGTAAGGATGCTTGTACTATGCTATTTCTAATCCTATACTACAATATACTTGAGTATATATATATTAGAAGTATAGAATAGTAACTTACACATGAATATAAATATTTAAAAATATAAATAAACACATGTAACATCACCGAATATATAACACATAACGAACAATCAGCGTGGGAGGCGGCCCTTCTTTGGGCTTGTCGATGACCGGTCGATGGACTTGTGCTAATCATTGAACCAATCTCGATCATTTGGAACAAACGTTTTCGCTGAAAAGCTCATCTCGGCTCTCCGACCAGTCGACTAGAACACTTCTAGTCGACTTCCAGTCGACTGGAAGAGATGCTAGTCGACTGGTCGACTTGTACTAGTCGACTGGAACCAATATCAGTCGACTGGAACGAACGTTTTCGCTGAAATGCTCATCTCCACTCTCCGACCAGTCTACTGGAACACTTCTAGTCGACTGGAAGAGATGCTAGTCGACTGGTCGACTTCTACTAGTCGACTGGAACCAATATCAGTCGACTGGAATGAACGTTTTCGCTTAAACGCTCATCTCCGCTCTCCAACTAGTCGACTAGAACACTTCTAGTCGACTGAAAGAGATGCTAGTCGACTGGAGTATCCTTGTCCAACATGAATACTTGTGGTTTCCCATTCCAGATCCATGTCTTACATGGTGGAAACCCTAGCAGCCACCACCTGTCGGTCAAACCCTTCATGCTTGTCATATATTCTCATCAGTACTAAGATAATCAACAAATCCGAAAACAGCATGCATGAAATAAAAATACTTTCGTATCACGAAACCAAAACCGTGAGCACATGTAATCAAAACATGCATATTTTTCATCTCTACAGAATCCAAATCCGTAAACACATGTAATCCAAACATGTATATATTTTCGATTATACAGAAGCCAAAATCGTGAACACATGTAATCAAAAGCACGTATATTAACGATTTTACAGAAGAACCTGGCTCTGATACCACTGTTGGACACATGTAATCAAAAGCACGTATATTAACGATTTTACAGAAGAACCTGGCTCTGATACCACTGTTGGATCGCGTACGGTCTGAGTATTCATAATACACTACGGAAAAACCATACAACAACATGATGTATAATTGAAAATACCAAGGATGTACGAAAATACCTTGTTTTCGTGAATAGGTTGCTTCTTTTTTGGATTCCAAGACACTGCAAACGCGAATGCCCTCTACCGGTATCCACACGAGTATGCACGATCCGGGCTGCGGCTATGGTGTGCTAGCACGTCCTGAAACGCTTTCCGAACGCCGCTCTGATTTTCCTCTCGGATGGCGGCTAGGGTTTTGTCTTATCTTCCTTAACCTAATGAGACCTAAGCTTCTCTATTTATAGAGAAACCATAATCCCATTTAGGCCCCATTAAGTTTTGGCCCATTATATCATATATAATAAAAGCCCGACAACTTAATTCAATCTAGCACAATAAATATATCTACATTTATTTATTCAATACCTAATAAATTAGGCCCAAGAGAATAAGCCCAGATTACATCACTCTTTGTGTGCGACCCTGTAGGCTTATTTGATGTTGGCAATGGGCTTGATTACACTTCAAGGCCCATAAGTCATAAGTAGCCTCTAGCAAGACATTATGACTACCCAAATCAAATGAGGATCGATAATCCGATTTAACTCAGAATCTATGGTTATAAGCTCGGTCCTTTTGTAACACGATATCAAGATTAATCACAAGGCATGGTACATGTCAACCTTTGATTAATCATAGTTTCTTGATCCCCAAGTTGACTGATTGTAACAAATGACATTGACGACTCTTCATCAATTCATTTGAGCACGACCATGCATTTCTTCATCACACTTGTCAATAGGCCCAAATGATATCTCTCTCATTTAAGAGAGGTACAAATCCCATCTACGCTATTCAAGATCCCTCCGCATGATTCATTTAGTGTCCAACATAAGACTATTTGTTATTCGGTTAAAAATAACTTAGTCTAATATCAAAACACTAAATTCCTCATGTAGGGAACCATGATGACTTCAGTCAAAGGACTAAAGTCAAACCATATAAAGAATCACTAATGACATGAAACCATGTAGTATTCTTTATGTGGGTCGGTCCAATATATGTTCTCTAACATATATCTATGTTTCGATTTGATATCTCATATTCATGATCGAGAAAACGTGATCATCAATCGTAACACATACTAGTCTTAATTCATTATTGTTCCACCAATAATGATCGACCGAGACGATCTAGAATAGTGTTATAACGCTTATGGTTTTACTATCAAGTCACATACTTGATGACATAAGTCTAATACTATTCATGGAATGTAAATCACATTACATAAACGAAATACATGCATATATAAAGGAATACCTCATAATATATTATTAACAAGTCATAATGTTAATATATGAATCACAAATATCCATTGGCCTAGGGCACGCTACTAACAGTATAAGACATGATCTAAGGCTTAGGTGTGTTGCATTTGTGTTTGGGAAGGGATTGAAGTTGGAAAATGCTGAAAATCAGGTTTCGGAGTCGAGCTCCAGACCTGCACGTCGCGACATGCGTATGAACACGCCGTGACGTGGAGTTCGTCGCGACGAGCAGGGAAGCGTTCGTCGTGACGTGCAAGGAGGCACGCCGCAACGTGCGAGAGGGGCGACGTCACGACGTGCGAGGAAGGCTCGTCGCGACGTGCGTAGAGATTTGGCTCGCCGCGACGAACATCCAATTTTTCTGAAGGAGATTTTTGGGCATATCTTGGGTTGTAGATGTCATATTGAGGTGATTTCAGATTCGTTGTGATCTAGAAATAGAGGGCTACAATTTTATGAAGAAGGAAAGTTCAGAATTAGCCTCTAAGGGTTCGAAATTTTAGGTGGAAGTCAAGTGGAGACTTTTAGTGCTTTGCCTTTTGGATTTTCAAGCTTTTGAATATTTTCCTTTGAATGTTGATTGAATGAAAACTTAGTTTATTATAGGAAACCAAGCCGACCTGACCCAATCGCAAGAGGAAGGACTGCAGTGAGTCGGATACTCAAGCCATTTTAAGTGGGTAATATGTTTATGGTTATTGTGTGTATGGGCAAATTGCCTTGTGTATGCTTGCTTGCTTGCATGTGTATGATACTGCTTGTGTGGAATTATATGAGGATTATTGAACACGCATTGTGATTATGATTATGCATGGCTTGATAGGTCTTATGGCATTTTGCAAGAATGGAAAGAATGAGAATTTCGAAAGCTTTGATAAAATGCTTTGAGCATGAAACGAATGGTTATGTGTTTTGTTTGGGTAAGAGAGTTACGGATGGAGTCACGTGCACGTTGACATAAAGCCTTCTCCCGGTTGCCCTCTTGAGGCAACGAGATCCTTAAGAAATCGGACTCGGATAGTTTACGGTATAAACTTTGATTTATCCGGATCGTTTTACGGAACTCTCGAACCATTTATGTGCATTCATGATTGATTTGATAGAAATGATGCATAATAATCGTTATGTTGAGGAACAGAAATTGCATGACATATGTTTATATGAATGTGAATCATTTGATAAATTTTGACTTGTTATACTTGTACGCATATATGCTTGATTCTGTGGCTCGTTGCCAATGGCTATAAACGTATATGCCACTGAGCTTTGCAGCTCACCCCATTACTCTCCCCTCCTCAGGTGCAGATCGAGACGATAGTTGACCTTGCAAGGTATCGAAAACTTCGAGCTAGTTAGGAGCTGTGTATTAAGTTAGTATTTTGGTTAGCCCGCCAGCATATCATCATGGAGCATACTCATGTATTTTGGATTTAAATTTTATTTTGTACTATGCTATGTATGGTTGAGAATATTTGTTGAATTTCCCTCAGACTGTAATGGCATGAAACCCCTTAATGTATGGGGTGTTTAATTATGTTTTAATGTGTGCGAAATTGCATGAATGAGTATATGTGTTAATCGAATTATGTATTTGTATGGATGTTGGGATCGGGTTTGAAGTTATTTGGGCGCCCGTCGCCGGCGCGACCTGAGGGGCCGCCTCGGGAATGGGGATCCGGGGCCCGAGCCCAACATGTTTGGTATCAGAGCGCCTAGGTTTAGTGTCCTTAGCTTAGACTGCATAGTAGGATGAATTGTTTGCTATATGATTAATTGTTGCATTGATTAAGTGACATGCATATCATGCATACATGTAGATTGACCTGTAGCTAATCCTTACTGTTTACCTTTGAAGGAGTACGATGTCACCTCGTAGAAGGACACGAGGAGTTATGCAAGGATCTGTTGCACCTGACTCTCCGACTGGAGAGGAGAGGACTGATGAGTTGGTAGCCCCAGGAAATGCTGAGGCTTCTGTAGGGCTAGGTAGTGAGCCCGTTCCGTCGCAGACTCAGGAGTCTCCGATTCCGCAGGAGCAAGTGCCTCCGCTAGATCCGAGGTTGTTTCAGGCCTTCACCCAGGCCTTTGTTCAGGCTATGGGTCATATGCCAAAGCCTTCTGCTTCAGCCCTAACTAAGAAGGGAAAGCGGTTTGATAAGTTGAGAAAGTATGGGGCAGTCGATTTCTTTGGGACAACAAATCCAGAAGAATCCGAGACTTGGCTGAGAAAGACTGAGAGGGTGTTAGATCAGATGGAGTGTGAGGATGACGAGAGAGTCATCTATGCTGCTAGTTTGCTTCAGGGAGATGCTCTGCATTGGTGGGAGACTGTGCCAGGGAGTCAGATGAGGCCAGTAGAGTTGGCATGGCAGGACTTCCTTGCTGCTTTCAGGAAGAAATATCTGTCGGAGGTGTATATTCAGCAGAAGCAGAGGGAGTTCCTCAGTTTGACTCAGAGGGAGATGACAGTTAGTGAGTATGAGCGTCGGTTCACTCAGTTGGCGAGGTATGCTTCGGATTTGATGCTGAGTGAGGCTGCTAGATATCGCCGGTTTGAGTCGGGTCTGCACTTGGCCATCAGAGAGAAAGTGATTGTGCAGAATTTCTGTGATTTTCAGCAATTGGTCGAGGCAGCTTTGAGGGTTGAAAATATTGAGAACATCAAAAGCGCAGTGAACAAGAAAAGAAAAGGAAGAGAGCAATTCAAGAGGGGAGGCAGTTCTAGTACTCCTATGCCAGACAGGAGTGCCAGGAGCTTCCCTTCGATCGAGGAGAGGAGATGCAGCGAGCCGATCTCGACCTGTGAGGACTTCTACTGTGTCTCACCAAGCCTCAACGGTGGGCGGCAGTAGAAGGAGAGACGGGGATAGGCAATTCATTCCGAAGTGTGAGCATTGCGGGAGACCCCATAGAGGAGAGTGCTTCAGATTGACAGGAGCTTGTTTCAACTGTGGGGAAAAGGGGCACATTGCTAGAGAGTGTCCTCAGCCTCCACGACAAGAGCGGAGTCAGATGCAAGTTCCTAGGAGGACAGAGACTGTGGGTCAGAGGACTGTAACAAAAGTGGGCAGTTTAGATGTAGCTAAGAGAGTGAGCATTCCGGGGAGACCGAGAGGGCAGGCACCAGCCAGGGTGCTTGCGATGACTAGGGAGGATGCAGAGACTGCTCCTGATGTTGTGACTGGTATGGTTCGACTCTTTTCTGATGATGTGATTGCTTTGATTGATCCGAGTTCTACTCATTCGTTTGTTTCCTTGAGTAGACCTGTGTGTGATAAAAATGTGAGCCCTTTGGATACTCCGTTGATGGTGAGTACTCCAATCGGCCAGTATATTATTGTCAGTCAAGTGTATAGAGGATGTGAGATTTGTATTGATGGAGAAGTTCTGGTTGTGGACTTAATGCCACTGAAGATGGGAGGATTAGATGTGATTTTGGGTATGGATACGTTAGAAAAGTACAACGCCCGTCTGGATTGTAAGCGGAAGATAGTAGAATTTGAATTGAATAATGGCAGGAGAGTGGTGTTTGTGGGGGACAGAAAGGTAAGTCCGCCCAGAATTGTTTCAGCATTGGCAGTAGAGAAGATGATGAGGAAAGGATGTGAGGCGTTTTTGACCTATGTGGTAGACAACAGGACAGATAGAGGGAAGTTGGAGGATATTCCAGTAGTCAGGAAATTCTCATACGTCTTTCCCAAGGAATTTCCAGGACTACCGCCAGCTAGGAAAATTGAGTTTCCCATTGGGCTTCTGTCAGATACAGCGATGATTTCAATTCCGCCTTACCGGATGGCTCCGGCGGAATTGAAAGAGCTTAAGGAGCAGTTGGAGGAGTTGTTGGAGAAGGGGTATATTCGGCCGAGCTCTTCACCTTGGGGAGCTCCGGTTCTCTTTGTGAAGAAGAATGATGGATCGTTGAGGATGCGTGTGGACTACCGGAAGCTGAATCAGGTTACGGTGAAGAACCGATATCCGCTTCCTCGCATTGATGATCTGTTTGATCAATTGCAAGGGGCGAAAGTCTTCTCTAAGATAGAATTGAGATCAGGTTACCATCAGTTGAGGATTAAGGAGTCGAATGTGTCAAAGTCTGCTTTCAGGACTCGGTATGGGCATTTTGAGTTTTTGGTTATGCCTTTTGGATTGACGAATGCGCCTGCAGCATTTATGGATTTGATAAATCGGGTCTTTAAGCCATTCTTGAACCAATTTATCATTGTCTTTATCGATGATATATTGGTTTATTCCAAGAGTGATAAGCAGCATGAAGAGCATTTGAGGATTGCTTTGGAGACTCTGAGGAGAAATGAGCTGTATACCAAATTCGATAAATGCGAATTTTGGCTGAGAGAAGTTTCATTTCTTGGACGTATGATCTTAGAGCAAGGAGTGCATGTGGATCCAAAGAAGATAGAAGCTGTGGTAAATTGGGAAGAACCGAAGAATGTAGCAGAGGTGAGGAGTTTTCTGGGTTTGGCAGGCTACTACAGGAGGTTTGTGGAGGGATTCTCCATGATATCTGCTCCGATGACAAAGTTGTTGAGGAAGAATCAGAAGTTTGTCTGGAGTGATGAGTGTTAGAAGAGCTTTGAGGAGCTTAAGCACAGATTGACGAGTGCTCCGATTCTGATTTTGCCATCGGGTGATGAAGGTTATACTGTGTACAGTGATGCGTCGAGGAAGGGTCTTGGTTGTGTTTTGATGCAGGAAGATCGGGTAATTGCTTATGCTTCGAGGCAGTTGAAGCCTTATGAGTTGAATTATCCGATGCATGATTTGGAGTTAGCAGCGGTGATCTTTGCTTTGAAGATTTGGAGGCATTATCTGTACGGAGTTCAAACGAGGATCTTTACTGATCATAAGAGTCTTAAGTATTTGCTGAGTCAGAAGGAACTGAATTTGAGACAACAACGATGGATCGAGTTGCTTAAGGATTATGATTTGCTGATTGAGTATCATCCGGGCAAGGCCAATGTAGTGGCGGATGCTTTGAGTAGAAAGTCTTCGATTGAGCATGTTCGATCGGTTTATCTTCCTTTATTGGAAGAGATGGCCAAGCTTAAGATAAGCTTGAAGCCGGAGGAGTCAGATTGTCTTCTAGCTAACTTCCGAGTGAGGCCGATACTCAGGGAGAAAGTTAGAGAGTTGCAGGTTCAAGATGCAGAGTTGAGTAGACTCAGGGATGAAATTCAGAAGGGTAAGATTTCTGAAGTGGCATTGAGAGATGATGGACTTATGACAGTGAGGAACAAGTTGTGTATTCCAGATATGCAGGAGGTTAAAGATGAGATTATGGATGAGGCACACAATGCGCCTTATGCCATGCATCCAGGTAGCACCAGGATGTACAGGGATTTGAGAGAGTATTTTTGGTGGAAAGGCATGAAGAGAGATGTAGCAGAGTTTGTCAGTAAGTGTCTAGTGTGTCAGCAAGTCAAAGCTGAACACCAGGCACCTTCAGGCAAGTTGAGGTCGTTACCTATTCCGGAATGGAAGTGGCAAAGGGTGACGATGGATTTTCTGATAGGGTTGCCCAGGACCAGTAGGAAGCACGATGCTATTTGGGTTATTGTGGATCGGTTGACGAAGTCAGCTCACTTTTTGGCGATTAAGCAGACTGATTCTTTGCATGTGTTAGCAAAGAAGTATATTGATGAGATAGTGAGATTGCATGGGATTCCGGATTCGATTGTGTCTGATAGGGACCCTCGGTTTACTTCGAGATTTTGGGGTAGTTTGCAGGAAGCTTTGGGGACTAAGCTGCATTTTAGTACGACATTTCACCCTCAGACATATGGTCAATCTGAGAGGACCATTCGGACACTTGAGGGGATGCTTCGGGCTTGTGTGATGGACTTTAGAGGAGCTTGTGATGAGCATTTGCCATTGGTCGAATTTGCTTATAATAATTCTTACCATTCGAGTATTCAGATGACTCCATATGAGGCTTTATATGGGAGGAGATGTAGGACTCCGATCTATTGGGATGAAGAAGGAGAGAGGCAATTAGAAGAACCAGAATTGATTCAGACGACAGTTGAGAAAGTCAATCTGGTTAAACAACAGCTTAAGGTAGCACAGGATAGAATGAAGAGCTACATGGATGCACATCGAAAGGAGATGGAGTTTGAAGTCGGTGAAAAAGTGTTCCTTAAGACGTCTCCTTGGAAAGGAGTAATGAGATTTGGCAAGAAGGGTAAGTTAAGTCCGAGGTATGTAGGTCCTTATGAAATCCTTGAGAGGATTGGGTCACTCGCCTACAGGTTGGCATTACCTCCGGAATTGTCTCATATTCATGACTTTTTCATGTGTCTATGTTGAGGAGGTATCGATCGGATCCTTCTCATATCATTCAGACTAGTGAGGTTCAGCTGAGGGATGACTTGAGTTATGAAGAGCTTCCAGTGGAGATCTTGGATATCAAGGAAAAAGTCCTCAGGAACAAGACGGTTCAGCTAGTTAAAGTCTTGTGGAGGAATCATTCGGTAGAGGAGGCTACTTGGGAGCCATTGGAAGCTATAAAGGAAAAGTATCCGTATCTCTTCGATGATTCAGGTAATAATTTCGAGGACGAAATTTCTTTTAAGAGGGGGAGAAATGTTGGGATGATGTCATATTGTGTTAATTATGTGTTTATGTCTTAGTTTGATTAAATTGAGAGGATTATTGGATAATTAAGGTTTAATTGTGGTTAAGTGAGAATTAAAAGGGTAATATGTGTGAGGGCATTTTAGGAAGATTGCTTAAGTTGGATAAGTTAAAGCCTTGTTAGGAAGGGCATAATAGTCTTTGACTTAGGCTTAAAGGAAAGAATTAGAAAGGAAGAAGAAAATAGAAGAAGAAAAGAAAAGAAGAAAGGAGTTGCCGTAGGTGGACGGAAGAAGAGAAGAGAATAGGATTCGCGATCCAAGAGAGTTTTCGACGGTTTGAAACAATTTCTAGGTAAGTTAACTTCTTGTAATCTTGTTTTAGTAAGATTTAACCTTGGATTTGAGTTGAATATGTGGGAATCAGTGGTTTTAGGGTTTTAGGGTAAAAATGGTTAGATTTTGTGGATTGATGTGTTTATGACTGATTTTGAATTGTTGCTGGGTTAGAAATGTGGTATAAGACATGATCTAAGACTTAGGTGTGTTGCATTTGTGTTTGGGAAGGGATTGAAGTTGAAAAATGCTGGAAATCGGGTTTCGAAGTCGAGCTCCAGACCCGCACGTCGCGACGTGGAGTTCGTCGCGACGTATAATAATTAAATTCGTCGCGACGAGAAGGGAAGCGTTCGTCGTGACGTGCAAGGATGCACGTCGCGACGTGTGAGAGGGGCGACGTCGCGACGTGCGAGGAAGGCTCGTCGCGACGTACATAGAGATTTGGCTCGCCGCAGCGAACATCCAATTTTTCTGAAGGAGATTTTTGGGCATATCTTGGGTTGTAGATGTCCTATTGAGGTGATTTCAGATTCGTTGTGATCTAAAAATAGAGGGCTACAAGTTTATGAAGAAGGAAAGTTCGGAATTAGCCTCTAAGGATTCAAAATTTTAGGTGGAAGTTGAGTGGAGACTTTTAGTGCTTTGCCTTTTGGATTTTCAAGCTTTTGAATATTTTCCTTTGAATGTTGATTGAATGAAAACTTGGTTTATTATAGGAAACCAAGCCGACCTGACCCAATCACAAGAGGAAGGACTGCAGTAAGTCGGATACTCAAGCGATTTTAGGTGGGTAATATGTTTATGGTTATTGTGTGTATGGGCAAATTGCCTTGTGTATGCTTGCTTGCTTGCATGTGTATGATACTGCTTGTGTGGAATTATATGAGGATTATTGAACACGCATTGTGATTATGATTATGCATGGCTTGATAGGCCTTATGGCATTTTGCAAGAATGGAAAGAATGAGAATTTTGAAAGCTTTGATAAAATGCTTTGAGCATGAAATGAATGGTTATGTGTTTTGTTTGGGTAAGAGAGTTACGGATGGAGTCACGTGCACGTTGACATAAAGCCTTCTCCCGGCTGCCCGCTTGAGGTAACGGGATCCTTGAGAAATCAGACTCGGATAGTTTACTGTATAAACTTCGGTTTATTCAGATCGTTTTACGGAACTCTCGAACCATTTGTGTGCATTCATGATTGATTTGATAGAAATGATGCATAATAATCGTTATATTGAGGAACAGAAATTGCATGACATATGTTTATATGAATGTGAATCATTTGATAAATTTTGACTTGCTATACTTGTACGCATATATGCTTGATTGTGTGGCTCGTTGTCAATGGCTATAAACGTATATGCCACTGAGCTTCGCAGCTTACCCCATTACTCTCCCCTCCTCAGGTGCAGATCGAGACGATAGTTGACCTTGCAAGGCATCAGAAACTTCGAGCTAGTTAGGAGCTGTGTATTAAGTTAGTATTTTGGTTAGCCCGCCAGCATATCATCATGGAGCATACTTGTAACGCCCCAAATTAGGGGTTAGAATATTAAAGGAAGTTAGTACGAATTATGTTTGTTATTTGCTTATTAAATATTTACTTAATTGTGCATAAGTATTTTGGCATGCATTCGTGGCATTTTCCGGGTAAATTGGTTTAATGAAACTTCGGATTGATTCGGACTGTATTAATATAATTTTAGTAATTTTTGTATACTTCGAATATTTTTAGAAATTGATGGTGAATTATTTTTGAGTTAAAAATTTATTTCGAGAGTCATTATTTTATGACAAAATTTTGGTGAATTTTCGGAAGTTGTCTGGAAATTTTGGGTATTTCTTTGTTATAAGAATCTATAACAATGTATTTGGTTTTTAAAAAGAATAATTTATTAATTTAATAAAATAAGAAACCGATCCGTGGCAAATACCTTCATGGTTTCGTGACACGTGCACATGGTTAGACGCGTGGACGTTGTGCATGTGTCACACATGCTCAGATGTTTTAGATTTAAAACCGGTCTGGAGCTTAAGTTGTTCCTTGTTCTTCGTCCTCACCACCGAGCAATAGGTTTACTGGATATATTAGCTACACAGGTAAGTAGCTATATACATACTGTTTTATGTTGAGCATACTGTTTTATGTTGAATATATATATATATGCATACATACGGTGATACTCTGTACTTATGGTGTGAATATTAACGGTCATGCATTGTTTTGAAGACCTTGATATATCAACGTATTTAAGTGTTCTGTTTAGCTTTAAAGATGATATATATATAATCTTTCATTTTCTTCATAAACCACTACATCTCATTATGCTCTAAGTTTTCTTAAAGCTTACCTCATATAACACAAAACTATATACGGTAATGTTGTTCTTAGAAAAATATATATATGTTATATATAAACATGCAGTAATGTAAGATGATATGTTCTGTTTATTTTTGTGTTAATAGTTTTGTGTTATATGAGGTAAGCTTTAAGAAAACTTAGAGCATAATGAGATGTAGTGGTTTATGAAGAAAATGAAAGATACCGTGGAGTTTTGAAAATACACAATAGAGAGAGAGAGAGAGAGAGTGAAATTCGGACTAATTATATTTGAAGTTTTAATTTATTTCTGAGTTGGTTGGAAGCTTTAGTGGGTTTAAACAAGCTTAATGGGCTGTTAGAAGTGATGAAATGGAAAGCAAAATGGAAGGAAAGATGCAGAAAAAAAAATTTCAGAGTCGTGACAGGGAAGAAGATGGGCTGATTATTTTATTATTATTTTATTTTTGTTTCAATTTGAATTCTTCTACTATTTTGACCATAACTTCGCCATCCGACCTCCGAATGACTTAATTCTCGAAGCATTGGATTCATAAGAAAATTTGCTACTTCTCCATGTGAAATTTGTGAATTTTCAGATTTAATTAATAATTAAGGATTTAATAATTTAAGTTGTGAATTTGGAATAAAGTTAAGAATTTAGGGTTTGGTCCCGGAATTTGTCATGAACATGCATCATACGTATTCATCACACATCAGTGAATTTTTTTTTACTTATCCACAATAGTAATTTGTATTTGTGTCCCTTATTATTAGAGGATCGACCATTGCCAGATATTACCGGGGCTTCGAGGCAATAAACAGTAAGACGATTTAGGTAAGTAATACAGGTCAGTAATTTCAGTAAGTCAGTAATATAGATAAGAAATTTTAGTAAGTAATTTTGATTACAAATTTTGTGAGTCAATCTAGATGATTTTTGGGATTGATTTGATTTGTTTCTGCTTCCAGTATTATTATGCTACTTGCGATTTGTTTATGAATTCCGGACTTAAATTGTCCGAGGAGCTCAATATTCGGGATTGTATTGAAAGTGCCATTTGCTTGCACATGAAATGTCTGAAATGACCTTGTTTTGTTTTAAAACTGTTAAGTCCTAGTTGTGGGTAAATAGGCATGCCTAGAAGGGTCTGCGGCTGCTCCTGTAACACTTCGGTGTCTCCTGTTATTGACACTTCGGTGTCTCCTGTTATTGACACTTCGGTGTCTCCTGTTATTGACACTTCGATGTCTCATGATATCGAGACATATGTCTCTCCTGCTGATACCAATCATGGTATCTCCTGTATAAGTCCCGTTACCCACTTATGTTCATGAATTTTATAGTTTGATTTGTTCTGTATTCTGATATCTGTCTGATTCTGACATGAGCAAAATTATGATCTGTTTCTGAAATATTTATAACCTCCTGTGTTCTGTTGTTCTGATAATTATGAAATCTGTTTTGAAAAGCATTCTTTCTGTTTAATGAAAACAATTAATATATATTAGTTATTACTCACTAAGCTATATGCTTAGCACGGTGGATTTGCCCCGTGTAGGTTCAGAGCGAGGAGATTAAAGACTGGGACAAGTCTACTGCACTGGCCAAAGGAGTCTGTTCATAAAGTTTGAAAATGTATTTTGTTTCCTTTGTTTGGACTTGTAAATATTCTTTGGATTTCTGTTCTGAGATTTACGATGAGATTTACGAGTTGTAATATATTTGTGTGGGTTTAAGTTACTAAATAAAATAAATATCAGTGTGATGTTTGGTTTTGTTTGTTCTGTCTTGGGTGGCATCCATGTATCCTCCCAAGGGGTATTTGGGTGTTACAATACTCATGTATTTTGGATTTAAATTTTATTTTGTACTATGTTATGTATGGTTGAGAATATTTGTTGAATTTTCCTCAGACTGTAATGGCATGAAACCCCTTAATGTATGGGGTGTTTAATTATGTTTTAATGTGTGCGAAATTGCATGAATGAGTATATGTGTGAATCGAATTATGTATTTGTATGGATGTTGGGATCGGGCCTGAAGTTATTTGGGCGCCCGTCGCCTGCGCGACTCGAGGGGCAGCCTCAGGAATGGGGATCCAGAGCCCGGGCCCAACAGAAGTAGGTCCCATGCAGCATTGGGACTTAATTCTATGAGTGAACCATTTGCAGCGGCATGAATTGAGGGCTTATGATATGGAAGAAGCCCTTCATAGAAAGAGTTGACTAG
Source organism: Erythroxylum novogranatense (assembly GCA_029891385.1). Classification (NCBI taxonomy): domain Eukaryota; kingdom Viridiplantae; phylum Streptophyta; class Magnoliopsida; order Malpighiales; family Erythroxylaceae; genus Erythroxylum; species Erythroxylum novogranatense. The sequence continues at coordinate 107,115,352 of CM057226.1, read as the reverse complement.
ATCATTCTTCGAAATGTTGTGGTGGGGACAATGAGCTAGAAGTGTTATGAACCTTGTCCAATATTCATGCATGGATTCATTGTCTCGTTGCACCACACTAGTTATCTCCTTCTTGAGTCTCGATGTCTTAGCAGCGGGAAAATACTCATATAAGAATGCTCCTTTCAGTTGCTCCCAAGTCAGTGTGGTAAAATGTTGAGGTAATGTGTAAAGTCACTCCTTGGCTTTTCCTTCTAAAGTAAAGTGGAATGCTCTCCTCAAAATATCTTCAAGATTTGCCCTGGGTGGTTTCATGGAAGAACACACCATGTGCATAGTCTTCAAATGCCTATGTGGATCATCACCTGCAAAACCATGGAATCTAGGTAAGGAAGAAATTAATGCACCTTTAATTTCAAAATTCACATCATCAATATAAAAGCCATAAGGATCATAATTAACATTAGAATTATTAATCTCCCCCATGCTTCTATTGTCCTCGCCATTATGCCTTATGTTGTTCTCACTATGTCCATTGTTCCCATTAGGCCCAACAGGCCTATTATTATCATTTTCACCCTCCATGGTATCTTGCTCTGATTCAAAATCACTAGCAGGCAAGTGTTCACTAGAAGTAGCTCTCTCCCTAGGTTCTTGTTCACTCGATGACAAACTTAACTCTTTTGAAATATGCTCTTCTTCAAAAAAAAATTGACTTGCCCCCTCTATTCTCTTCTCTCTTCTAATCTTTTTCACTAACCTCTCAAGTTCAAGATTTAAAGGATTTAAAGGTAAAGCCCTACCACTCCTAGGCATAAAACAATAACAATAAGAACAAGGCACGAAACTGACTCACACAAAAAGATTGGGACAAAATAAAATAAAAAATAAAATAAAAATAAAAATAAAAATAAAACTAAAACTAAAAATAAAAATAAAAATAAAAATAAAGATAAAAATAAATAAATGAAGAAAGAAGAAAAAGAAAAAGAAAATCTAATGAGTACAAGTGAATGTCAGTATGGATGATGATGTACTTTGTAGTGTATGAAAGAGTGTAAAAAAATTGTAATATGCACAAGAAATCAAAGAATGTCAAAAATTGTACCAATATGCACAGAAAAACAACCAAAAACTTTTATCTAGCTAAGAAAAAAATAAAAATAAAAACAGTCAAAAGTTACTTGACACTTACGAACCAATTTCTTGGTTCCCCGACAACGGCGCCACTTGAAATAACCTTTTACGTCCGATTGTCGCCTTGGGGTTATTTCAAAAATTTAACCAAAGATTGCGTACAGCGCAACCTCGGGTCGTTCTCTTGAGGAACCAAAAGTGAAATTAATTTCTTAAGTTACTAGATACACTGCAAACTAAATTATAAAATGGGGTTAATTTTAGCAATTACCGCTAAAAATTTTAACGAATGAAAATAAATGCAAAGGACTTGTTTTTGGTATTTTAAAAATTGAAATGAGAAATTTGAAATAACAACGAGTGAATTAAATAAGAAAACAAACACAAATAATTAACAATAAATGACGCAATCCTTCAGTTCAATAACGTAGGCAATCATCACTAAAAAAATTATGGGAGTTAAAACAATTGAACCAAGAATTAAAATCGAACTTTAATCTAACAACCGAGCCACCTCGAATTGTCACAAAAATATTTTTCAATAATCCCAATTTACTACCTGCCACCAGACTAGTAAAATAGAACTAAGGATACTAACATCAATGCTCGACTTTTACGTAATAATTAAGAAATAGAATTAATGCCAGCAACAGATAAAATGTTTCAAATAATTCAAGCCACCTTTAATAATTACCAATTTCGCTAAAATCTCAATACAAAGTTTTGACCCAAAACAAAGTAATGAAATTAAATCCGAAATCAACATAATATCAATAGCCAAACATTAATCCAATGCAAAAATATAATCAAAACGTAACTCCAAATAATTAAATAGTAAGTTCTATAAATTACTAAATAATTAAATTGACAGAAAATAATTGTAGTTTTAAACTCCCCTAGAAAAATCCAAGCTCCTGCCTTTGCCATTGAACCGAAGGATTAGGATGAATTAGCCAAGAAAATTCATTGAAGTTGATGCCAATATTAAGCTCCGAAGGTAAGCCATGGAATTTTCGGATTTGGTGAAGACGACAAAGAAAACGGAATAAATCCCCTTCCTACGCAACTTTGTCCAGAACATGCAACAATACCACCAGCTCCTATCTTCTTTAATGTGATTAATTAAATCCTCTCTAAACACACAACACCACCTTCACAAACTCCACACACGGTCACACAATGTCACTCACAAGCCAACTCTTCACTCAACACTTCCAACAACGCCACCTGCTACCCAACTCACACAAAACCACCGAAGCCAGCTATATTCGCGCCTCTCTCCTATAGTATGATGTAGACAAATTAATTTGCTAGTCCACTCCTTCTTTTATGCATCTCACAACCACGCCTACTCAACCCTCTCTTCATTTTTTTTTCAGCTCTTCATACACTAACACTCACGTAAATCTCTCCTCCACACTAGAACAGCACACACTCACGGTTCACTCAATACACAACCAAAAACAGCACAAAGCACACACTCCTCACATACTCAACTGCATTTCACGTTATTTGCTTAATTTTCCAGCACACTCACAAACATCCAGCTGCACTCTTCACACACTCAACTCCTCACCAGCTACCTCTCACACACAAATCACACTCACGTCACTCTCAAGCAGCAGCTCACACAACAACGCCTCTCACATGTTTAGCTTCTCTCCCTTCAGTTCACTCCCCCCTAGTGTAACGTTACTCCTCTCCTTCACTTACTCACACAGCTCCACACATGTAACGCACTCACCTCCTACTCCCCTCACAATGCCCAGCAGCTCCTTGTGATCTACACCAGCTCCACACACAACACACTCCAAGACGCTCCCATTTATTCTTATTTTTCCAGCCCACACTCCAGTTACACCACTTGCTCACACAACAACAGACATATTTCCAGCCCTCCATAATACACGTTACTGCCAGCTCCTATTTCTGTCTTTATGCTTTCCTTCCTTTCTTCTAATTCCTCCTTTCTTGGTCCACATCCCATACAAGCCACTCCTAAGACAACACAACACTCCAAAGCTACATCCACGACATAGCACTCCAAGACAACGTCTAGCACCATGCTGCCTTGCGTTTTTCTTCTATATATATATATTTTAACTCACAGCACACCAACGACACACTCACACATGGTCCTTCCCCACCAAACAACCCCCTTTCTCTCCTTTTTATGTTGGTGTCTACTTTTTGTTTATTTAATTCCTCTCAGTGCATCTCTAGCTGGTGTTTGGTGCTTGCTGCATGCATGGTGGCGCTCTCCTCCTGATTTAATTTGCTTGCTGTCTTCTTTGTGTTGCGTTGGGTCACGCCTCCTCCATTTTCTGTCCGAAACTATTGATTCGATGGCCCATTTAATTGCCTGATCTTCTATTTGATTTATTTTACTCCACTATGCTTCCACGATGGCGCATCAAGCTTGAGTCCACTATTGGACGTTGCCCAATTCTTCTTGTGCGTTCATGTGGCGTGCGTGACTTGCGTTTTCATTAAACAATGAACACCTACGCCCTCTCAAGCGCTACTCTTTATTCTTGTGTCTCAAAGTTGTCAGTTTGGTCATGTGATGCTTGCATTTGTGGTTCTCTTTTTCAACTGCTTTTAATGCTCTTTTTTTAAAATTTTAATTTCTTCAAATACCCTACAACAAAAATTACAAATATCAATTGTCCAAAAATCAATTTATTATAATTAAACCAAAATCCTACTATTTTTTTTATAAACACAAATTAAATGTTAGGCACAATAATTCAAATAATATTCAAATAAAGCCATAAATACCAAATTTAGTGACAAAACCTCATCCAAAAGATATAAAATTATATTTGAATAAATGAGTTTGTCAGCCATGCAGTTTTTCATCACGCAGATTTTCACTGATGTTGTTTCATTAAGAGCGTCACATCCTTCTCTGTGTGACATCATTTCGGTCATTAACTCTTCACTCGTGCCAGATAGCTTAAACGGTGTCGTCTCAAGTCGACAATGGTAAAGGAATTCAACACTTTTAATCGCCAACTCTACATAGACCTTGGTTCCATAGAAACCAGACATGAACATGATAGGTTGCAAATGGATTTTTTGCATCTAGCAAAAGGTGGATGGCAACATCGAGCTATATAAGGTTTGATTGGATGCAAAAGGCTATAATCAAAGTAAAGGAGTCGATTTTCATAAACTTTCAGTCCAGTTGTGCCGCCAACCACTATTCGGCTTTTCCTTGCAAATTCCTTAACCAATAGTTGGCTCATTAAATAGTTAGATTATAGAGGAATGTCTCAGAAATTTAGACAGAAGGTGTCGAGATCATTTCATGCAGCACCGTGCAAACGACGTAAAGAATCAGTTTAAAGATTTCAAGAAGAGTTAGTTGTTAGACGACATTTAGGAATTGAGATGTTATAAATACTGTGAATTTACAAAAGTTGTATACATACGATTGTTCTTTGATATTGAATAAAAATTAGAAGAAATATCAACGTGCTGTTAAGTTCTTGAAACTTACCTTGTTTGCCTCTATTTCACTGTGCTTTCTCTCTCTAAACTTCGTTCTTTAAAATTCCAGTAGTTTCGTGCTTAGTTTTATGTATGATAGATAGATAACTTCAAAGTGGTATCAGAGTTAGATTCTTAAGGGATCTGTGAGAGTGTAGGCAAGGATTTTGGCTCAAAAAGATTAACTCTTTCCCGTGTAAATCGTGATTACGAGAGAGGAGTACTCAAAAATGGTTGAGAGCTAAACTCAGAGTTTGCAACCTGCGATCTTCAATGGAGAAGGATATTAGATTTGGACAATCAAGATGGAAACATACCTGCAAGAATAGGATCTGTGGGAGTCTATTGACGAAGACTATGTGGTTGAGGTTTTAGCTGAAGATGCACCGATTGCTCAGCTAAGATGGTTAAGGGAGAGGGTGACGAAGAAGGCCCGAGCTAAATCTTACTTATACCAATTAGTTGCACCTTGAATTTTCACGCGGATCATGGGACTTGGCTATGTGAAGGAGATTTGGGATTTCTTGAAGAGCGAATATGAGGGAGACGAGAAGGTGAAAAATATGAAGGTATTGAATCTATTGAGGGAATTCGACAGAATGTAGATGAAGGAAGATGAGTAAGTCAAGATCTATTATGAAAGACTGATTCAACTTGCAGATTAAGTTAGGCTCTTGGGAGCCGAGTTTAAAGATCAAAGATTAATGCAGAAGTTGATGGTGTCGGTGCCTGATAAGTATGAAGCCACAATTGTCTCTCTTGAAAACTTTAAAGATATTGGGCAAATTAAGCTTGCAGGAGTCATGAGTGTTTTTGTCAAGACTGAAACTCAAGAAAAATCCAAGAAGAAGAAAAGAGCTAAAGGAGGGTCTTAGCTCTCAAACATGCCAGAAGTATGTTGGCAAGAATGCAAGAGGAGACAAGGTGAATAAGTATAATCCTTGTCCTCACTGTGGTAAGTCGAATCATCTTGCCTTCAGGTGCTGGAAGAGACCTGACGTCGAATGTAGGAGGTGTCATCAGAAAGGCACACGGAGGCAATTTGTAAGAAGCAATCTACACAAGTTGTAGCCAACATACAAGTCAATGAAGAAGAAGAAAAGCAACTTTTTGTGGTGACTGGCGATCTTGCTAAAGCTTATCCATCCGACTGGCTAATTGATAGTGGATGTACGAGTCACATGTCCCCTGATCCAAGATTATTCAAGTGTTTGGATTAAGAAGTGAAGGCAAATGTGAAGCTTGGAAATGGAGATTGCATCCGAGTGGAAGGGAAAGGTGAAGTAGAAATTGTAACCAAGAAAGGTGTCAAGATCATTTTTAATGTTTTTTATGTACCCAAGATACAACATAATCTCTTGAGTGTAGCTCAGTTGATCGAAAGAGGTATGTCTGTTCACTTTGAATATAATGTGTGCAAAGTTTTTGATAGTGCTAGTTAGGAGATCCTAAGCACTCGTATGAAGAACAAGAGCTTCTCCATGAGACCTGAAGAGATGCAACAGGAGGCACTAGTAGGTGACACCATCGAGCTAGATCTTTGGCATTGAAGACTTGGGCACTATCATATGAAGGGGTTGGAAGCAATGAAGAAGAAAAACATGGTTGAGGACTTACCATCAATCCCATACAATCACGCTGCATGTAAGGTTTGCATGATGGGTAAGCAAACATGTACACCTTTCTTGAAATCAAATTGGAGGGCTGAAGAAAAACTTTGGTTATTACATATGGATGTATGTGATCCTATGCCTGTAACATCTTTGAATGGGAGCAGATACTTCTTGCTGATCATAGATGATTATTTGAGGTTCTCGTGGATATTTTGTTTTAAGAGCAAGGGAGAAGTTTGTTTCAGGAGTTTAAAGCTTTGATAGAAAACCAAACTGGAATGAGCATTAAGTCTGTGAGAACAGATAATGGCTCAGAGTTTACTTCTAATGAGTTTGAGTTGATTTGTAAAACTGCAGGAATCAAGCATCAACTTACCACGCCCTACACTCCACAGCAAAATGGGGTTGTGGAGAGAATAAACAAAACTGTGGTGGAAATGGCAAGGTGTATGTTGGAGGAGAAGAAGCTTCAAAAGGAATTTTGGGCAAAAGTTGCATCAATCGCTTGCTTCCTGCTGAACCAATTGCATACTCAGGCTCTTGAGGACAAGACACCGTATGAGATGTGGCATAGTATCAAACCAAAACTGAGAAATCTGAAAGCATTTGAATCGCTTTGCTATGCTCTTATTCCTCAATCCAGAAGGAATAAACTTGATAGCAAGACTGAACCTGTGATCTTTGTGGGGTATTCTGAAGTTAGTAAAGGATACAAATTGTTTTATCTAGATAAGAAGAGAGTAAAGGTAAGTAGGGATGTGCATTTCTTTGAGAATGAGAACTGGAATTGGTCTGGAGAAAAGGAGAAAAATGGGGACGTAAGGTAGACATTTATACTGCCTTCGAATATCCCATTAGCTACAAATAATTCAAGCAACCACGATGATGAGGATGAGGTGGAACCAAGAGAGGAAGCAGATCCAGAGTTACAACACGATCAGAATGGACGGAATTCTAAGGAGGAGCTCACTCCAAAAGATTTAGATGTTGATCATGATCATGTGCTAGTGAGAGGAGCAAGAAGCCTGGAAAAAATCTATGAAAGGAGTAATGAAGCAATACTGGAGCCTTCTAGAGTTCAAGAAGCCTTGCAAAATCCGAAGTGGCTTAAAGCTATGAAGGAAGAAATGTCTATGATTAACAAGAATGAAACATGTATTTTAGTAGGAAAAACTTCTAGATAAGAAAGCCATTGGGTTGAAATGGGTGTTTAAAACAAAGTTGAATCTTAATGGCTCTGTTAATAAGCTCCAAGCTAGGTTGGTTGTGAAGGGTTATGCACAAATTGAAGGAGTGAATTTTGGGAAAACATTTGCTCCAGTAGCGAGGATAGGGGCAATCAGACTCTTGTTGGCACTTGCAGCTAAAAAAGGGTAGAAGGTACATCAAATGGATGTAAAATCTGCCTTCCTCAATGGTGTTTTGCAAGAAGAAATTTATGTCCAATAACCAGAAGGATTTGTGATAGAAGGTAGGGAAGAATGTGTATACAAACTTAACAAGGCCCTTTACGGGTTGAAGCAAGCCCCTTGGTGTTGGTACTCCAAAATTGATGCTTTCCTTCTAGAGATTAAGTTCAAGTGGAGTTGCAGTGAACCAACACCCTATGTTAGGATACAATAGAGTGATGTAGCGGTAGTCTCAATTTATGTGGACGATTTGATGCTAACTGGAAGTTCAGAAGAGCAAATAGAGTCTTTGAAACACCAATTTTGTAGAACCTTCAAAATGACTGATCTGGGAATGATGAAGTATTTCTTAGGGATGGAAATACTTCAGTGTGAAGGATATATAGCAGTGAGTCAGAAGAAGTATATTTGCGATGTGCTGAAGAGATTTAAGTTGGATCATTGTAAGCAAGTATCGACTCCAATTTGTCCAAAAGAAAAACTGATGAAGAAGGAAGAAGGAGATGAGGTGGACAAAAAGAATTACAGAAGTATGGTAGGTTGCTTGATGTACATTACGGCTACTAGACCTGATATTCTGTATTCTGTTAGTGTGCTTTCTAGATATTTGAGTGATCCTGGAAAGCAACATTTAGTTGTTGTGAAGAGAGTTTTAAGGTATCTAAAAGGGACAGTCGAATATGGTCTGGTGTATGAGAAGATTGGGAGATGCGAACTTATGTGTTATATAGATAGCAACTGGGGTGGAGCAACAGAGGATATGAAAAGTACTACTGGCTATTGTTTAACGTTGGGTTCAGCATGTTTCTCATGGACTTCAAAGAAGCAGGATCTCAACAGCAGAGGCTGAATTGGTTGCAGCAACGACAGTAGCAAAGCAAGTGATATGGGTTAGAAAATTACTTGTGGATTTGCAGATTCATTTGACAACAATGACGGTGATATACATTGATAACCAGGCGGAAATATCAATTTCAATGAATTCAGTTTTTCATAGTAAAACAAAACATTTTAAGCTTAGAAATTATTATCTGAGGGATATACAACAAGAAGGGGAGCTGAAGCTGGAGTATGTTCATACGGAGGATCAAGTTGCGGATTTGTTTGCAAAAGGATTTCTTGTTTCACGATTCAAACAATTGAGAAGGATGGTGGGAATTCAGAAGCCAAGTTTTTGATCCAAGGAGGAGTATGTAAAGGAATGTCTCAGAAATTCAAACAGAAGGTGTCGAGATCATTTCATGCAGCGCCATGCAAACGATGTAAAGAATCAGTTTAAAGATTTCAATAAGAGTTAGTTGTTAGATGGTAGTTAGGAATTGAAATGTTATAAATATTGTGAATTTACAGAAGTTGTATAAATACGATTGTTCTTTGATATTGAATAAAAATCAGAAGAAATATCAACGTGTTGTTGAGTTCTTGAAGCTTACTATGTTTACCCCGGTTTCACTACGTTTTCTCTCTCTAAACTTCGTTCTTTAAAATTCCAATAGTTTTGTGCTTAGTTTTGTGTATGATAGATAGATAACATCATAGATGTTAAGAATGTGTTTCTAATTGAGGTCTTAACTGAAGAAGTCTATATGTTACATCCTCCTAGATTTCGTCACTCTCATTTTCCAAACCATGTGTGCAAACTCAAAAAGGCTCTCTACGGTTTGAAATAGGCTCCCAAAGCATGGTTTCAAAGGTTTAGTCAGTTCCTGATCATTATGGGATTCTCCACCAACAAATTGGATAGCTCAATGTTCGTCTACAATCACAATGGAGTAAGGTTGATTCTTCTTGGTTATGTAGACGACATAATTGTCACAGGTCCACATGATGGGTTACTACAACCATTCATTGATAAACTTAAACAACAATTTGCTATGACAGACATAGGCAATCCTTATTACTTTCTTGGCATTCAGGTCACTCCATCTTCGAATGGAATTTTTCTCAACCAGGGGCATTATATGCAATAACTATTGACCAGACTGAATATGTTGGATTACAGACTTGTTACCACACTGATGACCAACTCCAAATTATCTACTGCAGATGGAAAACCTCTCTCAAATCCCTCTGACTTTCGCAGTATTTCTGGGACTCTGCATCACCTGACCATTACTTGTCCAGACGTGGCATTTGTTGTCAATTCAATATGCCAATTCATGTATAACCCATCCACCTCTCACCTCAAAGCAACAAAACGTATCCGTCAGTATGTAAAGGGAACAACATACTATGACCTCCATCTTCCAAGGTTAACTAATCATGATCTCATTGCCTATGTCAACGCAGACTGAGCAGGCTTCCCAGATACAAGACGACCAACATCTGGCACAACTATTTTCTATGGTGCCCTGATCTTAAGGTTTTCCAAGAGCTAATGGATAGTTTCACAGAGCAACATTGAGGTTGAATACTAAATGGTTGCTCAAACTGTAGTTGAGATACAGTGGATCCAAAACATACTAAAAGAGCTAGGTATACCGCTGCAAAATCCTCCATCCCTGCTTTATGATAACGTTAGTATCATTTACCTCATGACAAACCCTCTCTACCATGGGTGCACCAAACATTTGGGGTTAGATTTTCACTTTGTTAGGGGGAAGGTTTCAAGTGGAACACTGCGAGTTCATTACATTCCCACTGAACTTCAAATTGCTGATACTTTAACCAAGCCTTTAAGCTCTTCCCAGTTCATATTATTAAGAGAAAAGCTCAACATTAGTGCCCAAGTTGAGCTTGCAGGCGGGGGTTAGGGATAAGTACATCACTTAATTGTAATTACATCTAGCTACTCTTATCTATCAACTAAGGCCTATCATCACTGTACATATCTCATTGTAACATAATTTAAACATATCTTATAGTAACAAAATTGTAACATAATTCATTATATATACAAACTCTACCCAGGTAAGCACATTGACTAAAATTAGAGTAAGGACAGTCTTCTTTAATCAACATTTAAAATTTTTAATTTTATTTAATTTTAATTGATTTTATGATAATCTAATACTAGTTGAACATTTTAAACTTTAAACCTCTTGTCTTACTAGTTTAACTTATAATTCTGTTTTAAAATATTAATTATATATGATATTATGTTAATGAATACTTAAATCAATTATATATTAAATTTTAACTGAGAATGATAATTATTAAATCAAGTAAAATTAAAATAAATATTATAGAAAAGCAAATAATAATTTTAAAAATTAAATATCGAATAAAAATTCACATCAATAGAAGTCTGATGTAATTAATTTTATGAATAAACTTTATTGTAATTAAATTTTGATGTAGCATAATTGTTTGGACTTAAATTTTTAAATGTGAGATCGAAATTAAGCATTTGAGAACAGATCACTTGAGTCATGGGTTCTCGATTTTTGTGAATGTGATATAGATATCAGATTCATAAAACTAAATTTGTCTTGTATATAACTAGCGATAAACAAGATTTATTGGCTCTAATAAAAATTATAATATCGTAACTGAAAATGTGAGAATATTTATATAATAACATTTTCTCTTTCGAAGAGAAAATAAAATATTAAAAGGTATCAAGCAATATATAACTCGATAATTAAAGTCCCTTATTATTACTAATTTTGAAAAAATGAATTGATGAATTATTCATTTCATGATTTTAAATAGGAAATTATTAAGAAATTTGAAGTTCTTGTTATATTAATAAAAGCAAATTTATATTTCATCTAGTAAGTCATAATTATCATAAAATTCATTATGATTTTTATTATTAAAATAAAATAATTACTGATTTATTTAGATAAAAATGTATATTAATCTTCGTTATATATATATTATTAGTGAAATAAGAAATTATGAATTTGCTAACTTAGACCTCAATGGTCTCGAATATGTCATCTAACCTTGAAGAGGCCCAACCATTGAAAAGGTTGAGTTTTTAGCAATGTAATCTTATATTGAACTCAAACTTGACTAACAAGACTCATATAATTTAACAAGATTGAAGTTCAAACAATTTATTTTAAAGATTATTGACTCAACATTTGTGATATCCCGTCTCTTAAATTGTTGAAGGATCTAAAGTGTTAGACTATTGAGTCACATGAGTAACATCATATAGCATGAATTTGATACATTTATGATATGATTTTATGATTTTATTCATATGCATAATATTGGTGCACACGTATGAATTGTGATTTAGACAAATTACACTTAATTGACATATTTCGGGGTATGGAATTAAAATGAATGTAACATAAATGTGCATTTCCAATATCTTGTACTTTGGATTACCAATGACAAGAATTGATGGACTATAATTGATAACTTAGAATCCTTTGTTACAATTGAGAAATTGATGAATTAAAATATACGTTTAGTCTAGGTAAAATGTCAAGTGACAAAACAAGCGAATACATGAAAAATTAGGTCGACAAAGCCTATAAAATGAGTGACATTTAACAGACATAACTGAGTGACATTTGACATAAAGATTAATTGACAAATAGCATTGATCATTGAGTGACAAATGGACTAGAAACTAGGTGACATTTGGTAGCTTATGGAGTGGATAAATAGCTTACATGCTTAGGGACATATGTCATGGTAATAAGGTGGCACCTAGCACCTAATGTGTTAAGTTTTTGTAGGAGTAGTTCAGCTTTGTTCATTTTTCTCTTTTCCATTACTCTCACCATTGAAACCCTCATAGCTTATGCATCTTTCTTCCATTTTGTTCATTGTCACTTAAGACCCACACAAAAATCTACTTAAAGATAGCCATAATCTGCTCAAAGATAGCTATCATCATTTTGCCTTGCTGAAAACCAACTTATTGACACCCTGAATTGGTGATGATTTTGCATTCATGGAGAGCTAGGTTAACTTGATGAATTGAGCTAGAATTTGAGTTAGATAAGTAAGTAAAGATTGTTTTTTATGGCATGTTATAATAAAGAGTTTATGATGATTGGATTGGGATGAATTGTATATGAAATTGATGAAGTTTGCTGGAAATTGATACATGAACTTGGATACTTTTCTGTCTTATTCTTGATGTATGAAAATCGTGGGTTATAAAGGTTGTTTTACAAATGAATTAGATTAAATTTTGAAGTACAATGAAGGTGAATTTATCCTAAAGAAAAAGTGCTATGTTGGGTTTTTGAAATGGTTAAGAACTATGACTACATGAATGATAGTGAATGAAAGTTGTCGTTTTAATTTTTGATGCATGAAAGACAATAATTTATAAGCTATCAATTGAATGATTTTAAGTTGAAATTAAAGATGAATTTGATAAGTAAATTGAAGTATAATTAAGGTAAAATTGAGGATAATTAATGGAATTTGATGAAGATGTATGAATTTGGTATGAAGATGTTAAAAGCTGAAAAAATTTTGAAGGAAAAAGGAGTACCTTCGGTTTACCTATCCCACGATTGCAGGAGCTACATAAGCTCCTTCCCACGATCATGGGCAATGCTTTAAATTGAAAATAAATGTGTTTTGTATGATGGTTAAACCATATAAGAGTAAGTTACTTTACTTTAGTTCATTAGGACATGATTAGGGATTGAAATGAACTTGTAAAGTTACTTGATTAAATGTTTGATAAGTTTAATTTGTTAATTGAGGTTATAAATTAAGGAATGAATTGTCTAATATCAATGTATATGAATTTAGGTAGTATGAGTTATTAATAGTATAAAGATGAATGTAAATGTAATCCAAAGGATATAAGTAGTGAAATAAATAAGGTTAAATGAGAATTGAGAAATTGTGTGAATATATAATGCTAAGAAAGAATTGATGAATGTATGATTGATGAATTAAGGATAACCAAACTTACTTAAGGCATAAACTTAGTTGCAAACTAGATATATACAAGCTATGATGAATGAATGATCAAGACTTGTGAATAAAGATATATACCTGGATAGTCAATTGAGCATGTATTGAACATAACACATATAAACATGTGTATGATTGAATAATCTTATAATTGATCAACTTAATAATGCGTGAATAATCTTATAATTGATCAACTTAGTAAGTCGAGCATGGCCCGAGCCCAATTACCTATGCTACAACTTTCTAATGAAACTAATGTTTTCAATTGAATTGTTAAGTTTTTAAAAAGTTAACCATTCAAAAATATAAAAGCATGAGCAATGAATTAAAAATCTAAAAATTTAACACTTTAAAATTAAAATATTAATATTTATTTTAAAGATCAAACAATTAATAATTTTATAAATTTTTAAATTTTGATGAAGAATTTAAATTTTAAAATTTATTACCAAAATTAACAAAACAAATTAAGTGCCAATTCAAAATGAATTCACCCAAGTCAATAAATTAAATTAAGCTTGATAAACCTCAAACTTTAACATGTCGAACCTAAACCGACCCATTGCCATTAGGTAGTTCTCTAATTAAGTTCCTTATGTATAACACTACAACTTAGTATGGTTTTCCAGGATTGTACACCATATGATACATACATTAAAGGGTCTACATACAAGAGGTAGTTAAAGAAGTTGGGAGATTTTCTTCTTCAATGGACATGTCTGCCATTTCAACTGGACTAAAACCTTCATCTTCGTTAACAATGGTGGATTCCGAGCTGAGTCCTGACCCTGCTTGGATTTCTTTAAACATTGCCATGATTTGCAACATTGTGGGTCGTCTGCAAGGTTGATCATGTAAACACAGACAGGCTATCTTCAAGTGTTGTAGAAGCTCAACCTCAAGGTTTGGATCTTCTTTCATGAGGGCTGGATCAAAAACATCAGTTATCTTCAATTTAGCATGTAGCTTCACCCACCCCACAAGATTGTTGTTGTCTCCGAAATCAGATGAGTCCGTTGGTTTTTTCCCAGTTACCAACTCTAGCAGAACTACGCCATAACTGTAGACATCACCTTTAGTGGAGCATCTAAAGCTTAGGCAGTACTCGGGAGGGACATAGCCTGGTGTGCCTGCTAATGTGCTAACACTCAAATGTGTGTCCATGGCGCTCATAAGCCTTGCCATTCCAAAATCTGATACTCTGGCCTCCAAGTTGTCATCAAGCAAGATGTTGCTCAACTTCATGTCCCTGTGAATTATATGTGGGTTGCAACTATGGTGAAGAAAAGCCAATCCTCTAGCAGCACCAATTGCTATCTTTCTCCTTGAATCCCAGTTTAGTTTGATCCCAGCTTTCTTCTGATCATGGAGAACATCTTCTAAGCTTCCAAACCTCATGTACTCATACACGAGTAGCCGCTCTTCTCCAGCCTTGCAGTAGCCAAGAAGAGGAACAAGATTCCTATGCTTGATTTTCCCAATAGTTTCCATTTCTGCAATGAATTCCCTGTCACCCTGTCCGCTGATGTGCTTCAGTTTCTTGATTGCCACAACACTTCCATCCTTAAGTTGGGCCCTGTACACAAAACCAAAACCTCCAGAGCCGATAAGGGTGTCTTCATGGAAGCCATTTGTAGCTTGGAAAAGATCTGCAAAAGTAAGCTTCCACAGGGGCTTCTCAAATGTGGCAAGATTGACGTTGCTTAAAGCTTCACGTGCACTCGTCAGCTTCCACTCAGTATTTGCACTGCCTGAGTGCGAGTAACTATCTATATATACATCAAGCGTTGAATCCTTCTTTTTCTTTCGTTTCTTCATTTCCAGGAAAACAATGATGAAGCCAAAGACGCAGAGAAGGGAAAACAGTCCCATTACTACAGTCGCTACTAGAGATGCCAGTTGTTGATGAGACTTCTCATGCCCTGGAATTGAGCTAGACCCTGAACCTGACCCACAAGAAGGAAGAGGAATCCCACAAAGGCCTGAGTTATTGGCAAAACTAGTAGCTGCAAAGGTTTCCAACTGACCCGTTGCAGGAATCATCCCGGTAAGGTCATTGTTCGACATATCGATTTCAGTGAGCAATGAAAGGTCTGTCAAAGACTGAGGAATCATGCCTTCAAGCCTATTGTTGGAGAGGTCAAGAATGCCAAGACCCTTCAAGTTCCCAAGCTCTTCAGGAATGTTTCCAGAGATATTGTTGTGACCCAAATTCAAGATATAGAGATAGTACATGCTCCCAACTTGCTTGGGAATACTGCCAGACAGCAAGTTGTATGAAAGATCAAGAAAGATCATCGATCCATTATCATTAAACATAGTTTGGGTGTCATCATTATACACTCGAATAAAGTTGCAGGGGTGTCTAGTGGAGATTCTTTTTAACTCTTCAGACCTGATTCCTGCAAACTCTAGCAAATTACCTGCTCCATGACACAGTTCACTCTTCTGATTCTTTAGATACACATACCTCTTTCCAGTGATAGAATTGACCACAATGTTGCCAGACTGCTTAAACAGCTCAGGTGGGATTGTACCATTTAAGTAATTGGTATTGAGATCCAACCAAATCAAGCTATGACAATCTCCAAGCTGCTGTGGGATTCTACCAAAGAGTGAATTGTTGCTTAGCTTGAGAATGGCAAGATTGGAAAGACGCCCAATTGATGCTGGAATCTCACCACTCAATCGGTTGTTCGACAATGAGATCCAGTTCAGGTTGGTGCAATTGCTTATACCAGAGGGTATCACTCCGGTCAATTCGTTGAAGTCTAGGATCAAGGTTTCCAATGTCTTTATGTTCATTATCTCCAGTGGGATTTCTCCATGAAGCTTATTAAACCAAAGCTTTATGTCTCGAAGTTTAGTAAGGGATCCAAGGCTTGCAGGAATAGTTCCGGTGAGGTAATTGAAGCTCAAATGGAGAGCAGTGAGCTGTGAACAGTTGCTTAGAGTTGCAGGAATATACCCGGTAAGCAAATTGCTTTGAAGATAGAGCTCTTCCAAATTGTTACCTGGATCCTGGCATAAACGAGCAGGAATCGACCCAGATAGATAATTAGAGCTCAAATCAAGGGTCTTCAAACTGGTGAGCATTGACAAAGAATCAGGCAAATCACCAATGAAACCATTACTTGACAAATCAAGATTTTGCAAGCTACTCATTCTCAGGAAAGTAGAAACAGGCAATTCACCAGTGAAGTTGTTGAAGGAAATATCAAAGGAACCCAATGAAATGCAAGAAGCAAAACCAGGAGGAACAGAACCAGAAAGATTATTTGAGGAGAGATCAAGCACGACAAGACCGGTACATGCATATTCAAGATGTAGAGGAATTTCTCCATGAAAATGGTTGCCACCAAGTGAAAGGAATTGCAAATTTCCCGTTGGAAGAGCTGGAATTGGACCTGAAAACTGGTTGGTAGAGACATTCAAGAAGTTAAGCTGTGCACATGAGCCTACCGCATGACCAAGATCGCCGGAAAACTTATTAGTAGAGATATCAAGATGCTCCAAAGCCAAGCAATCACCAAATGAAGGAACAATCGACGAGAAATTGTTTGAAGAGACATCAAGGTGCTGCAGAGTCTTGCAAGTAGAAACATCCATGCCTCCACTAACTTTATTTCCCTTCAAAGATAAGAACTTTAAATTGCAACCTCCATATAGTATAAAGGGCAACACGTCTGAGCCAGAAATCCTGTTCAGAGAAAGATCAAGGGACTCCAAGCTGAGCGTTAACCCACTTGATTTCTCTTTCACTGAAAAGTGAAGAACGTTGCTTGAAAGATTCAAGGACTTCAAAGCTGGACAAGAACCAAAACTAGTTAACTGAGAGATAGGACCTGAAAGAGAATTAACAGATAGATCTAAGCTGCTTAAAACCGAGCTGCACTTGGATTCAGAAGGGAACGAAATGGAGCCAGAAATGTTGGTAGAGATCAAGGAAAGGCTCCGTAGATTGTCAAGAGTCAAAAGAAACGTAGCAACAGAGTGAAAATCAGTGCTTAAAGGAACGAAATTGAGGTTTATAGAAGACACCCTGTTTGTTTCCTGGCATTTAACTCCAATGAAAGTACACGGGTTTTGGCTTGGAAGCCAGTTTTGAAGAAGAGATGAATTAAATATGGCGGCTTTGAAGTTGATAAGATTTTGAGTGTCTTTGTCGATGGAGGTAAAATGTGGCGCCAATGGTGAAGCTTGTAGAGAGAGAATGGTTAGATAAAGAAGCAAAAAAGAGAAGTGGGATTTCATAATTAGCTCTTTTCCTTCTTGGGTTTATGAAAGAAACACAAAAGGTGTAACCTTTAGTTTAAGGTCTGAGAACTGCCATTAGATATGAAGCTCTAAGCTCTCTGGTTTTAGGGAGAGAAAATGGTGAGACTCGGAGATGCCCTCCAAAAAAAGACCAAGAAGGGAAGGTAAGTTCAGTATCATGCCAGGGGTCACTCTCTCCGTACAAAAACCTTGTGCTCAACACAACTCTCCAGTTCAACTTTGTTTTGTGTCTCTGAGACAGTCCTTGCCTAACCTGCAAGATTATCTCTTTGTCCCTCTAAGCTAAAGTGTCAAGTACTTCTTCCTTCTCCATATCTGCAAAAGTTTGTCCTTGTCTGTAGTCAACTATTGCCATGTCTCATAATTTAATTGTAATCATAAGCAACCTTTTAGTTTACATACATTACTAACCTTTTCTAAAACACTCTTGTGTATCTTCTTAATCAAGTACTAAGAATCACTCCTTTTCTTACATTGGAAAAGTTGAGTGTTACAATAGGTTAGGTTGGGCTCTCACTTAACTCTGAAATTTTGTTCACCTTAAATTTTGAATCTTTTTTTAAAAACTTAAATTCAAATTACTGATCTTTTCATTCTATCTTCCTCTTAATTTGTGCTATTGGGTTGCCATATCATTTATATTTAACTTGCAGTTGACACCAAAGAGAGTCATCAGTTCATGTCCCCCCCTTGGTCCTACTGCAATAATATGTTCAATTATATGGATCAGTCCTGTGCTTGGTGAATTGAAGGATGATAGATAGGAGTGGACAGTGGAGATAAAGTTAAAGCTGCAAACATCCATAAAACAATAAATATTATTAAATTATTAAATAATTTATTAGAATCCAATTTAAAATTTGATAAGATGCTTTATTCATATTTGTATTAACAATATTTTATAAAATTTTTAAATTCTCAATCTTAAACCTTATTGGAGAAGGAAACAAGAAATGAATGTACAATAGTAGGGTGGGTCTCACTCTCACACTCTTACTGAGTTACTGGTCTTTTGTGCTTTATCAAGTGGAAAGTACAATGACAAACAAAGATGAGAGGAAACTAATGGATCCAGCTCTTGATTTATAAGATTATTAATTAGTTTTGACTTATTAATCTATTAAATACCTTATTTAAATTATATAATCTATAAATTATTATATGTATTTAAGGATTTATAAAATAACAATTACAAATTTCATTTCAAAGAAAATATAAAGAATTAAGTATACACTCCATTGTAAAGTAGAGTTGGCGTTTTAATTTAAATTTAACTCAATTTAATATGTAAAGTTTAAATTTAACGGCTTAAACTAAACCTTAAAATTTTAAAAATTCAAACTTTTAGGTTCAAAAGATTATGTCGATTTAATCTGAACCTAACTCGAACTTTAAAAAAAATAAAAATAAAAATTAGTGAATGACAAAAAAAACTTGTTTAAGTAATTTTGTCAAAGGTTTAAGAAAAAACAAAACTTAATCTATGAAGATTACTTGGAAAATTTAAGAATATGGGTATAGTTTGAAGCATCAGGAAGAGTTCACCAATCCATGAACTCATCTGTCACTACTCTGGCAATCTCTTGAGTAAAATGATAGCCACTCCCTGAATTTTGCTTCCAAATCATAGACTAATGAATCACCCACCCTGACCACCTAGGGAATGGTTGTGTGCAGACAAATTTCAGTATAAGATGGAGATAGAATTTTCCAGGAATCCAAACAAAGCCAAGAGAAAAAAGGTGGACCTATCAACCTTTTCTGGGGAGCACATGCACGTGTGCAGAAGGTATACAACACCCATCAATGATGTTTCTTAACTCACCATTGTAGAGCTTTCTGTGAATGCAACGCCTCCCATGTCCTGGTATAAGGCTAATTGCCAGCTCTTGTTCTTGCTCCACTGTTTCTTGCACTATTTGGGACCACAGACGTGTCCATCTCGCATGACAATGATGGGACGAGAAGAAGGCATAAAGCATAATAAGAAAAGATAAAATTTAATAACCACATAGGCATTATCTTCCAAACCATTCCGGCGGCCTGAGTGGCCGTAGAAAAATAGACCTATGTAGAGTCATTTACTCAGGGTTCTTCTCTACAGTACCAAACCTGATATCACCATTTACCAGGCTGTGAAATTCTGAAGAATAGCAATTGAAACTTACCAGTAAGGTCAAAATACATTGCTGTTCTTTTTCAATATCGGTAAAACTCGCACCCATTACCCTTCGGTTTCGGTTGTCTTAC
Source organism: Erythroxylum novogranatense (assembly GCA_029891385.1). NCBI lineage: Eukaryota > Viridiplantae > Streptophyta > Magnoliopsida > Malpighiales > Erythroxylaceae > Erythroxylum > Erythroxylum novogranatense. Next base: position 107,095,347 of record CM057226.1, on the reverse strand, counting down.
ATGCAGGAGGACAAGACCAATCCACCAAATGGCTTCCATCTCAAGGTCTAGTCAAGAAATCACATGAACCTATGGTACTTGATACCTTACAAGGAGAAAGGAATACAGAGGACTTTAAAAATATGGAAAGGAACAAAGGAATTGGATATCAAATAGGAAAATGAATTACTATATAATGTGTTTTTTGAAAAATGTTTCTTGTATGGGGACATTGCATCCCACTCTAGCATCCTTATACCTGAATAAATTAACCACATATTGAGAAAACAAATAAAAAATCTGTTGGGGAAAAAATATTGGTAATCAAGGATTATGACGTCCCAGCTCCAAAGTTACTTGTAAATCAGCTGATCTAAGATACTGAACTCTACACCTTTTCATCCCCTTCACTGGATTCTGCTAACGCATCATGCTTTTGTGATTGTCTGTTGTTCATTGAAAGGCTACGACGCTCTTTCCCTCCGGGCTTCGATGATGCATTACTATACCACACCATTCCTGCTACAGCAATGACCATACCAACAACAACTTGAACATTGAGACCTTCTTTCCCAAAGAAAACAAATCCTAGGATGAGCACCAGAATTGTCTTCATGTGACCAAGCACTTGGAATGTCACAGCAGTGAATCTGCCTATACAGATAAATTGGCTGAGGTTTGTTCCAACAGCTATACTGCATGATAGGATTATGAACAACTGCAGAAAACAAATGGTAGCTCAATTCAGTTCGTAACATGGAATTATTTCTAAAAGCACGCAGTGTAAGATGTTACATAATATGCCCACTCTTAAGAACTAGTAAACATTGTCAAGCCATCGATTTGGTTGTTGCAGCACAAAATGAAGACCACATCAAGCACTTGGCGTCTTAAATTTTAAGGAAGAACGTACAAAGAACTTGTATGATTTGACTAAACCACAGTACAGAACTACTTGCCACTAATGGCGACCAATAAATTGTCAATGAAAAATTAAAAGAAAAAAAGAAGACAACCATCATGTATACGGTGCAAAGAATCTTGATAACCAGATATGATTTGAGACAACAAAAACATGTAAAATAAAGAAGAGCAGTTAAGCTGCCTAGATTCTCCATTTTATGTACATTCATGTTAAAAGAATGAAAACTAAATTTCGTATTAAGTAGGAACTTACAGTAGACGTAAAACCAAGGGGGTATGCATCGATTCGCTTATCTGTCAACCAATAATCCAAAAAGGGGCCTGCAACCAACAAGGATGCAGCCTGTGCTGGAGCAGTGTGTCCCAGCAAATTGAAAGACCCAAGAGAATACTTTCGTTGGAGATAGTGTACATACTGCAGTGATAAATACATCCCTCAATGTCATAAAATGTATGGTAACATAAAAGATTAGGTAAAAGAGTCAAAGAGCAGCTCAATGCAGCAGTGTAAACAAAAAACCAACTAGAATCACAAGGCAAGAAGATGGTAAGAGTTGAATCAAATGTCCTTATTAATGATTAGCTATTGAGTTATCGAGTGAACTTTACACTTCAAGATTAAATTTAATTGCAATTCAGAACCTGAACTAAATCTTTTTTTTACCACAATAGCAAAAGCCATCACCAAATCTTTGATGGGTGTCATTTCTTTGCAAGACTACAGTTGCAATATGGAATCACTTACATACTGCTGAATAGAAGTGCTCCAAACTGCCACTAGCGCTGCCAGAAATCCTTTTAAATTCACACTCACATCTGTAACAGTACACACTGCAACACCAAGGAGAACCACTACTATGCTAAGCTTTGTGTCCCTCGAATATCGCACATTGTCCAAGACCACTTCGAGAAAACATGATACTGGAATCATACTTAGCTTTGCAATCTGAAAAGAAAATCTAAAAGACATCAGAAAAAAAGTGCCTTCCAGAATGTTCTCCACACAACAAAGAAAGAGCTAGAGCTTAGAGTATAAAACTGACCTGATAAAATCCAACTGAATTCCACATCAAACTCACATTCATTCCAACAATGGAGAAGTTTGCAAACAGAACAAACTTCAGAAGATCAAGGAGCGGTAGATGAGAAGACTGAATATAACCCAGCCACCGAAGAACCAAAGTTAACAAGGTGGTTGTGGCAAAATGTAGACCAGTTAAAGTTGTAGCTGCATGAACCATCAGTTTGAACACAGAATCAGGGTAGATGCAGGATAAAATTGTTCAACCTTCGACAAAAAACTCAATTTCAAATTAGGCTTTAAAAAGAACTTCCACCCTGTGCAAAACCCTGCATTACTCTGCCACAACAGACTGACTCCCACATCTAACTTCTATTTCCTGTTTTTATTTTACCGACAGGCCCGTCTCAAGAAAAAGATAAACCAGAAAATTGGATTTCAATTGCCTTTAGGAGGAAAAGGCAGAAGGCAAAACTTTTAAGTTTCACGTGTAATTAAAAGACATATTTAACTCATATGCCAATTCTACAAGTATCTCCCCAGGTCCGCGATCCAGAAAAATGTAATTAATGTTAGAGGCGATCAGATTGGGAAAGGTTGCTAGCAGAGCTGTAAATGGCAAGTTAAAGAACCTAACCTGATTGAGGAACTGGTGCACATGAAAATCATGATAGAGAAGACTAGGATGACAAGAACCTAACTGAATGATCTTAGAATGTTCATTTGCCACTTTTCAAAGTTAATTACAGGCAACTATATGTCTTTGCTACTTTTCAACCTTAACCCTTTCATGAAGTAGAAACATTTTCAAGGCACAAAAGGAAGTGGAACTGTGGAAGGCTTAACAAAGTTAAGAATTTAAACCAAGAAGTCAAAATATGATCACCAAGTACTATATTAGTTAGCCACCGTATACTTTTATTAACAAAGGTGTGACCGAGCATCCCTCTGCTTTTGTTTTTATACACTATGACCAGAACTCATAACTTTTACCATTATTAGCATATTGATATCGATTGTAACTCAATAAAATCCTAAGGGAAGAACAGAAAATCCTGACAAAGTGCAAAATCTCATATGCTACGATGAAAGTCAATCCTTTGTTATTTCCCTTTACTCAATCAGTCACACAGAGAAATCAACATATCTAATACTCAAACGCAGATATGGATCCAAGTACTTTGACAGACTGTGACAGGGAACTTACCAAAACTGAAACCGTAGTTAGCCATCAAGGCTTTGTTAACAAGGATTATTCCAACAGATGTGACAACATTGAACAACCATGATGCTGCATCAAGTGTTGCCTTCCTATCTCCCACGTTTGCCTTAGACATTTTCTTCTACTACGTTACAGTTATCACCAGAATCTTCAAAGGTTGCTAATCATGAGCACAGAAAGTACGGCTAAATGTCAAAAGAAATGTTGTCGCTATAATCACAGCTAACCTGAAATAAAAGGCACAGCTCAAATCAAAGATCAATTCTTACCTGTTTAAACAAACAATTGAACAGCATCAAAGCAAGTCTTTTTTGTTTTTGTTTTTGTTTTTTGTTTTTTGTGAAAGTAAGAATCCAACACGATCAAAATGGTATCTATATTCAAAAAACAACATAAACCAGAAATCATGCTAAAAGTAAATCAAAAGAATTCTAAAACCATCAAGTAGAGCATGAAGAAGAACTCCAGTACTGACACTCTCTCAAAAGCCAAAAACACACGATCATTGACACCAACCAACGAGTAAAAAGAGTCTAACATTATTAGATCTCCAAAACTCAAAAAGTTCACAACTTTCCAAGCAGATCCAGCACAATTCCACACTTAAAAACACACCCAAAAAAAACCTACTGCAGATCACGTTCATCATAGATCAAGAGCCTGAAATCACACGCACTAGCGAACCTCGACAGTACCTGAAACGGCCTTCACGTAGTCTTTCTCTTGTCGCTTGAGCTCAATCTTATCTCCCGGAAACCAAAAAAAACTGCCGCCAAACAAACAGAACAACAAAAAGACAATTCAATGCCTCTTCGAAGGGCTTTCGATTTTAATAAGGAATTGATCTTAGAGACGTCTATTATTATTATTATTATTATTTTAATTTTAATTTTAGAAAAAAATCAGAGAAATAATAATAATAATAAATCTAAAATTTCAATTTTGGTTGATTTTCTTTTAAATAAAATTATTTAAATATTTTATTTACAAGATAAAAAGCGAGTATATGATATTTTTAGTATATTAAAAGTCACTTTATTAAAATATTATCAATTAATATTCTATGATACTAATCAGTTTTTAATTAATTAATTTGATTTGTACTATTTGTTTATTTGGACCTTCATTTTTAAATTGATTTTTATTTTTTCCTATGATATTATTATTTATTACATCATGAGATTAATTAGTTGTGCTGCCTTCCTCGAAAGTAACATGACACCCCGACCTCTTGGGTCTGTTCATTGTTGACTTTTACACGAAGTTGACCTCCCAACAAGAAGACCATAGCCCATAGGAGCCACATATGACCTTTGGCTTTGACCACCCATTAAGCTAGGACAACAGAAACTTCCCAATTTTTGTAGAAAAATATCTAAGAATTTTATATGGGTTTTTTTTTAAGACTAGGTCGTTTGGAAGCTTTCAAATTAAAATCATAGACGAATCGGATTCAATTACATTTGTGGGATTGAATTAAATTCAATTTACACTATTTAGAATAAATCTATAAATATTATAATTGAATTCAATTACATTGTTTGGAACACAATAAAAATGAATTCAACTACTTTGTATGTCTTTTTTATCTTTAACTAAAAATAGTATGTAATTAATGTACGTAAATTTTGTAGTAATTTGTATATTTATGATGTGTATATTTGGAAAAAAAATTTAATGTTTTGAAAAGAATTTGCTAAACATAAATCTAGGAAGGCAATATGTATTGTTGAGAATTACTTGAAATTTCCAAAAAAATAACTCAACTTTCTTAATTGGGCATAGCAATGAGTCAGGTAAGGAGAGGTCGAGCCTGTTCAAATCCGAGCTTAGTCTAAAATTTTATTTTTAAGTCTAGCTTCAATTCGAAGATCCAGGCTTTGAGTTTGAGTCTAATCTAGTGTGGATAGTCTCGAGCTTAATTGAATTCGATTAAATTTATTTTTAAATTTTAAAAATCAAAACAACATTATTTTATATACAAATTTCAAGCTTTGAGTTGGACAATTTGAACTTGGACTCAATCGAAAGTCTAAAATTGAAAGAAAGTAACTCAAGTTTAATTCAAAGTCCAATCAACTCAAATTAAATCCAATCGACATCGGACTGATCAGGCTAGACTAGGCATTTTTTGTTACAAGGTCAGTAGACTAAGTCAAGTCAGTTTTGGTTAGTAATTTATTTTTTGTTAGTCTGTTTCATTTGTTATCAGAAGTGCTAGCAAGTTTTTAGAAGTGAATCATTTTGGTTACAATTCTAATTTGTTTGTTTTCTACTTTCATGCTTTTGACCGTTTGGTAAAAGCTCCATCTAAAGAGCATTGCTTTGTATATCTCAGGATAGTGAAAAAGTAATAAAGTATCCACTCTTTCCCCTTCTTTTTCACGTATTTGGTTATCAGTGGTATAAGCAATCTTTTTCCGTTTGTAGCAGAAAACTAATGACATCCGAAGTTTTTGTTCAAGCAGTGATTCCATGCTTTAATGGCCACTATGAACATTGGAGCATGCGGATGAAAAATTTTCTATAATCTGAGGAGTATTGGTCCATCATTGAAGATGGAGTTGGAGAACCAGGAGACGACTCTATCTTGACCGATACTCAGAAAACAACTCTTAACCAGAAGGCTGAAGGATCTGAAGGCCAAAAATTACATATTCCAAGCCATTGATCACACAATCTCAGAGACTATTCTTTGCAAAGAAACCTCCAAGGATATATGGGATTCTTTGAAGAAAAACTACCAAGGCTTTACCAGAGTAAAGTGTGCTCAACTTCAAGCCTTACGGAAGGATCTTGAGACTCTAGTGATGAACAACGGTGAGTTTATTAACAACTACTATGCCAGAACCATGGAAATTTGCAACAAGTTGTGTTGCCACAGCGAGAAGATGCAAGATGTCGCCATTGTAGAGAAGATTTTGTGCTCCTTGACTCTAAAATTTCACTATGTTGTCTATGCAATTCAGGAGTCCAAATATATATACTCACTTTCTTTTGACGAGCTGCAAAGTTCTCTTCTTGCACATGAACAAAAGTTCAACAGTTGAGGAGCAAGCCCTATATAGCGCCCCCTCACCGTAGGGTACACATCGGGACGCCCGGAGGTCGCTCCGACACGTATCCCACGATAAAGGTGCACCATCAGAATATTCCCACTAATAATCCACATGGCATCGCAATAATTAAACCATAATATCATAAATCAGTAACTTTTAAAATCCAAAATAATCTTATCATAGCAGCAATTTCAATACAGTCATCCAATATCCGAATAGACAAGTCTATCAGTCCCCTAAACAAAACCAAAATAAAGGAAACTGATACAAGCATCTATCCTAAGTCATCCTCAAAAGTCCAACCCAGCTGACCGACCTGTGTGTCATCGCTTCTCTTGCCAGCACGCTCCCACGGTAGGAAAAGACTATCTCCGGAGCTAGGGTCTACACTATCGATCCCGAAAAATTAGATGCAATTTTGGGTGAGTTTATAACTCAATGAGAAACCATCATCGATGGTTCACTCAAATCATACATTACGAATTAAATGACAAGACGCAACCAATAATATTTAATTAATGATATTATATAACAATTTACGATAATTTATAACAGTTATAGATCAAATAGCAATTTACAATAGTATATAACAGCTTTACTGATATCATATCACAATTTACATAAATCATGAAACAGTTTACGATGGCATGTAACAATTTGCAATCTCTCATGTCATCACATAATTCAAGAAGTTTGCAATTCAATCACCATGTGTATACAATGCATATGAGACTCTTTTCCAGCTTATTCATGTTGTGCCCAAGTCTTTGAGTCGTTGTTCGATGAGGGGACGCGTCGAGATTTTCCCCTGCTCGAGGCCGGTCGATCTGATGTTCGAGCTCGAGGCTCTTTTCGGTGATAATAGCAACTTGGGTCATATATCCATTATCGATCATGCATTGATGCATGCAATGCAGTTGTTCATAATTCGATGTATGGCTATAAAAGCCCGAGATTGTATTTCTCGATGTCATGCAATAGTCCAATCCAATACAAGAGAAGCATACCATTCGATCATGTATATTTCAGAATCATGCAATTTCACATTTGGCAAGTAATTCACATTGAGCACTTAGACGATCAGAATTTGAGAAACCAACTAGGTTACTCACCAGTAACTTCCGAAGCTCTTGCTCGAAGTTCCAAAGAATGTCCGTGGAATGATGATCCAACGACGCCTCTATAACAGTAAAATACTGTCTCATTACTAGATGCTCAATTAAAACGATTCAGTAATGCATATGTCTCGGTAGAATTACGTACAATGCATGCTCACGATTTTTTCGGCGCTAAAACCCAATTTTGAACTCTTATGTCCCATTCTAAGTCTTCGTTCAATTGGTAGGCAATAATTGATCCAATCCAAAAATTCAGTTCAATTTCCTTAATTCATACTCCCTATAGCAATTCCCTATTCATTGGGTCAACACCTTTATTGAAAATCTCATTTAAAACTCCAATTGTCTCAATTCAAAATTTAGGTCACACTAAGAACCATAATTGACCTTAATCTCGATAAATCAATACCATTTAAATTAAATTCTAACTCCCATAATTATCCTCAATTGTAGACCTCTTTCTCTAGTTCGTAATGAATCGAGAATCATCTCAATCGGAGGTCTATACCATAAGTTATACCCAATAGACAAAAATTAATCCACTCAAAAAATCCCTTCACCGCGGCGTAAAATGGTTCGCTCGCCGCGGCGTGAAGACTTCTCGTCGCGGCGAGCAATCCATTCTAGGTGCGCCGCGAGGCGAGGGAGCGCCACAAGGCCAAATAAATTGACGCCGCCATCAAGCGTCTCGTTCTTACCGGTCGCATGAGGTCAGCACCGACGTCATGACGTCTTGGGATTTCCCTTCTTCTCCGATCGATTTCCGTCCATTTCTCTCTCTAAAACCGCCATTAACACTCTCAACTACTCAACTCAACCATAATAAATGCCATAAATGCTCAAACAACCATTAATAACAACTTTAAAGTCATTAAAACTTACCAATCGAAGATCAATCCACAAATCTCTCAGAAATCACCGTAACCCTAAAATCCTTCGAAATCAACGATAACCCACTCTCAATCCTTCTCAACCTTCATCAATCACAATAAACCAGTTAGCCTAGCACAATGAGACGAAAACCATAGAGAAAAGATCGAAGAATCCTTACCTAAGGAGAAATCGAAGAACACCGTGGAGGAGAGGAAGAGAAGAAACGGTAAGCCTTAGGGTAAATCCTCAAATCTCAAAACCTAGGCTATTTATAGACATAGATCCCTAAATCGGTCTAAATTTCGGTCTCTAAATTTCAATGGCTCAATATTTTAATATCTTAACAGTATAACTCTAATATTTCCTTTGCCATTGGACAATTCTTTCAGTACTATACAGTCAATCAGTCGGTCACTCCAAAATTTTCGGTCCAGGCATTTTCTCCCAAATTTCCCGAAACTTTCCTATGAGCCACTATCAATAGTCAATCACAGTTAGACTATTCTAAATCAGTCATTCGAGTCCACTTACTCCTAATTTCACAATTAATCATAATTCATTCAGTTCAGTCATTTCACAATCCAATCAATCCATACTCACAATTAAAATGCCGAAAAATCATGAATGCATGTACCTATGAATAAATGCATATGCAATAAACCTGTTCTTCTATAATTAGAGGCCAGTAACATGCTCAATCAGTGAATGCAATGAAACCTATCAGTCTAACCCAATATTACCATAATGTCTTTGCTAACAGTAACGAGATGTTACAATTCACCCCTCCTAATAAAAATTTCGTCCTCAAAATTTAATACCTTTCTGATCGAATAGATGAGGATACTGACTCCTTATAAGCTCCTCAGTCTCCCATGTAGCTTCCTCAGAAGAGTAGTTCTTCCAAAGGACTTTCACCAATGGAATCACCCTGTTCCTCAGCTGCTTGACCCGTGATCCTATAATCTATACCGGCTCCTCAACATAACTCATATCACTGGCTACCTCAATCTCCTGAGCCGGAATCGCATGCGCCGGGTCAGAACGGTACCGTCGGAGCATACTAGCATGAAACGCGTCATGCATCTGGGACAACTCACTCGGTAATGCCAATCTGTAAGCCAACAGTTCTATCCTCTCAAGGATCTCATACGGACCGATATATCGAGGGCTCAACTTGCCCTTACGGCCAAACCTCAGTACTCCCTTCCAAGGAGACACTCGGAGAAACACTCTGTCCCCTACATTGTACTCCATCTCTCGCCGATCTTGATCCACATAGCTCTTCATGCATCCGAGTCGCCTGATGCGACTCGGATCAACTGTACCTTATCCATCAGATCCCGAATCAGCTCGGGACCTCTATCGATCTCATACCCTCTTCATCCCAAAGATACAGGATCGACACGGCCTCCATACAAGGCCTCATACGGTGCCATCCCAATACTGCTCTGATACTGGTTATTATATGCAAACTCGATCAGTGTCAAATACTGATCCCATGATCCTCTGAACTCCAATACACATGCCCGAAGCATGTCCTCAACAGTCTTAATCGTCCTCTCACTCTGTCCATCCGTCTGAGGATGAAATGCAGTACTGAAGTTCAACCTCGAGCCCATAGCAGTCTGTAGGTTCTTCCAGAACCTCGAAGTGAACCTGGAATCCCTGTCTGAGACTATCGACAACGGAACCCCATACAACCGCACAATCTCTATCACATACTTCTGGGCCAACTGATCGAGAGTATTACTCTCCCTCACTGGTAAAAAGTGAGCCGATTTAGTCAATCGGTCCACTATGACCCAGATAGCATCATGCTGCCTCGGTGTCCTAGGCAATCCCATCACAAAATCCATGGTAATTCGTTTCTATTTTCACTCCGGAATGGGCAACGAATGCAACTTACCCACTGGAACCTGATGCTCAGCCTTAACCTGCTGGCACGTCAGACACCTGGACACATACTCCGCCACTTGCCTCTTCATACCAGGCCACCAGAAATGCTGTCTCAGAGTACGATACATCTTGGTCGTACCAGGATGCATAGCATAGGCAGCTACATGTGCCTCCTCTAGGATCTCCCGTCTCAAATCATCTATATCAGGCACACATAGTCTCTGTCCCATCCATAAAGTCCCATCTCTCAACTCAAACTCTGAATCAGTACCGGCCTGGACTCTCTCAATCAGTCTCACTAACACTGAGTCTCGATCCTGAACTCTCCGGATCCTATCATGCAACATCGGCCTCAGCCTTAGCGTAGCAATCAGAGCTCCATCCTGACCCAAATCCATCTGTACATTAAGAGCTCTCAATCGAATCGCACTGTAACCTCGAAACTCAACTCGAGTCAGACCGCCATACGATCTCCTACTCAAGGCATCGCCACCACATTGGCCTTCCCTGGATGATATTCAATCGTGCAGTCATAGTCCTTCAGTAACTCTATCCATCTCCTCTGTCTCAGATTGAGCTCTCTCTGACTCAACAGATATCTGAGACTCTTATGATCAGTGAAGATCTGGAACGTCTCACCATACAGATAATGTCTCCAGATCTTCAGAGCAAATACAACTGCGGCCAACTCTAAGTCATGCACTGGATAATTCACCTCGTGAGACCTCAACTGTCTCGAGGCATACGCTATAACTCTCTCATGCTGCATCAATACACATCCCAGTCCCTGATGCGAGGCATCACTGTACACCACAAAGCCTCCAGTACCAGAAGGAATGCCTAACACCGGTGCAGTCGTCAATCGATGTTTCAGCTCCTCAAAACTCTTCTGGCACTCCTCAGACCATCTGAACGACACATTCTTCCTCAATAGCTTCGTCAAAGGGGCGGAGATCAACGAAAACCCCTTGACGAACCTCCGGTAATAACCGGCCAATCCTAGGAAACTCCGCAACTCTGGCACACTCCTAGGAATCTCCTAACTCATAACTTCCTCTATCTTGTGAGGATCCACCTGGATACCCTCACCGGACACCACGTGCCCCAGAAACACAATCTCATCAAGCCAGAATTCACACTTAGTGAATTTGGCGAACAACTGTCTCTCTCTCATGACTTGCAGAACAATCCTCAGGTGCTCAGCGTGCTCCTGTCTACTCCTCGAATAGACCAGAATATCGTCAATAAATACTATCACAAATCGATCCAGGTAGGGCTGAAAAACTCTATTCATCAAAGCCATAAAGGCTGTCGGGGCATTAGTCAACCCAAACGGCATCACTAGGAACTCGAAATGCCCATACCTGCTCCTGAAAGCACTCTTAGGCACATCGGCCTCTGCAATCCTCAATTGGTAATAACCTGATCTCAAATCCAATTTAGTGAACACCTGAGCTCCCTGCAACTGATCAAATAGATCGTCAATCCTAGGCAGTTGATACTTATTCTTCACTGTTACCCGATTCAATTGCCTATAATCAATACACAGTCCCAGCGTCTCGTCCTTCTTCTTCACAAACAGTACCGGAGCTCCCCACGGTGAAACACTCGGTCTAATGAATCCCTTATCCAATAGCTCCTGCAACTGAGCCTTAAGCTCTCTCAGTTCCACTGGTGCCATCCTATACGGAGGGATCGATATAGGGGCTATACCGGGAATGAGATCAATCTCAAATTTTGTCTCCCGCTCTGGCGGCAATCCCGGTAACTCCTCGGAAAACACATCTGGGAAATCCCTAACTACGGGAACATCCTGCAATCTCGGCTCGACTCTGGAATTCACTACGTGAGCCAGATAGGCCTCACAACCTCCCTGCATCAATCTCAGGGCATTCAAGAAGAATATCATCCTCGCTGGCACTGCCTGATTAACTCCTCGAAACACAGCTCTGAGCTGACCAGGAGACTCCAATACGACCTCCTTGGTATAGCAGTCCATGATAGCCCTATGCACAGTCAACCACCCATCCCCAAAATCACGCCAATCTCTCGAGGCAAACGATCGATCGGCACTCAAACCGCCGATCGATCCGAACTGACATCCCATACATCCTCCCCAATACAACAGACTATCTAGAGGTGTACTCACCTCTAACCCATACTATAACCTCTGCCTATCCCCGTGCAGTCTACATGCTAAATGCGGTGCAATGAAGGAATGAGTGGATCCAGGATCCAACAATGCGTATGCTTCAAAACCAGAAATAAGAAGCATACCCGCAACAACATCCGAGGAATCCTGGGCCTCCTGCCGAGTCATGGCATAGACCACCGGCTCGAGATCTACGCCTTTGCTCAGACCCTCTGATCTCACTGCGGACCCCTCTGCTCGACCTCGGCCTCGACCTCGACCTCTCCATCCTGATCCACCTCCACGGCTCGGCTGGACCGTGGTATTGCTGCCTGATCTTTCAGTCATAGTAGACTGGGCTCCCAAAGTCTCTAGGCAGTTCCTCGCTAGGTGGTCCATCGAACCATACCTCAGCAGCTCAGACAGACCATCGGCACTCTCCATCGTGTCTCTTGCCACAATGCTCACATAAAGGAGCAGATCGCTCAAACTCGCACCGCCGCCACCACTAACAAATTGCATAAATCGCCTTCTCGCCCATGACCAATTGTCTAGCCCCTCCTGCAGATCGGAAGGGCCTACTCATCGTTCTTGAACCCTCTCGCAAAGATCGCCTCACGTCACATCGATCTCTTATGCTGGTCCCATGATCGCCTCTCCACACGCCGTCTCAATAATGCTCTATCCTCACTGTCGCAGCGCTCAGTTCAATAAAACTGCCCATATCGGATCTAGCCAATAGGGTACGGATCTCCAGATTGAGTTCGCCCTCAAAACGCCGACACCTGTCAGCCTCAGTATACACCAATGAAGAAGCATAGACCACTAACTCATTGAACCGCACCTCATAGTCGGCCACGGTCAACTGCCCCTGTCTCAGCTCTAAGAACTCTTGCAACTTCATTTCCAGATAGATCTTGGGCATGAAATTGTCCTTGAAGGCCCTCAGAAAGTCGTCCCATGTCAGTGTACAAGGCCTGGTGGTACTGTCCGAGACAGTCTTCAACCACTGATATGCAGAACCCTGTAGCAGAGAAACCGCGTAGTCGAAATGCTCATCCGGGTCACAGTCCATCTGATCGAGGACTCTCTCAGTCCTCTCTAGCCATCCCTCAGCCTCCGCAGGGTCGGTGCTGCTATAGAAATCAACCGCCCCCTCCTTACGCAATTGATCATATCTCCGTTCCCGTCTCACAGGAACTCGAGGAGGCAACTCCTCTGAATGAGGCGCAGGAGACTCCCTACTAGCTCCTACCGATTCTAGGTCAGCTGGTAACTCAACTCGATCTCCAAGGACGGATGACCTAAAACAGACAAGAAATTCTGATCAGTTCTGCTATTCTTACAGTAATTCAAGCCTAAATTCACTAATCCCAAAATATGCCAAACCATGCTCTGATACCACTTAATGTAGCGCCCCCTCACCGTAGGGTACACATAAGGACGCCCGGAGGTCGCTCCGACACGTATCCCACGATAAAGGTGCACCATCAGAATATTCCCACTAATAATCCACATGGCATCGCAATAATTAAACCATAATATCATAAATCAGTAACTTTTAAAATCCAAAATAATCTTATCATAGCAGCAATTTCAATACAGTCATCCAATATCCGAATAGACAAGTCTATCAGTCCCCTAAACAAAACCAAAATAAAGGAAACTGATACAAGCATCTATCCTAAGTCATCCTCAAAAGTCCAACCCAGCTGACCGACCTGTGTGTCATCGCTTCTCTTGCCAGCACGCTCCCACGGTAGGAAAAGACTATCTCCGGAGCTAGGGGTCTACACTATCGATCCTGAAAAATTAGATGCAATTTTGGGTGAGTTTGCGAACTCAGTGAGAAACCATCATCGATGGTTCACTCAAATCATGCATTACGCAAATCAAATACAAACCGACACAATAATATTTAATTAACAGTATTATATAACAATTTACAGTAATTTATAACAGTTTGCATTATCAAATAGCAATTTACAATAGTATATAACGCTTTACGATATCATATCACAATTTACAAAAATCATGAAACAGCTTTACGATGGCATGTAACAATTTGCAATCTCTCATGTCATCACATAATTCAGTAAGTTTGCAATTCAATCAGTCATGTGTATACAATGCATATGAGACTCTTTTCCAGTTATTCAGTGTTGTGCCCAAGTGCTGAGTCAGTGTTCAGTGGGGGACGCGTCAGGGATTTCTCCCATCGGGCTCGAGACCCGGTCAGTACAGTGTTCGAGCTCGAGGCTCTTTTCAGTGATAATAGCAACTTGGGTCAAATATCCATTATCTGATCATGCATTTATGCATGCAATGCAGTGTTCAGTAATTCAGTGTATGGCTATAAAAGCCCAGTATTGTATTTCTCAGTGTCATGCAGTAGTCCAATCCAATACAGTAGAAACATACCATTCAATCATGTATATTTCAGTAATCATGCAATTTCACATTTGACAAGTAATTCACATTGAGCACTTAGACAGTCAGGAATTTGAGAAACCAACTAGGTTACTCACTTGTAACTTCCGAGCTATTGCCTGGAAGTTCCAGCAATGTCCGTAGAATGACGATCCAACGACGCCTCTATAACAGTAAAATACAGTCCCATTACTAGATGCTCAATTAAAACGATTCAGTAATGCATATGTCGAGGTGGAATTACGTACAATGCATGCTCACGATTTTTCCGACGCTAAAACCCAATTTTGAACTCTTATGTCCCATTCTAAGTCTTCGCTCAATTGGTAGGCAATAATTGATCCAATCCAAAAATTCAGTTCAATTTTCTCAATTCATACTCCCTATAGCAATTCCCTATTCATTGGGTCAACACCTTTATTGAAAATCCCATTTAAAACTCCAATTGTCTCAATTCAATATTTAGGTCACACTAAGAACCATAATTGACCTTAATCTCGATAAATCAATACCATTTAAATTAAATTCTAACTCCCATAATTATCCTCAATTATAGACCTTTTTCTCTAGTTCGTAATGAATCGAGAATCATCTCAATCGGAGGTCTATACCATAAGTTATACCCAATAGACAAAAATTAATCCAATCAGAAAATCCCTTCGTCGCGGCCAAGAAGCTCTCGCCATGCACAGAATGGTTCGCTGCATGGCGAGCAATCCATTCTGGGTGCGCCATGAGGCGAGGAAGCCTTGCCATGCAAATAAATTGACGCCGCGCGACGTCTCGCTAATTGTCGCGGCGTCTTGTTGTGCTCGTCGCAGCGAGCACAATATTTTCTCGTCGCGGCGAGGCCGCACCAGACATCGCGACGTGCGGGGATTTCCCCTTCTTCTCCGATCGATTTTTGTCCATTTCTCTCTCTAAAATCGCCATTGACACTCTCAACTACTCAACTCAACCATAATAAATGTCATAAATGCTCAAACAACCATTAATAACAACTTTAAAGTCATTAAAACTTACCAATCGAAGATCAATCCACAAATCTCTCAGAAATCACCATAACCCTAAAATCCTTCGAAATCAACGATAACCCACTCTCAATCCTTCTCAACCTTCATCAATCACAATAAACCAGTTAGCCTAGCACAATGAGACGAAAACCATAGAGAAAAGATCGAAGAATCCTTACCTAGGGAGAAATCGAAGAACACCGTGGAGGAGAGGAAGAGAAGAAACGGTAAGCCTTAGAGTAAATCCTCAAATCTCAAAACCTAGGCTATTTATAGACATAGATCCCTAAATCGGTCTAAATTTCGGTCTCTAAATTTCAATGACTCAACATTTTAATATCTTAACAGTATAACTCTAATATTTCCTTTGCCATTGGACAATTCTTTTAGTACTATACAGTCAATCAGTCGGTCACTCCAAAATTTCCAGTTCGGGCATTTTCTCCCGAATTTCCCGAAACTTTCCTATGAGCCACTATCAATAGTCAATCACACTTAGAGTATTCTAAATCAGTCATTCGAGTCCACTTACTCCTAATTTCACAATTAATCATAATTCAGTCAGTTCAGTCATTTCACAATCCAATCAATCCATACTCACAATTAAAATGCCGGAAAATCATGAATGCATGTACCTATGAATAAATGCATATGCAATAAACATGTTCCTCTATAATTAGAGGCCAGTAGCATGCTCAATCAGTGAATGCAATAAAACCTATCAGTCTAACCCAATATTACCATAATGCCCTTGCTAACAGTAACGGGATGTTACACCCTAAAAGCTTATGCAAATTCCAACAACTCAAGGGGACGAGGTAGGGGCAAAGGTTGAGGTTGAGGTCGAGGAAAGGGCGAACGTTGAAACAGAGATGGTATCAAGAATTCCAGGGTGATCAAAGCCAAGGTAGAGGATGCAGCTTTGACAAATCCAAGGTAGAATGCTCCAGATGCCATAATTTTGGTCATTTTTGTTCTGAATGTCGTACAAGGCTACCTAATGACAAGACAGAATGTTCAAAGTTTGTTGAAAAAGAGGAAACAAACACCTTACTTGTGGTTATGAAAAGAGATAAAGCATATGAGTCAGAAATATGACATGTGGGCACGGGTTGTAGCAACTATATGAGTGGAAGAAAGTCCTTTTTTTGACATTTGAATGAAGAATTTTGTTATATTGTGTCTTTCTGTGATTCTTCTAAAATTGAAGTGATTGGTAAAGGTGATATTTGTTAGTAAATATATAAAAACCAATTAAGTTGGCTTCATACAACAGCTTAAGCTATTGTGGTGAAACGGTCACTTAACGTGATATTAGAGCCTTTATAACCAAGTAGTTGTAACTTCAAATCCTACTACCCACCTATTATTCAGCACAAGGTAGAGTGAGCCTGTGCAAATTTCAAGCCCATAGGATTTTCAATTGAAAGATTTGTTAGTGAATATATAAAATCAATTAAGTTGGCCTCACACAACAACTTAAATAATTGTGGTAAAACGATCACTTAACAATAATAAGATACGAACCAAGAATGATTTTGTGGAGACAATTTCTAATGTACTATATGTTTCTAACCTGAAAAGTAATTTATTAAGTGTTGGTCAATTGCAAGAGAAGGGTTATGTTATTGCCATTAAGAATGTTGCTTATGAAATTTATGATTCTATGAGAGGTGCTATTGTAGTTGTTCAAATGAGTTAAAACAAGTTGTTCCCTTTACAGATTGAAAGTATTCAGTCTTGTTTAATGGCTGAGATGAAAGAACCCTCTTGGTTATGGCATTTTCGTTATGACATCCTGAGTTTTAATGAGTTGAAGACTCTCCAACATAAAGGTATGGTGATTAGTCTTCCTCAAATTATGGTTCCCTCCAAAGTATGTGAAAAGTGTGTCATTAGCAAACTACACCAGTCACCATTTCCAAAAGGGAAGTCTTGGAGAGCTAAAGATCTTTTACAGCTAGTGCATTCAGACATTTGCAGACCAATAAATCCATCATCAAATGGAGGTAAATGTTACTTAATTACCTCTATTGGTGATTGTTCAAGAAAAACTTTGGTCTATTTTCAACAGGAGAAATCATAAGTTTTTTTAGTATTTAAGAACTTTAAAGCCCTCATAGAGAATGAAGTTGATAGGAACATTCATACCTTTTGTATAGATCAAGGTGGTGAGTATTGTTAAAAGGAATTTAAAGATTTTTTTTGCAGATCATGGCATCAAAAGAGAGCTTACAGCTATATATATACCACAACAAAATGGTGTATCGGAGAGGAAAAATAGAACTATCCTCAACATGTTGAGAAGCTTAACGACAGGAAGAAGAGTTCCAAAAACTTTCTGTTTTGAAGCAGCAAAGTGGAGCATCCACCTACTGAACAGAAGTCCTATTTTTTATGTTCAAAACATGACATTGCAGGAGGCTTGGAGTGGGAGAAAACCAATTGGCGATTATTTCAAGGTTTTTGGATGTATCGCATATGCCCATGTCCTGGATTAGAAGAGGAAAAAACTCGATGACAAAGTTGAGAAGTGTGTCTTCCTTGGTGTAAGTGATGTGTCTAAAGCATATAAGTTATATAACCCATTAACAAAGAAGATTGTGATCAACAAGGATGTCGTTTTTTATGAAGAAGAGAACATGGGACTAGAATAGGCAGCAACCTATACAGGTCCTTTGTAACAACTATGATGAACAAGAGTAGATGTCTGAAACTTGCATACTTGAAAGTGCTACTGTAGCAATTAATACAACTACTACAGTTTCCCCCGGCATCATAAAAGATGAAGAAGAAAATCAATCTCTATCTTCTCGGCGTGTTAGAAGACGACTTAGATGGATGAATGATTATAAGGTAACTGGATTTAATGATCCAATCACTCCTTTTGCTCTATTTACAGATTGTGATCCTACAACATTTGAAAGTGTCGTCAAATAGGAAAAATGGTGAAAGACAATTAATGAAGACATTGATTCCATAGAAAGAAATGATACATGGGAACTATGTGATCTTCCAAATGGGCATCAAACCATTGGAGTGAAGTAGGTCTTCAAAACAATGTTGAATAAAAATGGTGAAGTTGACAAAAATAAGGCACGCCTAATGGCCAAAGGATACAATCAGCAATATGAGGTCGATTATATTAAAAAATTTTCACTAATTGCAAGACATGATACAATCAGATTGGTGGTCATCTTAGAAGCACAAAACTCCTAGCCTATTTTTCAACTAGATGTCAAATCAAAATTCTTGAATGGACATTTGAAGGAATAGGTATTTATTCAATAACCTCTTAGATATATGAAATCAGGCAACGAGCATAAAGTTTACATATTGAAGAAGGTTTTTTATGGACTAAAACAAACTCCATGGCTTGGTATAGTCGCATTGAAGCTTACTTTCTTAAAGTTGGGTTCTTTAAATATCCTTATGAGCATTCACTAGTTGTTAAGATCTGAGGTAAAGGGAAAATGATATGTGTTTGCTTATAGGTCGATGATCTTATGTTTATTGGGAACTGCAGTGCTATATTTGAAGATTTCAAGAAGTCTATGATGACTTAATTTGAAATGACTGACCTTAGTATGATGCATTACTTTTTTAGCATAGAAGTGATGCAAGAAAGTAACGAGATCTTTATCTGTCAAAAGAAGTATGTTGTAGAAATTCTAGACAGATTTCACATGAAGGATTGCAATCCTTCTAGCACACCGGTTGAGTTTGGTTTGAAGCTACACAAAGATCTCGAAGGGAAGAAGGTCAACAGCACATTCTTCAAACAAATTATTGACAATTTGATGTATCTTATTGCAACAAGACCGAACATAATGTATTATATGAGTACAATTAACAGATAAATGGAAAATCCTATTGAAATGCATCTATTGGCAGCCAAAAAAATTTTGCGCTACTTGCAAAGTACAAGAGACCATTAGGATATTTTATAAGAAAGGTGAGAAGACATATTTGCTTGGTTTCACTGACAGTGACCATACAGGAGACCAAGATGATAAGAGGAGTACTTGGGGATATGTGTTTATGTTTGGAATAGGTGTTATTTCTTGGGCATCCAAAAAGCAACCAATTGTCACTCTATCAAGCACAGAAGTTGAGTTCGTGGGTGCTACTACTTGGGCTTGTCAAGTCATTTGGCTAAGAAGAATTGTTGAAGAATTGCACTTCAAACAAACAGCAGCTATTGTGATACTATGTGACAACAACTTTGCAATTAGATTATCTAAAAATCCTGCACTACATGGAAGAAGTAAGCATATTGACGTGAAATTCTATTTTTTAAGAGAGCTCAGCAACTTGCTTATATATTCATAAAAGGTGTCAAATTTGATGTGTTTTAAAGGCTCACAAAGGAGTTGGGAGTTTGCTCGATGGTTACAACTAAGTGTTAAACTAAAATATGCAATATTTTTAATTTAAGGGAGGCATTGATACAAGGTCAGTAGACCAAGTCAAATCAGTTTTAATTAGTTTCAGATTTTTTGTTAGTCTGTTTCATTTTTTATTAGAAATGCTAGCAAGTTTTTAGGAGTGAATCATTTTGGTGACAATTCTAATTTGTTTGTTTTCTATTTTCATGCTTTTGACCGTTTGGTAAAAGCTCAACTTAAGGCGCATTGCTTTGTACACCTCAAGATAGCGAAAAAGTAATAAAGTATCAACTCTTTCTCAACCTCTTCTTTTTCACGTGTTTGGTTATCATTTTTTGTCATCCCATTTGTTATATTTCTGATTAGGCATATAATATAATCAATATAGTGTAGGTAACAAAAAGATACATTTTCACATGGAATGCATTCTTTTTCTTTGTTGTTTCTAACCAATCATGTTCCCATAGCTAGTCAGCTCTCAACATTGTCACGTTACACATCACTTTCTTAAGTATGAGTAAACTTTTTGAGTTATGAATAAAAAAAGGAAAATGATGACTTTCATCTTTCTAATATATATTACATTTTATATCCAAATTTAGAATTTTATCAAAAAATTTAGTGGAGATGACAAAAGGTCAGGTTGGGATTGACAAATTTTCTCAAAACTCAAATTCAACTAAATTGGAATAGGACAATCCAAAATTTAATTAATCAAGATCTGAATTTTTTTTTTCAAAATTTGACTAATTAAGAGTTAATTTGTTAATTTAGGATTAGATTAATTCTGATCAAATTCGACTTAAAGTTAATAGATTAAATTCAATTTGAGCATATTCAAGTTTAAATTTAAGTACTTAAATTTGATCGGACTCAAATCAAGTTTAATAAACTTTTTTAAGGTTTAACCAATTTATAATAAATAAATTAAATTAAGTTTAATTAATCTCAGGCTCAAATTCCAACTTAAGTTTGATCATACTTAAACTCGAATATTGGAGAGCTTGAGTCCGATCAATCTGAAATGAACATTTAAATTTGAGTCAGGCAAAACCTAACTTGAATAGTTCAATCTTCACTCAAAAACAATTTTGTCTCCTCAAACCCGGATTAGGTTTGAGACCCATTTTAAAAATTCGGGCTGGACTTAAGATGCACTTCGGGTGATCGGATCGGACAGGCCGGCAACCAACAACAGGCACATTGGTCAACCCACTAACTCTTTTCAGGTGCCCATATCATGTTTATGTACTTTCAGTCACAAGTGCTCATCGAGAAAACTTGAAGTACGCGTGTTCATTGGCAAGGATTTCTCTTCGTAAATATCTACAGGATGGGATCGAAGAACCACTACCAGATAACAATGGTAGATGCCAGGCGAAAAGGGTAGAACTTGACTGAATAATATTTACAGGCACGTACCTCCCAAAACAAGGCAACACAAACCTTGGGAAAGCAGTCCAAAGCCATTGATAATGGAGAAGAAAAGGAATGAAACCGAAGAATCTGCGTTATATTCTCAATCTCGTCAAGTCCCAGAAAGCTAAAAACGCCATTAACATGTTTTCCAAGTTAACTAAACTATCTGAGGCTGGCTAAAGGGACGGTGACTTTGTACAGGGTTTCTTTTCACATTTACTTTTAACATTTTCATCGACTCTCTTCAAACACGCTATGATCCGCCCTTTTTTTTTAATCATTATTATGTCACCTCACCTAGCAATCACCGGAACTCAGATTCTCCGCAACTAACTGCTGAGGATTCTGAGAGAGATCATGGGGTGTGCCCGATCTGGGAATAACTTCTCACCACCAAGCAGGATTAACAGTTTAAAAGGTGAAGTCAGAATCTCCGGCTGGAAGGATCAAGGAAGAGGTTGATAGAAAGAAAGTGGGTGCGTTGAACGGAGCAAATGGCGGTGGAGATGGAGGTAAGGTGGTGGCGAAAATTTTCCACAGAAGATTAGTCTGAAGAAGATTGCAGGAGAGGAGATTGCGGACGGATGGCCAAACTGGCTTGTTGAAAATGTTCTTAAAGAAGCCTTTTCTGGTTTGGTGCTTAGAACTGCAGATTCATATGATAAGTTAGCAAAGGTTAGTATCAGATATGTTGCATTTTCTTCTTGATGATTCGTACATGCATCTGCTCCAGGAACTCCGTAGTTATCTGAAAATCTGTTCTTGAAACTTGAAAAGGTTGTGAAAGCCATAGGAATATGCTTCCATGGCTTCTTTCCTTATATGTTCTTGGATAACTCTCGTATAGTATAAAGTATAAACTATCAAGAACTTAATTCTATTAAAGTTTAAGATAATTATATAAATACTAATTTGAAAGCATTAAAATATAAAGTTATACCTAAGATTGAGAAAATGCCCAAGTTGAAGTAAACGAGTCAGACTCAAGTTATCTTGATGCAGTTTAACCAGAAGTTTGAATAGTAATAAGAAAACGACTTATTTATCCGAAACGATTTCATTTTATCATTTTTAAAAAATTCAAAATTTGAGACGGACAAAATATTATAATCAATTTGTACTTTTGTGTTTCTTTGTATCTAAGAAGCATTGAAACGGACATGCTATACAACACGAATATAAATATAGAGACACACCAATTTTTAAAATTTGGTGATACAGACACGACATATATGTATATATATAAATTTAGAATTTATAATATAATATATATTGATTGATGTGTTTCAAGACTTCCAACATCTTGAGAATTCATATATATTTAATACTTTATAAATCCCTTTTAAAAAAAAAATAACATATATTTTATTAAGCCGTGTCCGAGCCGATAAAAATTATTTGTTAATTCCAACATATACGAACACGTATCAAACATGTGTCTACAGCACGTCAGGTAGGTATCCGATAAGGATACGTATCCGACACACGAATACGGCTCTATTTTACCGTGCCACATAATTCGGTTGCAGCTGGCGGGTCAAGGAACTTATAGCAATGTGTATAAACTATAAAGCCCGAGATAGAGAGACTGGCAAGCTTGTTGCTTTGAAGAAGAAAGTGTCGAGTTCATGGCTCAAGAGATAATGATATATACTACAGAAGCTTGATCATCCCAATATCATTAAGTTTCAAGCAGCAGCCACTTCAAGGATGCAATATATATGGCCTTTACCTTGTCTTCGATTTCATGCAGTCTGATCTTACCAGAATCATAACCCGCCATGGCGAGAAAAGCTCACTGAACTACAGGTTCCAACTTCCTTTTTCCGGATCATCACAGTAAGTTGCGGGCACAATCTTATTAAGAGCCATTTGTACTCTCAACTCACCATCCTCTTAATCCTCAAGATGAAAAATAACTCCAACTTGTATTATTTGTTTTTATTATTATCATGAGTTCATGACTTGATGTTATGAGCATGCTTGTTTTTTTTTTTAATCAAAGAAATGGGGCAATGTCGAAAGAAAATAACTACAAAGTAGTGACACGGGGTAGGATTACCCCAACTGAATCGGCAAATAGTAACGGCGACAATCCGGCGAGAGCCGCAGAGAACCATTTCACGCCCACAGGAAGACGATAGTTATAATTTGCTAACCAATCTGCGCAACAATTGCTTTCCCGAAACACATGACTCACCCGCACGATCCAATTCCTTGACAGCAATTCCCCGATAGCTTATTATGCTTGTTAATATCTTATTAATAAGTTGTTAGTGTTTTATTTTATTTTATTTTATTAATATTTATTAATATTTATTTTATTTTATTTTATTTTATTTATTTATTTATTAATATTATTAGTATTATTATTAATAATGTTATTTAATTATATTTTATGTATTTATTATTACTTTATTCTAATTATTTATCTATTTTTATATACCTAACTACTTTACGTCTTTTTAAATTTTTCATTTCACATTTACATGTGAATATATCAGAAACAGACTCTTTATTTTGTAGGGGTAAGACTGTGTACAATCAGACCTTCCTAGACTACACATTAGTGTGAGATTCAACTTGGTGTGATGATAATGATGACGACCAAACAAACTCTCCAATTTATATAATAAAGTTTAAATTATAGGTAAAATACATAACTTTTATAATTTAAATTTTTTAGAAAAGTCCCATAATCTTTAAAATTAAAAAAAACTCTTTCTAGTATTTAGTTTCGAGAAAATTTATTCTCTTAGACTTTGATTAAAAATAGAAACTAAACACATACAATATAAACATCATATGTGAATTAATTAAATATCACTAATATGATAATCAAATCAACTATTAAACTAACTAAATTTGAATTAAGTTAATAATTTAAGACAGTTATAATAAATTAACAATTAATTCAATTTGAAGTTTAAAACTTGGTTGAATCATCATGCAAGCAGGAATAGTACAAATTTGATGTTCACGACGCATATATTCCGTTGTTATTTTTAACTGAAGCTTAAAAGGAGGAATTTTTTAAAAACTAAAATTAAAAAGAACTTTTGTCAATAATTTTAAATATTAGGTAGTTTTAAAAAGATTTCTTAAATTGTAAGAAAAGTTTATATCTTTTACTCAATTAGATATATATTCTAAGCATACTATCCCATAACTTAACAATTCATAATCAATTAAAGAAATTGATCTAACATACATTCATAATCTATCACCCTCTCTTACTCATCATGATAAAGAAAACACAACTCTATCCTCAACTTTAGCTTGAAACTTTTTAGTTGATAAGCACACTGGAGACAAGCTCAGCCTTTTCCTTTTGCAAGTTGAAAGTTGGAATCTTCCAAATCCTCATAAGTTAATCGAACAGTATAATGATGAAGGTTGAGTGAATTATTGTTTGAACATCATGGTCCATGGATTAGGTTGGGACCTGCATGCAAGCAGGGTCTTCTTAATATTTTATAAGCCCTAAGTTCTATTTTTACTTATTTTTGGGTCTTTATATAGAATAAAAATAAACAAAATATAGATATTTTTTGTGGTTCTTTATGAGATCAAGACCCTATTTTATTTCATTTTATTTTTATAAGATTAAAAATAAGTTTTATTTTATCATTTATAAAGATGGACTCTAGGTATGTGCTCACTCTGCTTTTATCTAGGATCGGCCCAGCCTGCAAGTCAGACAGAAAAGTAATGAGAATAGGTAATCGTTCTTGCTAGAAAGTAGTGACTGTGTTTAGTAATTGATAATAAGGATTGAAAATTATGTATAATCGAGTTTAAGTAGATGATTGTTGTTTAGTGGACGGAGGGTTGTGTTTTGACTATCGTATTATGCAATTATTTGTTTTTTGCTTTTTTATACTTGGAATCTGCTTGGTAGATACACCCACTACATGAATGAACCCCACTTGTAAAAGCTCTGGACATACGTGTTAGGCATTTAAGTAGAAGACAAGAAGGTATGATAAAAATAAAAAGTTGTATATATGCAAAGAAATAGGTCAAAGAAATAAAGAAACTTCAAAATCTCTAATATTTAAAATTCTTGATTTTTAAATTTTTTCTAAAAAACTCTTTTTTTAGACTTCGATTAAAAAACGATGAAATATATTCAAGATGGATATCATACGGGAATTAATCAAATGTCACTAATACGATAATCTATTTCAACTCTTAAATTTGATATGAAATAATTAAAATTAACAATTTTATGTAATTATAATAAATTATTAATTTATCTAATATTTAATTAATTTACAATGTTAAGTTTCAAAGCAAATTTTTTTAGAAAATTAAAAGTTACAAAAATTTATATTTTTTAAAAAAGTTTCAGAAAGTTTAGTGCCTTTTGCTCCAAAGAGAGGAGAATTATTTCATGCACTGTATAAGGGAACTTGAGGATTGAATCAGAGTGTCTCTGTATTTTCTGTGATCGTCTACCTGATGATTATAGTTGTTCAACATTATTCACGCGGCTTGGGAAGTGAGTTTAGTTCTTAAAAAGAAACTTTCATACATAATTTACAAGTTCTATAAGATATGCACAAATTTCTGCCAGAAAAATCTACCGTTTTCCTGATAACAGAGAAAACTGGTTCTGTCCTCAAGTAGTTTGTATTTGGTAAACGATTAAAAACATCATATATACATACACACCAAGTAAAAGGGTTTTCAAACCATTCCATACATATGTATCATCAAGAAAAGAAGAAGAGAAGATGGTATATGGAAAAAAGAAGTGATAACACAATCATGTTCATGTTTATCTGTTTCACTCAAGTTCAATCATAGTAGTCATCGACGAACTTGCTCTTAATCCACTTGAAGCTGTTCCTGAATGATGATTTGAGCTTACCCTCCATGGTGTACAAATTATACTGAGCCACCCTTTTCCTCCTCTTCATCTCCGGATTGCCCGAAGGGGCTCCCCACTCATCGTTGTTTCTCGTCGTCGTCGGACCGTTGAAGCTATAAGATTTGGACCGGTCTTCGAGGCCAAGCCGGATTTCTGAGTAGGCATGAGAGTAACCTGCAAAGGATTTGCTCTTCTCCATGGACATAGCAGCACTAGAGGAGAGGCCAGGTTTGCATATGATGATTGAATTCCTATCACATATTAAGCAATAGAAGCTTATAATAATCAAGGGTTTTGTTGAGCACACACAGTTTTTTCTAAGTGGACGTTAGTGGGGAATGCATGGGCTATGACCTGTGATGGAATTTGATGATTAAGGAATTGAAATTGCCAATACCCTTTTGGCTATTTGATTAGGACACAAAATGGGGATTTCATTGGATGGAATGATAAGTTTTGTGGGATATAAATGATGGGAGGCAATAGTCAATGGAGGGCCATACATGTCGTATAAAAGTTATTCTATATCCATGTTTATATAGGACATTGACACTTCGTGAATTGCTATCTTCACTTCAAGTTAATAACCCTTCATTTCCATCTGTTTCCAATTACTTATAGCGTGTCAGCTAAACAAACCCTTATGGTTAGCATTAATTAAATCTTATCAGAGTTGAAGTACACAGCTTTCTTTTGGTCAATAAAGGGTATCAAATTGTTTTAAGTTATACCTAACTTCTGCTAAACTATGAATCTATATCTCTAATCAGGAATCATGTTTCTTAACAACAAGAACTACCCTCTTTCACACGACTTTTGTGTTCCAAAAACTGAAAACAGAATACAATCAAATTGCAAGCTTTCATCTCATTGGCTTCTATTCTGACAAAGGGAAATTAACTGAATTTTACCAGTTTATCAACAGATTCCTGGTGCAAAAGATGTTCAGGGCACGCGTACCTTATTAGCTTTAAAGATCAATTCTTTGCAAGCTCAATTAGTATTATATATCCTCCTTGGAAGCCCAATGCCATAATTTGGGGCTGTTGTTGCTTCTTATGAGGCTATAATTTCACACAATCATTGCAGAAAAACATCATCAGTACCGAAGTGATTGATGAAAACAGCAAACAACAGCTCTGACGAAATGGAAAAAAATCGTAGGATTAAATCATAATAAAATAGGCAATCGCTTTCGGAGGGCTCCAAGCAGTGGAGGCAAACATCAGTGTTAGGTATAAAGTGGAGAAACAGGACCCCCCCTATAGCAATAGCTACACACTTCCTAGGGACAGTAAAGGCCCAGCACATAAAATATGAATCAGCTCTCCTTTGTAATAATGTGTATAACGTGTGAGAGTATCCACCAAAACTATAAGAATGCTGCCACGTGTGATATATGCATAATCTCGGTTTAGATATGGCCAGGGTCAGTAGTAATTTGTGTAATGAAAACTAATTGTCCAGATCTTGAGACTTTAAACCGGAGCATGGGATAACATTACCCCTCCCACATTCACAGGCAATTATTTGATTTGCACGTCTTACATCAGCAGGCTGCTGATCATGATACAAATAAATCATGCCACAAGTTGATTCCAATGCCCACCTACATTAGTGAAGTCCAACTAGAACTTCAACATTGCTGTAAGTGTAGGAAACGAATCAACCATCCAACATTAGAAACATGACCGAGATGATACACCGATGGAGTCAGTATCCACAAACCCCCATGCTTGAATGCAGAGAATGGCAGACCGGAGTTGCTAAGATGATTGATGCTCGAAAAGATCAGCACCATCCTCAACATCATCCGTTTTGATGCTTCCGCTTTGAGCCATAAGTATTCTGTAGACTCGCTTTGAACAAATCTTACCTAATCTTCTGTCACTCCCAAGTAAACCTTCTGTCATCAGATCGTCGAGCAAAAATTCTTTTTCATGCACCTGTCATTTTGATAGAAGAGACATACTGTATTTAGGCCTTTGATAGTGTTTAAACGTTATTTCCTTTGCAACATTAATGTGAAGGGAGCAGAAGTAAATAAATTCAAAAAGTAATTAGTTCTGCTTAGTTACAAGTATAGAGCTTAGTGTAAGCCAGGGAAGATGACATTTGCATTGAGTATTTCTAGTGGATACTAGCTCCTTGATAGCTTATTTGCAGCTATTTCTAGTTTTGCATCATATGAAAGACAATGATGCCAGAAGCACTACTTCGAAAAGGGTGGAACACTATTTCAATTCATATTTCCACCATACAATCCAACGTATTCATCATTTATGTAAATACTAGTGATTTACACATCTTTCTCACACTTCTGGTAAGAATAATAAATATTGTGTCGCAAATGACTTACTTCAGACGCAACATAACAGAATGGCCAACCAAGGGAGATTATTTTGACAATGATACGAGCAATGGAAACACCAGAACAACGAGTGAAATAAAACAAAAGGCTTGCCTATACTTACTGATTTCTTAGGATCCATATAAACTTTCAACAGGGACTTCATTGTAGGATACTTTTTCCATATGGCAATTGCAAATCGTGGCTGTACTTTTGGAATAGCCACCAAAGCTTTCAACCTGGCAGAAATGAAAAGTCACAAACAAGGCCTTTTGTGATAATAAAAGATCCACGTGGCATTAGGTTATTACACAATAGCTTATTATTCTTGGACAAAGTTTGGGAAGAATAGAAATACACATTCGAACTATTTCCCTGTTGCATTTGATCCCTTTGTTTCTTCTATTTCCTTATGTTTATATTTTATCTTGAAGCCTGTTGTGTTAATATCCAGCAACAGGCGTCCATAATCTCAGAGTACTTTGACCATTGCCCATCAGAAAGGTAAGTTATTGGGTATGATGACATATTTTACAGCCTTTCTAGAGGCTACTTTTGTCCAAAAACTTCCAACATTTCTTCAGATACATAATCTTTTTAGTGTAAAGTAATTAAGTTAAAACATATGACGAACATCAATGAATTTATGTCTAGGGTCAACTAATTATTTTCATCCAAGAAACTGGAATATTCAAATAGGGATATAAGCATATAAAAAATGAACGTGATGGATAAGAAGTGCTTGCCAGATTGTATCTTAAAAAGTTTGATCGTCATTAAGAATGCACCACTCACCATGGACTCCTTTTTATCAAATTCTTATCAACGCAATCCTTAGGGATTAATGAACCATTGGCATTCACAGATAGACGAGTTAACTTCTTTCTGCATTAAAATTCCAAGAAAATTAAATGTTTCAGAAACTTCACCATCTTAACATTAGAAAATATTCAAGAGAGAAACCTAGGAAAAGAGAGGCACTTAAGCAGCATACAAAGAAAATGTTTTTGGATGCCAATAGACCAATGAAAGGTGATACCTAAATTGGCAAGATGCCAGGCTGCACGTCAAACCAACGACATGTTCTGCAAGTTCTGCTTCATCTCTGCACTGCCTATAATGTACTCCAACGAAATGAGTAGTTAATTTTGCCAGCACCTGGAGCAAGAAGTTGTCGACAATTGAAAATCATGTCAAACCCTAAGAAATCTCATGATTAAACTTTTAAAAACTTGTAAGCAGTTTCAGTTAGCAATTACCTCTTCAACAGGTGGACGTCTCCAACCATTCTCATCTTCTGGATTCTTGTATTGCTCTTTTTCCCTAGTTGTAATATCAACATTTCAATTCATGCTGCATAAACAGATATATACACAAGAAGAATTGTAGCAGAGAAAACTATGAAGAGAAGACAGCTTTTTTTGCCTTAAAATTGCATGTAAATACTTATTGCATAAACAAACAAAAAAATAAGAGGAATTTTCGTAGACGATAGGGATCGTGTCCCCATGGAGAATAGAAATCATTTGGTCCATAGGGTGTCAAGAGGAATTTTCAAGATAGTAGCTGCCCAACTCAAGAATATATATTTATTGCACTGGGAAGAAAGATATGGTGCAATTGAAAAGACCGACTTCAACCATTGAATGGAAAAGTGACCACGTTATCAAGACCAATTTTAATTTGTTCCTGTTCAATTTTTAAGTGTTCCAACTGATTTTATTTCTCAATCGAGGTCGTCAATTGGATTTAGAATAAGGAAGGAAACACTAAGAAGAGAAAAAAAAAAAGAAAAATGTAAAAGCTGAAGAAGAAGAACGTTGAATATGCACTTTCATCTTAAAACCATAATAGAAAATAAGATGCTAAAGGAATTGTTTCTCTTGGGGCAATTCATACTTGAATAGACCAAATTTTAAAATAAAATAACAGATTAAAAAAACAATTTTCATTACCCAAATGTTATAAGCCATTCTTATTCCTAGATGAAGATAAATGAGGGCTGAAACAGGCAACAAAATCTTAAATCAGTATATAATTTCAACCACTCAAAGAACACTATAGTTAAAATCCAAGTGTAAACGGCGGGGATGAATCACCTTTTATTGATGTATGCCATCAGCCTGTTTGTCAGGCAGCAAACAGTATAAGATGGATAATGACTCTGCACCTTTGCAACATGATCTAGAAGTGCTTCACTGGTAACAAGACTGCAGAATTCCTCAGCTTCATAGACAAGTACAACATATCGAATCTCAGTTCCTTCAGAAGAAAGCTGCGACAAAGTAAGAGGAGAATGTATATGAAGATTCAAAAATGGGACATGAGTTCTGTCTACAAGCAGCATAACAGCACTCTCACTTACAAAATGACATTGCAACCTCAAAAATAAAAACTAAATAAGAATTGCCTTTTCTAAAAACTTATGAACAAACACTGGTAAGAAACTTTATAAAGCATTAGGTACCTGGGAGATATGATCGGGAACATTCATGGTCCATAAGATAGATTTTTTAATAGGATTCGATGTCACGCGGTACGTAAGACCTTTATCCGCAAATCTAGTAAGCAAATGACCTATGCTAAAATAAACAAATTAATCAGACAAAGATAAGTCCCACAAATCTACTCAAAAAGGAAAGAGGAGAATTCACCAAAAACCTTACCTCCAACTGCTCCCTGTTCAACTACCTTAGCATCAAACTCAGCTACAATAGATTTCAAGGCAAACTTCCCTTTTTCCCACTTCTGCTTTTCTTTCTCCATTTTTTTTAACTCAGCAGCCTGGGCCTTCAGAGCTGCTTTCTGCAACTTCTCTTGCTGCAAAATAAAAAATAAAAAAATTGATCAGATAACATAAAGGTATATGCTACCTAAGGCTTCATAATATTAACATAATACTCACTTCTTTTTTCAGCTTCTTTTCTTCCATCAACTGAAGTTTTTCCTCTTTCGATATCCTCTTCTTTACAACAGCTTCATCACAACTAATTTTCTTGACAGAATTAACTTTAGCTCTTCTTTTCTGCTTTTCTTTGTCAGAAAAGTAGTCCATGGTAAAATTTTCTTTGTCCGAATAATCATGTACCTGATTTTAGTAAATTTAGATCATTAGAAACGTGGAAATTGGTAGGAATGTCCAAAAGGGCTCGGCCTGATTTTGGCCCAGGTTAACCAGGCCACGGGTCGATCATTACTTCAAAAATGACATCGTTTTTGACGTTTTTTCTTTTTAAAAATGGTAGGCCGGGCCACCGTAGTCCCGAATCGGAGCAACCCGAGCCCGGCCTGACCCATTGACATCTTTAGAAATCGGAGCAACCCGGACATGGCCTGACCCCTAATTCAATAAAGAATAGATTCTATTTGTACCTACAAACAAATTATTTTCTTAGGAAAAACATTATAATTTTATATCCCTCACTCTCTTTTATTTTTTGCACATTAAAGAAACTTACATATTCAGATTTCTTTTCGCACAATAAAGCCAAAAAAAAAGATGAAAACTTAGTTGAAACGAGCTATATGTAAGCTTCACATGGTATTGTCTCCATGATGCTTCTTATTCGCGTTTTGAAAATGCCAACAGTTTAAGGCTCACTCAGAAAGTTCATCCTTGGATAAGTAAGAAACGGAAAGAGATATCAATCAGGAAGAGTTACCTGATTCATCCTATCTTGAACAAACGCTTGTTCTGCCGCAGAAGCTTCCTCGGAAAATATTTCCGTTAGATTAGCGCTCCCTACTAAAACACGCAGATATCAAAAAACAATACCCTGAATTGGGATCAAAAAACAATCAACAGAAGTTTGCAATTCAGTAACAAGCATACCAACCAAATCCACAGAGCTACTAAATCTAGAACTCCTATGAATCTCTTGCGCACCATCATTACCACCACCAGAAGCTGCTCTATTGTCTTTATACTCGCAGTCAATTTCCCGCTCGTCGTTTTCAGAGTCCACACACACCAACCGATCACTCTCTTTAAACAAAACCAAACAGAAAAAGGACACATCAGACAATCGTAGAATATTAACATTTTACACTCTCCCATTAAAAACGAAAGCAAAATCTTAATAGTGGAGTCGGCAGAAATTAACTAACCAAAGAACCGCTTGTCTGGAATGGAAACCCTAACATCAGGAATAGAAGCAGCATATGTGCATTTAACGATGGATAGGTCAGAAAGTGGGGTTTCTGGGACGACGGAAGGTAGAGAAGACGGGGAGGAGTCGGCCACGGCGGTCGGAGGATGTTTTTGAGGAGTAGGATCATCGTCGATGACGAAAACAGTGGGGATCGCTGCACGATCGGAGCGGAGTTTCTTAGAGACAGAAGGAAGAGGTGTCCGGTTATAGTCGTCAGCGTATCCTTCTTCGTCGGAGACTATGATCGGGTCAGTTGACATTGAAAGATCCGACTTTGTGGGTGCGCCGTGCGCGGGAGGGTTATGCTTCTAGTTTGAATTTGCTAGAATTTGAAGCGATTCGGTAAAAACGCTGTCGCCGGAGTAACAAACTGTTTTTTTTTTTAATGCAAAACGTTGTCGTAGCAAATCATTGATCCATATAATGTAATGTCTAAAACTATATTTTTGTAATTACCAAAATCAATAAATATCTTCCTGGAAAAAAAGGTAAATTTTAAAAATAAAAAGCTTTTACATTAACCATTTTACACTATCCCCTTGTCAATTTTTTTTTCAAATTTCAAAATACATATTTTTATCAATTAATGCTATTTCAAGCAGAGATTGAAATTTTGTTTTGTACTAGCTAGTATACTGGTTGAAGAACGGTATGAAATAGAATTACTTATGTACCAGATGTAAATATTGATAAAGTATTGTATCAAAACCTAATCATCTGTCAAGTTTGGTACGGTATTTACAACATTGATGTCAAGGCAATTAAAACTGATAAATTCTTACACTGCTATAATAAATAAAATTTTAAAAGGTGATTAAGTGATTAAGGAAATTTCTAAAATTTAATGTTATGGTACAGCTTGTTAGGTCTTATTGATAATTAATTTTAAGTTTAAATTTAATGAAATTGATCAAATTTAGTTTTACTCATCAATTTTAAATTGAATGAACTAATTTTTTATAAATTTGAAACTAAAAACAATCTTTTAAAATTAAATTAGAAGCTAAACCGAAAAACAAGAGATTTAAACTTTAAAAGTTTAATTGATATTAGACAATGATAAAATTAGCAAAATATCGAATAAAATTAAAATTTTGAAATATAATTAAAAAGATTGTTTTACCTATCAAAGAATTTGAAGTTTAATTAAAAATATTATTAAATAAAAATAGTTAATTTATGTTAGTTTATAAAAATTTATTAATTTACGAAAATTAATCAATTAATCGACAAATTGACCCATTTTAACAACAAAAGTTGTTAAAGTAAGTTGAACAAACTAAACTAAAAAAATTAAACAGTTCAAAATTTTAACTGTTAAATCAGCAGAATCAGTTAAGTTTTTTTAATCATTACTAAAAATACTCTTAAATCTGACTTTGAATCTAATTGACTTTGAGTTTAATTTACATTTAAGTAATTGAAGTATGAAATTTGAGAGTTTTTTTTTGTTACATTTGTACGTGAGTCTACTTAAAATAGTCTCTTTATTATATAAGGATAAAGCTGCGTATTATCAGACCTTTCCAGATTTCGCTTTATTGCAAAACTTTGGACTGAACGCGATGACGATGATGATGATCAAATTACTTAAAATACTTGATCAACAAATTATTACATATTTCTAATTGTATTTCTAATTTAAAAAAAAAAGAAGAAAGGAAAATTAAACCTTTCAAGACAAATAAAATCTCTTGGCCATGGTTGCTTCTATTGCCAATCTAACTTTGTCAATATCAAAGAAGAGTAGATAAGAAACACAGACATGTGACCTTGCTCCCTTTTGTAACGTTCTAAATTGTCTCTTACAGGCTAGAGATATACTCATTTATAAACAAACGTGAACAAGGAAGAGGTTCGGAAAATGACCACAAACTAGAACCCGACAGTGGCCCAAGGACTTGAAGACATATTGTGACGGCCATGGCTGCTTAGCCTAATGAGTCCAAAAAGACCTTCCAAATTTAACAGCCCTGGTCCCTGGATAGTGTCGGACCCAACATAACCAGAGCCACGTTGCGTGCCACGTGATGGACCGTTGGCTACAACATCCCCTGTGGTTAAGTCCATACTATGACAAAACAGTACTCACGTATCGACTGCCCGTTGAAGGGTTCTTTCACCGTTTTTTTTTTTTTCCAGGAGAGTAATTCAAGTTTGGCTTGGCAAATTACAAATTGGTCCGAATTGATCTAACCCAAACTGAACGAGTCTAACTCTGTTCAGCTTAGGATCAGACTTAGATTGTCTCCGACTTGACCCAATTTGGTAAGTCTAACCGAAAGCTCAAAATTGCTAATAAAAGTGAATATAAAATGACGTCATTTTTTAAAATTTAAAAAGTAGGTCATATTAGATTTTATAGGCAAGCTTGATTAAACTATAGTTGTGGCCATGTATTCTTGGCCTTGTCAAACTTCAAATTTTTGTGCTGTAAGTCTACGCTCAAGCTTACGTGGACTCAACCCGACCTGACTTAACCCTACTTAGCTCATTGTCATCCGTGTTTTAATTATTAGAATTTGTTTTTTTAATGAGTTCATTAATGCAAAGGTTTCAAGATTGATTCACTCGAGCTTTAGGTTTAGGGCTTACTCAATCATTTTTTAAATTTTAAATTTAAAAAATAATGTTATTGTCATTTTTCCTAAAACTTTCAAACTTTGAAATGAATTGAATTAGATTTCAAAAAGAAAAATATAGGCTCAAGCCAAAACTTAATCAAATTGAGATGGACTTAAGCTTAATTAGCAAGTCTAATTGAGAGATTTCTTCTCATATTAGTAATTTGTAAGATGGTGAATAGAAGGCAGGGATGACAATAAATTTTGTCAAACATTTTTTAATTTAAATTAGATCTATAATCTTTTATTTATATTCAACCTAAATTATTTGAAGATATGATTGAATTAGCTTTAAGTTTATCTTATTAGACTTGATCTTTTTGTTTAAGCTTAATATGAAATACAATCAAGTTTAGATTATTTGGTTCAAATTCAACTCAAATTATTTTAAATTTGATCGAATTCATTCCAAATGAAGTTTAATTATCATTATTTGGAGATGTAATTGAACTAGCGTCAAATAAGTCTTGTTTGAAGACCTAAAGCATAATTAGGTATAAATTATTTGCATAAAACCTAATTCATGTTACTTTTATATTTAATCAACTCCATTAAATTTTAATTAACTCAAATTTTTATCCATTAGTTCTAATTTGACTTTAAGTTGTTTTGCTAACCTAATCAAATGTACACACTTTAAATTTATAAACATTAATTTGATTGAATACATTATTAACTTTTAAAACTTTAATTAACTCAATTTTTATTCATTGGCTTGAGTTAATATTTTAAAATATGATCGAATTAGTTTCAAGTCAATCTCACTCAAGTTGATCATTTTATTCATACTCTAAAATACAATTAGGTGTAGATTATTTAATACTCAACTGAAATAATTTTCATATTTGATTGAATTGGTTTAAAATTAGGTTTGACTAACTGTTTCAAAATTCAATTAACTTAATTTTTATCTAATTATTCGAGTATGATCTAGATCGATTTGTGAACTCTAATCAAAAGTGGAGACTTTTCAATCTTGTAAATGCTAATTTGATCAGATACATTATTAACTTATTAAATAGTTTTAATATTTTTCACCATAACAAGTCCATGTAGAGTGGGAACATATCCTCTGTTCTACTCCCCATTACTAACCACGTTTCATTCATTCTTATTCACACATTTCATTAATTTATTGTAAAATAAGTGGACGAGAACATATGGATCAGAGTTGGCACGGGGGATTGAAACAGAAGATCTCATGTGTTTAATTTGGCTTGTTGACCCTCACAACACATCAAATTTGCCTATCTAAAAATGGTGAATTACTAAATTTGGATTAAAACTCTTTAGTAACATGGCCAGGGTTTTGGATTACAGGCAACCCCCATTTTTCATCATGCTGTCTCATGTGATAAGTCAAGTTGTTGATTGAAGTATGATTTGTTAACCACGAGTTAGCTTAAGTCAACAAGTGAAACCAAAATCTTAGATACAATCAATCATTTAATTTGTTTATTAAATCATATTATTAATCTTTCGATTCAAGGTAGTAGATTGAAATAATATCAATTTTCCACTTATACTGGCCCATTCGTAGCTGGAGGTTAGAATAACATCTTCGTAAACCATTAGAAAAATTTGGTGTCATTTCCCTAATCCTAAGATATGATATGAAACTGGTTGTGTTGTCCTGCCTTTCGGTCGATATATAATTAACTAGGCCAATCACGAACGTTACAAGTGTGGGAGCGATCTTAGTCCTGTCGAACCAGATATTGTATAACCTAGTCAAATAAAGGTAAGGCTAAGATGGCGTCTCGCATATAGGTAGCAAGAGGGCGCTTATACCTCGATAGCAGGGCCGTTCATATTATTTTATAGGCCCCGGGTGAAATAAAAGAATGACCCTAATAAATTAAACGAAATAAAAAAAAGACCCTAATAAATCGGCAATATACTTAAGTTTACATGTTTGTATGAAACGTAAATAACTCAATTTATAAGTGTACATATTAAACCAAATATTAAATGATCATAACATTTAATTTTCTTCTAGGAACGTGACATCTTTACAAAATCTATTCAGTTGATAGGAAATGAGCTAGCATATATATGTTAGTGAATGAGTCTTTCACTACAAGAAAGGGATGAGAATGGAACTCATTTTCAGTACTGAATGTGTTAATAGCTCTGAAAGGAAGGACATGATAAATGCATCATTAATGGGCCTGCATGCTATTTAATTATTGAGTTTGTGTTGTTGTCTTGTGGGCAATTCTTTTAGAGCTTAATTCTATGACTATTAATATTCTTTTATTTATATCTCTAAAAAAAGTTTTTTAACAGGAGATTAGGGCCCCCTCCTTCTCATGGGCCCTATGCAGGTGCCCTGCTGGTCCTTGCCCAGGGCCGACACTGCCCGATAGTGGGACCTTATAGGGGAGGGCCCCGATTTGAAATTATTTTAAATAAAACCTAAAATCCATTATAAAAAAGTTAGAATAAGATCAAAAATTTTAAAAACAATTGCGAGTAATTCTCACATAATTTGACGTTGTGTATCGATATCTAGTGCTAATAATTGATTTATACTCCACAAACATCCCCATCCAAAGCGTCAATTGTGAAGTTTAATCATGTTTAGTGAGTGTTGGGTTAGAGGACAAACTACAAAGGGAGGGGCCATTAAACAAGTAATCCATAGTGGATGTCACGTGATTATTCCGTGCATTACACTGTTCTTTCATCACTCTGCTTTATATGAAAATGATTGCACCTTCCATCCTTGTCGGTTTTTCTCCTTTCATTCTTTAATGCTTTGCTTTTTGGATGATTAGTTCCATTTTAGTAATAATCCAAACCCTAATTAGTCATAATATAGTTATACCTATGATATATTTTAATTTTATTGCTATAAAATACGAAATTTCATTACACTTAATTAATTTTCTATTTATATTTTAAAATGATATCACACAAAATTTTTAAATTAAAATATAACACTATATAAGAGATATAAATAAATAAAAATTTTAAAACATGACAAAATAACTTATATTATAATTAAATAAATTTACAAAGAAGTAAATAATAAATTATAAAATTTTGATATTATCATATATTTTAATTTTATTGTTATAAAATACTCCTTTCATCATGTTTTATTAATTTTCTATTTATCTTTTAAAATGATAGAATACTAAAAATTCAAATTCTAATATACTACCGCTTTAGAAATATAAATAAATAAAAATAAAAGAAATATGAAATAAGAACTTTTATGATAATTAAATAAATTTATAAAAAGTAAATTATAGAAATAAAAATCAGAACTCAATAAAATTCACTGTAATTAACCCTAATTTATACATAAAAAGCTAAAATTTTACCAATTCAAAATTTTATATAAAACATAATGTTTTGTATTTATGGTGTGGATGCAATTCAACAAATCTAATATTAAGTTACCGAATTTTAAATTATTGGTCATATAATTGAATTATTGCAATTTTTATAATTTTCATTTAAATGGTCTCTTCAACCATAACTTATGCTAATACAAACTAAAAATTTAATAATGTCATTTAAAAGTAAATATTACTAACTTGGTAAATAATTATATAGTGGGATTTGAATTTTTCACATATTTAAGACAAATTAAATCACTAATTAGTAGTTAGTATATACTAAACTTATGATCATATTTAATGACAAATTGACAATCAAAGGAGAAAAGGTTAAGATGCTTTCATTGTCACATGGGCCAAGAATGTTTGGAATTAGTATTCTATATAAAGAGAAGCCCTAATTTTAGATTTGTAAGACCTTGTTACTGTTCTAAAGACATCGAATAGAGAGGATACACCAAATCATCCAATGTATACAATAAAATAAGATATCCAATTTAAACAAAGGAAAAACAAAGAAAAATAATTCCAAGTGGTCTAAAATGGTAAATCTAAAAGATTACAATAGCGTAACTCAGATTCAAAATTAAAATGGATTCTTAAAATTACGTAATAATTTTAAAATATATAATCTCTAAATTTTACGAGTTAACGGAATTAAAATATATAATCTCTAAATTTTACGAGTTAGCGGAATTTTTTATTTGGTGTTATTAACTTATTATTATATTGACAAAACGATAAAATGCATTTCAAGAATTGTGATTATGAATTCAACCCATATATAGAATAAAAGAATTCAATTTTAAAATGGATTCTTAAAATTACGTAATAATTTTAAAATATATAATCTCTAAATTTTACGAGTTAACGGAATTAAAAATATATAATCTCCAAATTTTACGAGTTAGCGGAATTTTTTATTTGATGTTATTAACTTATTATTATATTGACAAAACGATAAAATGCATTTCAAGAATTGTGATTATGAATTCAACCCATATATAGAATAAAAGAATTCAATTTTAAAATGAATTCTTAAAATTACGTAATAATTTTAAAATATATAATCTCTAAATTTTACTAGTTAACGGAATTAAAATATATAATCTCCAAATTTTACGAGTTAGCGGAATTTTTTATTTGGTGTTATTAACTTATTATTATATTGACAAAACGATAAAATGCATTTTAAGAATTGTGATTATGAATTCAACCCATATATAGAATAAAAGAAAAGAAACATATGCATTATTATTTATACAGACACAGAGTGACCTGTCCTAACTGGATGACAATGTGCAGAAATTAAAGTCACTGATCTAAAACGAGTCTTGTCTCTGCTACCACTTTCATGCAGAGACAGGAGGGAGACAATGATATCGACACTTACAAAGACCTACTTTGGCTCACGTAGAGTTACTACAAACTCAAAGGTCACATTCCATGGGAAGACATGTCCGAGCATATAGGTAGCAAGGCACTAGTAGGACTCCTGATTTCTGTATATAAACACCAACCTAAAGTAGCTAGCTAGCTAGCTAGAGAAACCAACAAGTTTGAGATAAAACCCAGAACTGTTTTCCTCTTTAATATGGCAAAGACTTCATCTAAGCATCTGCTTCTTGTGGCCTTTCTTCTTCTTTGCTTCGTGTCCAAGGCTGTGACTGGTAAGTTGATGAATATATCTAGTTTTTGATCACATCCCATGTTTGTGTTTCAAGAACTCAGAGATTTGACATTGTTTTGAAGCTTATAACTTAACAAAGTTTGATGATTCAAAACTTCTGCAGCTCGGAGGCTATTAAAAGAAGCTGATAATCATCAAGTAAAGAAGGACCAGAACGATCTTCAGATACCACAAGGAAATGAAAGATTGCCAGATCCTGATGAATTGGTGGGGATGGATTACACGCCAGCAAGAAAGAAGCCTCCAATTCATAACTGAAATGGAGAAAAAGGGCTGAGTGAGTGAACTATACAAGTCCTGGTATATTCTCCTTGTTCCTATCTTCACACGATTTTGAACCTATACCCAGTAATAGAAACAAAACCCTACCACATCATGTATACCAGTGTAGCCATAGTTAGCTATTAGGGTGTAGCCTTCATGAGATCTCTTGTGATTTAGATTGCTTCAAGGCTTCAGAAAATTGACTGTTCGTAGTAGGAGGAGTAGTAGCAGGTAGCTAGAAGCAGCTTGAAGATGTAAGTTACTAGTACACATATCATACCTTGGTTATAGAACTAAGAGTGTGCAGATACCTTTTTGTATCTTTGGTAGAGAGTTCACTCTTGGATTGAATGATACAAAAAACTTGAAAAGTTTTGCATTATGTTCATCTATGGTTCCTTATTGTTAATTTTGATTGGATCGAATTAGCCCGGAAATCTATGAACAATGTGAAGTTGAATTTGTTGATCATCGGATGTAAAGATATCAAAACATGTCATATCAAAACATGTCACTAAATCGACTATTATTTGAAACATTTTATTAATCATATAACTAATCTTTTAGATAAAGTTCTTCAAAAATTAAAAAATTATTATTTTATGATGTGATTTGACCGAAAATTTGATCTTACATTGCAATGCCAATGAATCTCATGTATTTCATTCAATATGCTTACTAGCTCTTCATTTGTTAAGATAAGACTTGAGATAAGAGAGAATTGAAACCTTGACCTTGACTTCTGAAGAAATTTCAACATCATTACACTATTAAACAAGTTGGTACTGTTAAAGGGTTTTATGATGAACATATGTCTATGATGCGACTTTAAAAATATATATTTTTAATTTCTACGGAATAATTCGAAATAATAAATAATAATTCATTAATAAAGTCAACTAATTCAAAGTAATAAATAGTTAAAGAAACCATTGCATGAAGTTGAGAAGTGAAAAAACAAATGAACAACTCGAAATGCTCCAAAGTGGAAAGGGGGGACTTCAACTCACTGGGTACTGATGGCCATCTGGCCAAGAAAGTGCGCATATGGGAGAGAAAAGAGGACCCGCCTCCCATAAGACCTAAACTCAGCTACAGTGTGGCAGTCCAAGAAAGTGCGCATATGGGAGACGAAAGAGGACCCGCCTCCCATAAGACCTAAACTCAGCTACAGTGTGGCAGTCGCAGGTCACCAGATAGGAGGAGGAGGACGAGGTAGTCTGGCCAACCGAAGTCCCAGTGGAATACGAAGAAGGGGACATCTCAGTAGTAGATGGGGAGTTGAGGCAGGCATTAGAACTATCTTCTACCTTCAAGAACCGTCTGGATAAGCATTGGGAGAGGGCAGTAGTGGTTAAATTACTAGGTAGACGAATTGAATTTAGAATGCTTCGAAGCCGATTGAAAAGTCTATGGCAGCTCATCGGACCTATGAAAATAATTGAAGTCGACAATGATTTTTTCCTAATCAAATTTGTGCAAGAGGATGACTATTTGAAGGCACTAACATAGGGACCATGGGTGATTATGGGCTACGCACTCTCTGTTTAGCCATGACCCTCAATTTCGACCCTCTCAAGGCAAAATCGAACAAGCAGTGATTTGGGTCCGCTTCCCTAAATTATCTGTCTCTCGATATCATCTTGTAATCCTTACTGTAAGTGTAAGTCGACTTGTACACTCTGGTAAGTCGACTTACACGTGAAAGACCTTAGATAAATCGACTTGTATATTAGGTAAGTCGACTTATTCAAGACGATCTTGTTCAATTATCTTGCCAAAGCGAATCCTTTTAAGCGCGTTTATTCAAAGTCGTAATGCAGACTTTATGAATAAATAAAGAAAGCATATTTCATTAATTTGATATTCATGAACATTGTTTATGAATTGATATTGATCTTTAAATCAATTAATGAAGTCCATGATATATGACATAGCGTGAAGGAAATTATGATGTGATCATACTATCGAGATTCCTATCATGCAATTATGTCAAGATT
Source organism: Erythroxylum novogranatense (assembly GCA_029891385.1). Lineage (NCBI taxonomy): Eukaryota > Viridiplantae > Streptophyta > Magnoliopsida > Malpighiales > Erythroxylaceae > Erythroxylum > Erythroxylum novogranatense. The sequence goes on along the minus strand of CM057226.1, from coordinate 107,052,569 downwards.
CTAAATTATCCTAGTCATAGGATTAACGAGAATGGACATCGTTAATCCGGATAGACTAGCTCATGTCATACTCTCGATTGGATCAAGCGGTGGATCTCGAAGCTGTAAATATTGAGATATTTAGATTTGACATGTGGATGCTTACTAACATAGTAAGTACATTGGATGACTGCCATGAGATCATCACATGGATGTCCTATTTAAATGTCGAGATAATCTCATCATAAGATGATGCAAGTATCCTTAGACTCGAGGTACTCGAGGATATCTTGAATCTTGATTACGTGCTTTGACTCCATTCCTTGTTGCCTTCCGAGGTTACTCATAGGGTGGTGCTTGGAGTGCAGTTTGAGGTATTGAAGGTAATTGAGTAGCCAATAAAGGATTCATCACTTCTGTGATAGCAGAAGAGATACCCATGGCCTCTTGTCAGGATCATTACTTGAAATCTCTGGCCAGAGTAGATGTGTCATGAAGACTGTCTTCCTTGACATATTAAGTAATGAGTCTAAAACGAATCGATATCACTTGGCTAGACTCGATCTAGTAAGAGTTGACACTTTAACCATACCCATAACCAAGTGGGGTATAGGATGGTGAAATGATTAATTGCGATAAGAATTGTACATGGAAGGGTTCGTGATGAATTCATCAAACCAATTACTTTCCGGTCAATTAGGGGTCATGATGTGTTGCTAGACGCCGCTCATGACTTGCTCAGATTAATTGTTAATCTAAGTGGCCAACATAACCGGGAACCTAAAGGGTCACACGCATAAGAGTGATTCAGAGAATCTGTAAAATAGTATTGGACCGAGTTCCAATTATTGGAGAGCATTAGGATTAAATGGATCCCGATGAGATTGAGATATGTCCCGATGAGATCGCGACATCAATATTGCTAAGAAAGGTTTAGGAGTCAAGTTTAAAGATCGGGGCGATAGCCATAGAACCAATTCCAGTTGGACTGGACCTTAGCAATTATATATTGATTAATTAAAGTAATTAATTAATTAATTAATATATTTATTTGCCATGTGCGTTGGAATGGGAAAAGGAAGAAGATAAAGGTTTTGAAAAGTCAAAACCATTATTAGTTTATTCCTTTAAGGCATCCACGTGGATGGCCTTCCACTCACATGATTTATTGTCTTTAAAATATTATAGACATATATATATGAGAGTTGAGAAGTAGATGGCCGAGAGGTTCATCGGTTTTGAGAAGACAAAGCTTTACTTAATGGTTAAGGTTAAAGCTTAGAAATAAGATTTCAAGTTTCCTCTCAAGCAACCATCGATTCTTCTTCTTCTCCAACGTTCAATCCAAGCTCTCCACAGGACAAAGGTAAGATCTAGCAGCCTTTAATTTGTTCTAGCTATTCTCGGGTCAAAGGGGTTTGTCCCGGTTAGGTTCTCCGACCTCTGCGTGGATACCGTTGGAGACGATCTACTTTGGTCGTTATGGTTTGACTTTCATATAGACACATGGATCCTGGCCTTCGGGAACGTCCCGACAACAAAAATTTTTGTTTTTCGCACCGCGAGTATGTGATACTTGCACCGGGATTTTCCTACAGTGGTATCAGAGCGACTTGTGTCGTGTATGAAGCTAAAACCCTAGCTAGGTCAGAATTCCTATTTGAATTTGTAGCTGATGCATCTGATCTGTTTGAATTTCGATTCTATATAGAGATACGTTTTTCGAAATTTTTCTGCCCAGATTTTTTCATAACATGTTATAGAATATGTCTGTGAAAGATGAGAATTTATCGATTTGATTTGATATAGTTTTGCTAATTTATTCCCTTAGGTTCTAGATGCTGTTTTTTGACAGATTCTGTGAACAGGCATGACTTTAAATTCGAGAATAAATTCTGGAAAAATTGTTTTTCGGATTTTCCTTCACCTATATGTCTCTAAGATATTTATGAATGTCTACGAGAAAGGAAAATTGTTTTCAAGGTTATTTATTATTTATTTTCGAATTTATTGTGTGCTGTTGGGAATTTCTGTGTTAGTGAACACAGATTCTGAATCAGTTTTGTTGCTTAGGTTGATTGCGTTTTTGATGGCTATAAATCCTGAAAAATTTCATGAAGCATGTTCTGAACATGTAGGAACCTATGTAATTTTCTCAGAATTTATTGAAATTGTTTCAATGATCATTTCGAGCAATATGCAGAACTGGGCATTTTTGTGAAAATTGCTGGGACTGTTTTGCTTGGCATGATTGTTTGTGTAATTTTCAGTTCCAATGCCTTGGACCATTTTTAATGTGATTAGAAATGTGTTATCTTGATGTGGTATGTTTTTCAAACTGAATTTCTTGAAATTGGTTTTCCAATAATTTTTGGATGTCAAATAGGTCACATTAGTTTCTCATTAGTATATTTCGTTGTCTTGATTGTTTTGACCGTCACAAATTTTTGTGACAAGTGCCGAAGTAGTTTTGATAGTGTGTACACTAACTAGAGATGCTTAGGGTGATTATTTGATGTTTTTGAATTATGTGGAATTCTAAGTGATTAATAGTGGATTAATCTGTTTCAAGATTTTCTTGTATAGTATGACTATATGGCAAGCATGATAAAATGAAAATGTTTCATTAGCACATCAATATAAAGGATAATATACTTAGTATATTGGTATTGTGAATTGGAAATGCACGGATTGAGAAATTAGCCGATTTGTTAGCAATTCTTAGTGTAAGTCGACTTGCATGAGTTGTATAAGTCGACTTGCATATCAGAACAAGTCGACTTGTACAGGCGCAGGAGTATAAGTCGACTTATGCACAGACAGATCGTAAGTCGACTTGTAGGATACAAGGCGACTTGATGGAGCATGAGAGCATAAGGCGACTTACATTCTCATGTAACTCGACTTATAACATGCGTGGGTGGGATGATGGATGATTATAAGGAGAGATTCAATGCGATTGATGAAACCTAAATCATTCCATATAGTCATGATGACTATAATCCTAAAGCTTGGATGAGACTAGAGTTTCAAATCCTCCTCGGAATATGAAAACTAACGCCTTCCATTAATATGGTAAGAACTAGAGTTCTTCTAGGGTTGGGTTGTTGAGCTAACCTCAAGCTCACTCTATACAAATATGTTCGAACCATGAAAATAAGATTTCTGATTAATGGGTCGGTTTTCTGAAGCGTTGATTTGTTGAGCAAACTCAAGGTCAACGTGGATGAGGCGAAGTTGGGTAGTGTACATTAGATGTACGCGCGTCAGTGTTGATAACCCAATGTTTGTGCATACATCAACAAGTTGATAGCACCGGCGATAGTTGTTCTAAGATGTAATTGGTATGTCCGATACCTCCCGAGACATAAGGTGGCTTGTTGGGCAAACCCAAGGTCATTCTTAATGTCGGTTATCGATGATGCAATTGGTATGACTGGTACCTACCGATTGACCTAAGAAGTGGCTTGTTGGGTAAACCCAAGGTCATTCTTAGCAACGTCGGATATCGACTCACTAGGACATTTTTTCATAATTTTCTTTGGATTCGTAAAGAGGGTTATGGATTCTTAGAAACTAGTGGGAGCCATATGCATGTCATGCAAGTCCTTATGAGCATGCAGGCATTTCTAATCTATTCTAGCATCCGTTCTCTCTCTTTCCGTTTAGGTTAGTTGAAGATGTCTTTCAGGTGTGTTTTACGCTCACCTTTTACGGACTTAATTTTCTCGATTGGTGAGATATCGAGAATTGTTCTCGATTTGAGAAATCGGACTATGTCCTTGATGTTCCACTTCCGATACACTTCTTGTTGATGTTTCGATGAAGATCGAAAGTAGTGAAGTCGTGACAAAAGAAAACCAAAATATCTACCCCAAAGGAATTTGCTTCCCTTGTGGCAAGACTGGCCACTGGAGGCGAAACTATAAAGTCTATCTGGAGTCCTTGAAGCAGAAGAAGGCATCAGATGCCTCGACTCCTTCAGATATGTTTGTCATTGAGGTTAACACCGTTTCTGATCACAACATATGGGTATTAGATACCGGTTGTGAACCGACTCACACATATGCAATGATATGCAGGGCCTCAGAGACCAGAGACAGCTCATAAAGGGAACTTGACCTTCGTGTTGGTAATGGAGCAAGAGTTGCTACATTAGCCGTAGACACTTATGTTTTGTCCCCCCCGGTGGGCCTGTACTCAAGTTGGATGATTGTCATTTTGTACTGTTTTTAACAAAGAACATATTGGATGTTTCTTGTTTAAATAGAGCAGGTTTTCATTGGACTTTTAGTAGCAATGGTTGTTCTATTAGTTCGAATGGAATACTCTATGGTACTGGTACATTATGCAATGGAATTGACATATTAGATATGTCACATCCAATTATGAATGTCAATGACACCAAACGGCATAAAAGAGATAATTTAAACTCAACTTACTTATGGCATTGTCGGCTTGGCCATATAAATGAGACACGCATCGCTAAGCTCCATGAGAGTGGCAGTTTAGGGTCATTTGATTTTGAATCTTATGACACATGTGAATCTTGTTTATTAGGTAAGATGACTTAGTTACCCTTTAAGGAAAGGGTGAGCGAGAGACGGAGTATTAGACCTAATACATTCGGTTGTATATGGTCCGATGTCCATCCATGCCGAAGTGGTTGTTTTACTTCATTACCTTTATCGATGATTATTCTCGATATCGGTACCTGTGTCTAATGAGATACAAATCTGAAGCGTTTGAAAAGTTCAAACAATTCAGAAATGAAGTAGAAAACCAACTTGGTAAAAGTATTAAGCCATTACGATCCGATCGTGGTGGAGAATACTTAAACCAACGGTTTTTGGATTATCTCAGAGATAATGAGATTTTATCTCAATGGAATCCACCTTACACGCCGCAGCATAATGGTGTGGCTGAAAGGAGAAATTGAACCTTGTTAGACATGGTGCGATTGATGATAGGTTTTGCACAATTTTTGGAGTATGTGTTTGAGACAATTGTTTACTTGCTAAACAGAGTTCCCTCTTAGACAGTTGATGTTACTCCATATGAGATGTGGACTAACAGAAAATCCTATCTTTCTCATCTGAAAATTTGGGGTTGTCCTGCTTACGTGAAGCGGACACAGTCAGATACACTTGATGTAAAAGCTGACAAATGTTTGTTCGTAGGATATACCTTGCTGAAGAACAAAAGTTGTTTGTTTCAAAGCGTGCTGTTTTCTTACAGAAAGAGTTTCTTTTAAAAGAAGACAGTGGGAGCAAAGTTGAATTTGGAGAAGTTCAAGATGCTCGAACAAACACAGATCAACTGCCTGATCTTGAGACTGTGACTCATACAGATGAGATAACAGTTCAACCTTTTACTACACCAGCAGTTCGTAGGTCACGTAGGATACGATCTGTTCCGAAGAAATATGGATTTCTCGTGAGTGAACAGAATGACGTATTGCTCATAGAAGATGATGAGCCTACTACCTATGAAGAGGTTCTGAAGAGTTCAGAGTATGAGAAATGGCTTCGTGCCATGAAAGCCGAAATGGATTCCATGTAAGAAAACCAAGTATGGACTTTGGTTGATGCACCCGTAGGTGCAAATGGGTTTTCAAGATGAAAACCGACATGGAAGGTAATGTGATTACCTATAAAGCAAGGCTTGTGGCTAAAGGGTTTTCGTCAAAGACAAGGAGTTGACTACGACGAGACCTTTCGCTCAATAGCAATGCTTAAATCCATTAGGATACTCCTAGCCATTGCCACTCATTACGATTATGAGATATGACAAATGGATGTGAAGACAGCTTTCCTGAATGGAAATCTAGCCGAGGATGTGTACATGACACAACCAGAGGGCTTCACCTCCTATGATGGCGAAAAGGTATGCAAGCTTCAGAAATCCATGTATGGATTGAAGCAAGCATCCAGGAGTTGGAATATCCGTTTTAATGAGACAATCAAAGAGTTTGGTTTCTCACAAAATCCGGATGAACACTGTGTGTACAAGAAGGTTAATGGGACTGCAATCGTATTCCTTGTATTATATGTAGATGACATATTGTTACTAGGAAACGATATCTCTTTGCTACAATCTGTTAAGATTTGGTTGTCCAAACAATTTGCCATGAAAGACCTTGGTAAAGCAATAAAGATTTATGGAGTTAAATCAAAGGTTGCTCGTTCTTTCACATTCCACGTACATAGATAAGATGCTAAAGAGGTTTAGCATGATACAATGCTATGTATGAGATCCGATGTATCACATACTCTAAACGTTACGAGTAGATACCAATCGGACCCTAGTGAGGGTCACTGGATGGCTGTCAAGAATATCCTCAAGTACTTGCGAAGCACTAAGGATGTTTTCTTGGAATATGGAGATGGAAATCTCCTAGTGAGCGGGCATATAGATGCCAATTCCAATCTGATCAGAATGATTCTGAATCATAATCAGGTTATATGCATTCACACTGAACAGCGGGGCGGTCAGTTGGAAAGAGTTCCAAACAGAAGACGACTGTCGATTCAACAACCGAGGCAGAGTATATTGCCGCATGAGATGCGCAGAGGAAGCAGTTTGGATCAAGAAGTTCATTACTGAACTTAGTGTGGTTCCTAGCTGTGATGGGCCCGTAATTGTATTGTGATACAATGGGGCTAGCGCGCAGGCAAAGGAACCAAGGTCTCATCAATAATCCGAACACGTACTCCGTCGATTCCATCTGATTCGAGAGATCATTGGTCGGGATGATGTCCTGATAGAGAGAATTCCCACAGAGCAAAGTGTTGCTGATCGGTTGACAAAGTCATTGTCACAGAAGAATTGTGATTCTTCTGTACTCGCTTATGGTATTAGATACTCAGGCGATTGGCTTTAGGTCAAGTGGGAGATTTGTAAGTGTAAGTCGACTTGTACACTCTGGTAAGTCGACTTACACGTGAAAAGTACCGATAAGTCGACTTGTATATTAGGTAAGTCGACTTATTCAAGGACGGTACTGTTCAATTGTGCCCTAAAGGTAATCCCCTTTAGCGCGTTTTATTCAAAGTCGTGTGCAGACTTTATGAATAAATAAAGAAAGGCATATTTCATTAATTTGATATTCATGAACATTGTTTATGAATTGATATTGATCTTTAAATCGAATTAATGAAGTCCATGATATATGACATAGCATGAAGGAAATTATGATGTGATCATACTACTGAGATTCCTATCATGTGCAATTATGTCAGTATCTAAATTATCCCTAGTCATAGGATTAACGAGAATGGACATCGTTAATCCAGATAGACTAACTCATGTCATACTCCTTGATTGGATCAGCGGTGGATCTCGAAGCTGTAAATATTGAGATATTTAGATTTGACATGTGGATGCTTACTAATGAGTAAGTACATTGGATGACCCGCCATGAGATCATCACATGGATGTCTATTTAAATGTCGGTGATAATCTCATCATAGCAATGGTGCAAGTATCCTTAGACTTGAGGTACTCAAGGATATCTTGGATACTGATTTTGTGCTTTGACTCCATTCCTTGTTGCCTTCCAGAGGTTACTCATAGGGTGGTGCTTGATGCAGTTTGAGGTATTCAAGGTAATTGAGTAGCCAATAAAGGATTCATCACTTCGTGATAGCGAAAGAGATACCCATAACCTCTTGTCGGGATCATTACTTGAAATCTCGGCGAGTAGATGTGTCATGAAGACCGTCTTCCTTGACATATTAAGTAATGAGTCCTAAGGCGAGAACTGATATCACTGGGCTAGACTCGATCTAGTAAGAGTTGACACTTTGACCATACTCATAACCAAGTGGGGTATAGGATGGTGAAAGGACGAATTGCACAAGAATTGTACATGGAAGGGTTCGTGATGAATTCATCAAACCAATTACTTTCCGGTCAATTGGGGGTCATGATGTGTTGCTAGCGCGCTCATGACTTGCTCGATTAATTGTTAATCTAAGTGGCCAACATAATCGGAACCTAAAGGGTCACACGATAAAGTGATTCAGAGAATCAGAAATAGTATTGGACCGAGTTCCAATTATTGGAAGAATTAGGATTAAATGGATCCCGATGAGATTGGGATATGTCCCGATGAGATCGCGACATCAATATTGCTAAGAAAGGTTTAAAATTCGCTTTAAGACGGGGGCCTGAGAGGCGGTGAGGACAATTCCCATTGGATGGACCTTAGCAATTATATATTGATTAATTAATTAAGTAATTAATTAATTAATTAATATATTTATTTGCCATGTGCGTTGGAATGGGCAAAGGAAGAAGATAAAGGTTTTGAAAAGTCAAAACCATTATTAGTTTATTCCTTTAAGGCATCCACGTGGATGGCCTTCCACTCACATGATTTATTGTCTTTAAAATATTATAGACATATATATATGAGAGTTGAGAAGTAGATGGCCGAGAGTTTCATCGGTTTTGAGAAGACAAAGCTTTACTTAATGGTTAAGGTTAAAGCTTAGAAATAAGATTTCAAGTTTCCTCTCAAGCAACCATCGATTCTTCTTCTTCTCCAACGTTCAATCCAAGCTCTCCCGGGATTTTCCTACACTTACAGCACTGAGTAATTTGATTAGGTGCACGGTGAGAATTGATAACAACACACAACACTCGCAACGCGGAAAATTCGCATAGGTGGCTGTTGATGTCGATTTAACAGTGCCCCTTCGGTCAAGAGTGATAATTGAGGGCGATGAAATAAAAGTGTCATATGAAGGCTTGCTCAGGTTTTCTTTTCGTGTGGTATCGTTGGCTATAGCGCCATCGGTTGTCCGTCTAAGACCCATGAGATAGTTCACGATTCTACACCTACTAGAGGAGCAAATAATAATGACACACTGGGTCTGACAGCATCGCATCAGGCCCATCAATGACTTGTATGGGCCTTGGATACAAGTACAACATTGTCCCCGACGAGCAACAACCATGATGCCGAGACCGGGCCGAGACTTTGTTCGAGAGACCAACAAAGTGTGCCCGCATGGATCGCAATTTTCTCTCTTACATGAGACTGACATTATGGGTAACAACAATAGCCTCTGTCATGAGGAGGAAGGACACCGAGGATACGATTCTAAAAGCAGAGGGGGGGATACACACAGAGCACAGAGCAACAACAACCTCTCCCATCCGGGTCAGATGATTTTTAGAGCCCTACCTAAGTCACATCCGCTTAATAAAGGGAAGGCAGTCACGATCGATGGCCACCAGCCATCAACTCCAACTCTCAAGCAGAACCAAACCTAGGTCCAGACTAATGCCCTTGATTCCAACATTTCACGCCCACCCATATCACGAGGCAATGGCTCTCACGTAGCGGTCTCCATTCCTTCCCATCGTGAAGTTGTAGTCTAAGACCACTCGTTTGTGCTACCAGAGCAGACAGACATGGAGTGTGGGGATCCAGACAATGATATAGTAGAGATTGCAGGAAATCCTCTGATGTTTGGCCAAATTTGTTACACAGTGCCATTACCAAAACCACCGGACCCTAATTGTGCCCCATCAGTGCCGACTGAGGAAACTATGCTGATTACATCTCCAGCAGAAACAATTCCACAGACTCCAAGGGTCGACACCATATGTGTCCAAGGTGCCGAGTCTCAGACCACTCATGTATAAGAGCGTCATCTCCCATTTTTACCTATTAATTATGTCAATACTCATTTGGAATTGTCCGGGGGCTGGGGGTAAAACTTTTAAACCAATCCTTATGAATTTTGTTCGATTACACCGACCATTTATGCTTGTGTTAATTGAAACCAGGATCAGTGGATCTAGGGTTGAGCGAGTTATTCGTAGTTTGGGTTTTGATCGATCTTTCATAGTAGAGGCAGATGGGTTTTCTGGTGGTATCTGGATTTTGTGGAAAGGGGATAATGCAGTCACAATCCTTGCTGCACATCGACAGTTCATTCACCTTGAAGTAGATCACGTGTGACATTCCTTTTTCTTTATCGCCATTTATGCTAGTCCGAACTACCAACTGCAGAAATACTTGTGGTATAACATTAAAAGACTTGCTTGTGTTACCATGGAAGCATGGTTAATGGGGGGCGATTTCAATGTGAAACTGGCCACAGCAAACAAAAGGGGAGGCTCTAATACGTAACCCGTGGTGAGCAAAGCCTTTCAAGAGTGTGTACACAGTGCCCGTTTATTGATCTTGGCTTTGCTGGTCCACGATTTATATGGAGGAGAGGGATGTTGTTAGCCAAATCGGATAGGGCTTTTTGTTCGACTAAGTGGCAAGAAATCTTTCCCCATACAGAAGTACAACATCTTCCTTTTATAAATTCAGATCATCGGCCATTATTGGTATGTCTTGATCAGCAAAATTCTTTCACTTATTGGCAATACCCATTTCAGTTTCAAGCAGCATGGTTAACTCATGATCAATTTGCTTCTTTCATACAAAACAACGGGCATATTGAACCTCAAGATTATTCTGGGTCGCTGTTGACTTTTGCTAGGAAACTTCAACACTGGAATAAAACAGACTTTGGACATATATTCCACCGTATAAAGGTTTTGCTAGCCAGATTGGATAGTATTCAGAAATCACTGGAAACCCAAGACTCTAATACCTTGAGGGAACTATAAGTGCTTCTTCGATCAGAATTGGAGAAAGTCTTGTACGAAGAGGAGCTATTTTGGCATCAAAAAACTCAGTGTCAATAGACATCGAATGGCGATCAAAACATTAAATTTTACTATGCAATCGCTATGGGGAAAAGGAGACAGGCTCGAGTTCATTCCCTCAAAGACGTATAAGGAAATATAGTTTCTGGTTCTACTGAAATTACTAGGATGGCCAAAACTTTTTTCGAACACCTTTATACAACTGAGGGGCAAGGAACAACGGACAGTAAGATGCGAGGAAATCTCCTGGTGCTATCTAGCCAAGCACAGGTAGAACTTAGCCACCCGGTATAAGCTGAAGAAGTGACATCTGTTATATTTGCGATATATCCTAATAAGGCCCCCGGATTCGATGACTTCCATGCTATTTTCTTTCACAAACAGTGGAATACAATTGGGCCTTCACTGGTGCAATTTATTCAACGGGTGTTTACCCATCAAATTTGGGAGTCAGCCCTTAATCAAACTATTTTGGCTTTGATCCCAAAAAAACCTGTGCCTATATCCATTCAACAATTTTGCCCTATTAGCCTTTGCTCGGTGGTTTATAAGGCGATAACAAAGATACTTGTCAATAGGATTAAGCCTTTTTTGAATGCTCTAGTTGCGCCTATCCAATGTAGCTTCGTCCTAAGACGATTGATCACGGATAATATCATCATCGACCAGGAAGTGCTTCATTCCATGAAAAAAAAGAAGGGCAAATTTGGATTCCTTGCCATCAAGGTGGATTTGGACAAGGCTTATGACTGCCTAAATTGGGACTCTATCCATTATACACTAATAGATATCGGCCTCCCATTGACTATAGTTCATCTCATCACGAAATACATCACGACAGTTGATAGGATTGAATTATCTTATATTTTCTTATATATTTCCATGTGATTTCAATCATATTCTTAAGATAAAATACTTAATTTGTGTTGAATTTGTGTTGACTACTAAGTTGGGTATGATGATATATTTGAGACTAAGGAGGATGTGCCAGAGTTGGCCCTTAATGAAGTAGTCACTAGAAATAGAAAAGTTTGGCGCGATCGGATCAGGGTAAAGGATTAATCATCTAGTTACCCAAGATCAGTACAACAATTACTAGGAGATACTGTGTCATGTGTGTAGATTACCCGGCAGGTGCAGGGGGGACAATAGGGGGCCATTCTGATAGGGTCTCTAAGGGAGGTCTCCTTAGTTATTGTGAGACAAGGAGGGAGAGATTTTGTGGCCTATTAGGTTCTCACATATTTGGCTTCCTTCAGTATTCCTCTTGATTTTTTTAATGAATTGTTTTTGTAACTTGCATCATTCTTATATTGTCTCATTTGTATATTAGTTCACTGGAAACAATTTCTCTACTATATAGGAGTAAGGCTGCGTACTATAGAACCTCCCCAGACCCCGCTTTATTGCGAAATTTCAGATTGAGTGATGATGATGATGATTTGAGACCAAAAAGAGAAGATGTTTAAAGCAAATTGGAGCACAATTGAAAAAAAAGGATAAAGTTTGGTGGCTGCACTGCGTTAACGCTGCATCCACATAGCGTACACTATGTTTAAGCAGCATTCAAGGCACAAGTAGAAGACATGCGAGAGGATTTTAATGAGCATCAAAGTTTATTTATCTTGTCAATCAATAATGGCGAAGAAAACAAAAAACACAAAAGCAAAACGTGGGGAGTTGTTGGATATATTGGAGGTCTGGTGGCTACGACTTGCTGGCGTGGAAAGCTGGTGGACGTTGGCGTGGAGAGCAAGCAGTGGACCAAGAGCTCCTACACTTTATTTGTCCCATCGCGAACAATAAAAGGAGAGCAAGGTAACGTGAGTCTACCGTAGTAAATAAAAAATATGAGCTACTCTTCGAGCATAAAAATAGAAATGGAAGGCTAACTTTCCAACATCGGTTCAACGGGAATATCGACGTCAAGTCATGGTTAAGCTATTTCTATCATTTTAAAGTTATAATTTCTTTTCGAATTGTTGTGTTGTTGGTATTAATTTGGATGGTTTTAGGATAAATGATCTTAATATGTTATTTTGATTGTTTATTTCGAACCTATTGCTAAAGCATTGATTGTAATTTGTAATCGTTACTTTTGATGTTTGTGAGTAGTATCTAATGATTGTTAATCATTAGGAACAATATAACTTAGGTTAGATAACCCGAACGTGTGAGGTTATTGCCTATGTTGATCGTTTTTCAACTCATAATACGACTGCCAAATTAAATTTAGAGATCGTATCCTAGATTATTTGATAGTTAGGTTTGATTTAATGACCGTATCCTGATTAAATACAACTTAAGGGAAAATCGAGATTTGTAGAGCGTTCTCTCAATCTCAGATCAATAATCCGAAAAGAATTGTAAAGACTCTATAATGAAGGAATATGTTTGATTATGTTTAGGCCGAGATTGACACTTAGAACCGGAACCTAACACTTAGAACCGGACCTTACTTATACTCAACACTTTTCTCATTTTCAATTATTTGTTTTAATTTGTTTTCGATAATTTACTTTTACTTTAATTTCTAAATTGTTTGAATTAAAAAAATCCCATATATTTTCCTTGCATCGATTAATTTCGTTCCGGAAATGAATCGAACATTTCTTGTGGATTTGATCCCGACTTACTATAACTACAAATTTTAGTGAGCAGAGTCAGGTAAATTTTACAATGCACTCAATAGGCGTTGTCAACAGTCTCAATGTAGGTGAATTGGGGTGTTGAACTTTCAGAAACTTTTACTCCGACCCATGGAATTCGACAAGGTGACCCATTATCACCCTATATTTTTGTCTTGTGTTGGACCCCGAACCTTTCTACTAAATGGGAAATTATTGGTGATTATTCATTTGTAGAAAAAAGGAAAATTTTTGAACTTGAAATGAAATAGAAAAGATGATTTAGACACCAGATGGGTTATATGTGATATGTTGGAAGTTAAAAGCTGGAAAATGTATATGTTCATTGAGTATGCTTCGGTGTTTTGCCCATAACTTTTGCTCTAGTCATCCAAATAAGATGATTCTTCATTTGGATTAAACTAGAGAGATAAGGCTACAAAATTGTCCAGTGAAATTGAGTTTTAATTCAGTCTCTAAGAGTATCAATTTTTAGATGGAAGTCAAGCGCAGGATAATGTTTTAGTATAAGAACAGTCCGAAAATATTTGGGGTATAACTTTTGGACTATTGAATCAAATTGAATGATTTTGATGTCTTTGAAAAATTAAAACAACGAGGAACATTTTTCTAGAAGGAAGTGTTAGCAAATTCCTTCAATTGCATTATTAGAAAAAGATCTTGTTTTTTGAAGGAGTTAAGCATGGCTTAAAGGAATTTTGAGATTTTGCTAGATTAATTTTTTTGATTTGGAACTAATTATTATGTTGATGTTTGTAGGATTTTATCATATGGTTCAACTGAATTAAAGTGGTAAGATATGGATGAGGGCATTTTGGGAAGAACACTTAGTGCCTGTTTGGTTCAGCTTTTGGAGACTCCAAAAGTACTTTTTTCTACTGCAAAAGCTATTTTCAGGAAAAAATGAATGTTTGGCTGCAAACTTCAAAAGCACTTTTGAAGTAGAAATAGCTTTTGAAAAAGCTAAAATACAGCTTTTTGAAAAGCTAAAATTTGAAGCTTTTCAAAAAAACCCAAATTTTAGCTTTTTCGGGAAGCTATTTTTTATTTCACTTCTATCACTTACGTTTATATCATCCTCGTCTCACCCCGTCTCTCCGTTGTTGGGTATTCATCCCTTAGGTACCTTTCTCTTTCCCGGTGTTGACCCAGATCCAACTTTTGGCACCAAGAAGTTTCACCAGATCACCAACGACACAACTCAAAATCTACCAACTCCATTACTGCACAACTCAAATTCTAGAGAGGAGGGAGCCTCAAGCTTTACTCTGCTTACTCTCCTACATACACTTCCCTTCTATATCTTCTTCTTCTTCTTCTTCTTCTTCAACTATCTCACTCTCTTACAATTAAGGAGAATCTTTTCTTGCTAGATTTGGATCCATTCTTTTTCAATTTTATGTAAATTTAATTTCTACCAGAATTTTGGCCTTTTCTTTCCTCTTTCAATCCAATCCCTCGTATCTTCACCTTAATTACATGCTCATCTATCTCTCTGTTTCTACTTCCTCTTCTTCAATTGCTATTACAGACAAAACCCAACGCAATCCCAATCGGCCCACCTACGCCCAACAAGTTTTAGCATCATTTTCTTGGCTGACAAACACAAAGTAAGGACCTTTTCTTGTCTGGGATTTTTCGTTGTTTCCAATCTTCTCTTACCCTCTCTTTCTCTCATTTTTTGAAAGTGAGAATTGAGAGAAGAAGATCTGGTTATTCTCATTTTCATCTTCTTTTCTTTTGTCATATATAAAAACCAGATCTTGGGTTTTTCTTCTTCTTATTATAGTGTGAATCCGATTCCTACCCAAAACAAAGTAACTATTAGCACATAAATAAAGATTTCAAATTGTAAGAAGAGAAAAGGGAAGTTGTGAAAATGGAGGGCGAGAACAAGAAGTCGGTTGTTTCTGATGTAGGGGCATGGGCAATGAACGTTGTTAGCTCGATGGGTATCATTATGGACAACAAGCGACTTATGTCTTCCAATGGTTCTGATTTCAGCTTGATCTGTTCTTCTTCCTTCGATTTCTTCTTTAACAAAAGAAATAGTTTGATGATTTCATTGGTTTTGGAGTTTTGATCTGCTCAATATTCTACCGATCTGCAAATTTAAGAGTTCTTTAATGTCTCGATTTTGAATGAGAAGCGGATTGGTTTTTGTGGGATGTAGCTACTACCTTAACGGATTCCACTTTCTTTGTGGCGGCTTTGGTGGAGTGCAGTATCAAATCCAAGACTGTGGTTTGCATTCACTCATCTTGTAGTTTGATACTGTAGAGCTATCGGCTTTATATTCCAAATGGACTTTTACCAATGTAATATTGAGTCTGGATTTTTTGTAGCTTGATTAAGCTTTTGGCTTGAACATGTTTAGAGGTAACTGAAAACAACAGTGTAAAGGGGAGCTTCTACTGCTTTACCTGCCAACTGTCTCAATACACTTGCTAAGAACTCACAATCAAACACACGTTGTATCTCTCGGTTTATAAGGCAAAGTAACGGCACTTCTTCAGAATTGGATAGCTTCTAGATTGTAAATGATGAAGGAAATTAGGCTATTGACATTGTTTGCATCATATTGATAGCTCTAAATTGTACTTTTCTTTATGTAAATTCAGACTATATTCATGATGACTCTATCACCATAGCCATAGTTGGAATGTAACTAGATTCTAGTGTTCTTGCTACTTCTAGGTTTTTTGTTTCATCATATTGTGATGCAATTTGCTGAGTGCAAACTTTAAGAGATTAGAACGGAATTGTTGTGGATTTGCAAATTTTCTCTTCTCATCATCATTCTAACAGGAAATAAGGAGAAAATATTATTTAACTTTTTTTATATGTTTTAATATTTATTTTTCATATTAATTTTATTTCTTATAAGAAAATGAGACATCTTTTTAAATTATTTCTTACAAGATGGTTATCTAAAATTTTCTACAATATGGTACTTTGCATATTGTTTAGTATACTTTAAAAATTATTTAGCATAAATAATTTTATTATAAAATAAAATATAGTTAAAATTAATAAAAGTGCTTTTTATTTTTATGTTGCCAAACAGTCAACTGTATGAAGCTCTTAAAAAAAACTGTTTTTTAATTGACAACCAAACTGTCAATTGGCTTTTAAAAAAAGCTCTTCTCAGAAAAGCTCTACTAACAAAAGCTCTGCTGATAAAAGCTCTACTGATAAAAGCTCAACCAAACGGGCCCTTAAGCCATTTAAGTTACAAGGCTTACATAAAAGGGTAGATTGGATTTTGCTCATTCATTAGTGACATTTTTGTAATTAGAAGATAGTCTTGCTTTTTAAGGATGAAGCAAGCGCGAAAATTAGAAACAAAGAACAAAGAAAAGAAAGAAGAGAGGAGAAAGTTCGGTGGAGGAAGGAGAAAAAGAAGAAAGAAGAAAAAGTTAGAGTTTTGATTTTTCTAAGCTTTCAAGATAGGTTTTGAGTTGATTCAAGAGGAAAAAAGGAAGAGGATGATGAGAAGTTCCATCCAAGCTTGGAAACCCTTCTTTTGGTGAAGGATCAAGGTAAGAATGGGTTTGATTTGTTGGATTTGTGAAAGGGTTTTGGTTTAGATAGCTTAAGAAATGTATGAGTTTAAGTTTTCTAAGATCAATTTTATGATTATGTGTTATGAGTTATCCAATTTTGGATTCCTATTTGATTTGGGAGTTTTGCCTTAGATGAATAAAATTAAGAGAGGCGATGGGAGTAAGGAGAGAGAGATTTTTTTGAGCAAGGTGTGCAAGCAAGGAAAATAAGGTGAGTTTCATGTTTATAATTTGAGTAATGAGCTATTAAGTTTTCTTTCCAAATTAAGAAAATAAAAGAATTTCAATTAAATGTTGCTTTGTTGTTTTGATTGAATTGTGTATGATTATGTTATGCCATATGTCTTTTTCTTGTGAATGAATTTTGGGGAATGTTTTCATATTGTGTTGATGATTTGTAAAAGAATGTGAAAATGATTTTTGAAAGAATGTTATGGTTATAAAATTGCTTTTCATAAATGTGTCATTTTAGGCAATATGTTTGAAAACGTGAAATGCATGCTTATATGGGTTTATGGCGGTCCCTTAAGTAAGTCAAGTGCACTTATCTATAGGCCTTTTTCGCCTGCCCGCTAGAGGCATGGAGCTCCTTACGGACTCCCTTAAGTTCACATGTAGCGCCCCCTCACCGTAGGGTATACACCGGGACACCCATGGGTCGTTCCGACGCATATCCCACAGTAAGGAAGTGCTACGATCGCTGACGATCACTAAACACTCGCATGGCATCAATAAAATAAACCACAACATGCAATTCACTAATATTTAAAACCACAATATTTCTTTCATTTCGCAATATCAATCCAAAATATAGACCAGACTATCAGTCCCCTACAACTATATACAACAATCCAAAAAGGGAAACTGATAAAAACGTCTATACTAAGTCATCCTAAAAAAATATAGATATCGTTCCAGCTGACCGACCTGTGATCCATCGCTGCACTTGATCACGAACTCTCACTGCAGGAAAACTATCACGGGAGCTAGAGTCCTACTGACGCTGACCTGAAAAATATATCGCAATGTTGGGTGAGTTTGCGAACTCAATGAGAAACCATCATCGATGGTTCACCCAACTCATGCATATACACATAATATATATATATCTCATAGATATATTTTAAGACAATTTACGACACTATAAGCACTTTACACAATTTACACAGTTACACTATCACGTATCTCAGACACAACGATTCACAATCAGCACATATCACATGTGTTCACAATCTCACTACACTGTCAGATGCATAATGTATGCAAATTCTCATTTTATGATATTGTTGTGACTGGGTGTTAACACTGTAGTTACACTTTTTGGCGAGTAGGAGAGCCCTCAGGGTATGCACTACTGCCCACTCACTTTAGGAATAGGAGAGCCCTCTGGGTATGCACTATTTCCTTTTTGGCCCTAGGCCCATTCACTGATATCGAGCTTAAAGCTCTGATCACTAGTATCCAGTCACAACGGTTAATTATCACTTTTATTCATGCTAAGCAAGCACTCACATTTTCACAGTCACTAGCACATATATAACACTCTACTCAATTCAGCACATTCAGAACACTACTCAGAGTTCGATACACTGATTCACAATCTCTAGTCACATTTATTCACAGTCTCAGCACAATTATATCACTATCTCAGCACATTTATCTCACAGCTATAAACATTTACACTGGCACAATCGCTAACATTTATCGCATTTAGCTCATTCACATCACTCACTTTGACACTTAATTCACACATTCACAGTACATTTTATCACACAAAGATTGAGGAACCAACTAGGTTACTCACCTGTAACTTCCGAGCTACTGC
Source organism: Erythroxylum novogranatense (assembly GCA_029891385.1). Classification (NCBI taxonomy): domain Eukaryota; kingdom Viridiplantae; phylum Streptophyta; class Magnoliopsida; order Malpighiales; family Erythroxylaceae; genus Erythroxylum; species Erythroxylum novogranatense. The sequence continues at coordinate 107,033,874 of CM057226.1, read as the reverse complement.
CTGGAAGTCCCAGCAATATCTGTGGACTGTCGATCCAATGACGCCTCTATAACAATTCAAATGAATTATCATCACTGAATGCTCAATTAATTAAATTCACTAATGCACATGTCTCAATTCAATTCGCAATAATATGATGCATGGTCATGATTTTCCAGCACTCTTTTTCTGTCCCGCTATCTCTCGCTTCACAACCAGAATTCACTATTGACATTGACTCTCTTTCGCTAATTAAAATTTCACTGATCAAATTCAAACTCTCAATCTCTACCACAATCGTAGACCCCATTCTCTAGCTCACAACGAATCAAAGTTCATCTCAATAGGAGGTCTACACTAAAAGATATGCCATAAAACCCAAAACAATTTCTCTCAATTTTCTGCTCTTCACCGCGGCCTCCAGACTCTCGCCGCGGCGCACAGGGATCGCGCTTTCACGCCTTCGCCGCGACGTCCTCTAGCCCTCGTCGCGGCGTGGAATTTCGCCTGCTCGCCGCGACGTCTACGTACCTCACGTCGCGGCGTCTAAATCCTTCCACTCGTCGCGACGTCTCAATTAATTATTTAATTCCTACGTCGCGACGTGCGACTTGTTCATCTTCTCCGATTCTCATTTTCTCCATTAATGCTCTCAAAACCTCATTATAACTCTCTCAACTACCATACTAACACATTAAATGCCATAATTAACCAGTAATAACCATAAATACAACATTAAACACATAAAACTTACCAAATCACTGAAATCGACGGTAACCCTAGAAATCGAAAACGTCCGAAACTCTCCAAGCTTCAATCGCTCTCTGAATCACTCTCAGATCTCAACCAAAGCATCACCCACACTCAATCACAAACAAAACCTCAGCCACACTGAAGAGAAATCAACGAAATCTCCAAGGAAGAACTCACGATCGTCGACGGCGAAGGAGAAGGGAAAAGGGGAAAAATATGTTTAACCCTAACTCCCAAGCCACTTATATATATATATATACACACTAGGCTGATTTCAACTGAGATTCAAAATCTATCAATCCTCAAATCACTTAATTTCAATCCCTAATTTCACTGGCTCATCACCAAAAATTCTTAAACTCATAACTTTAAATTTTCAAGTCACAATTCACTCACTTTCAGAACCGAAATCACAATTATCAGTCTCTAGGTAAATTTTCCGGTCCAAACTCATATCTCTAAAAATTTCTCAAAAATTTCCAAAATTTCTCAAAAATACAAAACACTCAATTCTATACTCAAATCTCAATTTCAATCTCCTCAAATTCAATTCTCACTCTAAATCAACTATACCACTCAATACTCTTTAAATTCTCAATCAATGCACAATCTAACCAACTTGACTACTCAATTTCCTCTTATCACTAAATTCTCAATAACTCATTTCTCACTAAATCATATCTACCACTTTATCCCAATTTTCACAATTCATTTCTCAAAACCGCAATTAAATGCTGGAATAATCATGAATGCATGATACTAAGATGCATGTGCAATTTACTCAATTAATCTCATTTATCACTGATGCAAAATTCACTATACGTGCAATTTAATCATGAATGCACTCACTGCTTAAACCATCATAATTACCGATATGCCCATCACACCGGTAACGGGATGTTACATCACAACTACACATGACCGCTAGGCGGAAATGTGTAGTACATTCTGTTTTGGATCTACCCGAACCATTTTCGATGTGCTTATGTGTTTATGATTTGTGATCATTTTGATGCATCTGTTATGTTTGATGTGTGAATTACTTAATAAGTTTTTAATTTTGGGAAACTTATGTTGTATGGTTTTCAATGTGAAATTTACAATGGAAATAAGTATTTCAATAGTTTTTACTTATTCCTCGGTTATAAGCTTGTTACCCATGAACTTAAAGCTCACCCCCCTTTTATTCCCATCCCCAGGTGATGAGAAAGAGATCGGGTGAAAGAAAGTAAAGGCATTTGTTTGTCTATGCACATGTTGTAATTTCTTTTGTCAGATTGTCGTTAGATTAAGATCTTAAACATTTGTTGAGAATTTTGGAGTTTTATATTTTGTGTATTCAAAATTTTGATATGGATGGTGTAATATGACTTAGAATGCCATTAAAGTTTGAAAACATTTATTTCTTGATGTTAATGAGATATGGATTTGTGTATGGAATTGAAATGTGAATTTGTGTATGGATATGGCATGTAAATTGCATATGGACGAGATGAGTTGAGTTCGAATGTAATGTATTGAAAGAAGTTTTTCGTTTAAGTTGATGAAATTTATATATGAGTTGTTGGCATATAGATACGTGTGTGAGATTTTCATATAGATATGTATATGAAATGTGTGCGATGCGACTCCGTCACGAGGGTGACACGACCCTTTTCCACCCTTGACCCGACCCTCTTCAATTTTTTTGCTTATAAATTTTCCGTCCGACCTCCGATTGACCCGATTTTTGAAGCGTTGGATTCCTAAGACTTTCCTATACCTCTCCAATAAAATTTTGTAGGTTTTGATGTTAATTTGAAAAATATTTACGGAATCAAAATGAGAGGATCGGTTAAAAGAGTATGAGTTGGATATGTTTCTGAATATGCTTCAGTATTTTGGCGATATCTTAAGCTATAGAGCTCCGAATAAGGTGGTTCTTGTTTCAAAATAAACTAGAGACATGAGTCTACAGTTCATCTAAAGGAATGGAATTTCAATTCGGTTCTTAAGACTTTCAGTTTCTGGAGTGAAGTTGGGTATAGTGCACAGTCTCGATTTAGTAATAGTCCGAAAGTGTTTGGGCCATAACTTTTAGAGTTCTAAACCAAATTGAATGTTGTTGGTATCATTAGAATCTTAATGAAAAGAGGAACAAATATTATGAAGAAGTCCTTTTTAATTTCCTTTTTGAGATGTTCCAAAATCTGTGTGATTTTTGTGATTCCGCTGTGTGAGTTTGCCCTTTTTGGCTTGAGATGTTATGATAATGATGAGGAACCGATGATGGCTAATGAAAGTACTTTGAAGTAACTCTATAAGGATATACGCTCATGCTTTATAAGGGTTAAATGAATTAACTCTACAGGGTAAGACGTACATGTTTTATGTTTTAGAAGAGTGTGGAAAAAAATTCTAAGGAGAACTGAAGAAGATCACATTTCATGATTTCGCAAGCGTTGGATAGGTTTAAGTTCACGTTAATGGTTCGAGGTTGGGTTCTGAAAACGATGCCCAACATCCTGTGTATGGAGCACTTGGGACACTTAATTAATAGCACAGTGGCTCAGGGCAAGTGGACACAGATAAAGCTCATTAGAAATGGACCAGGACTTTCACATCTCTTCTTCGTCGATAATCTCATCCTCTTTGCTGAAATCAGAGATGATCAGATTGCGTTCATCTAGGAAACATTGGAGGCATTCTGCATGACGTCGGGGCAGCAAGTCAGTATGAGTAAGACTCGGTGATTTTGTTCTACCAATGTTCCTCGACATCTGGCTCGTTCCATTAGTCAAAAATTGGGTTTTCAACTCGCTAACAACCTCGGGTAGTATCTGGGGGTGCCACTCCTTTATGAACGTACCTCTAGGTGTACCAACCAGTATACTTTAGACAAGGTTCAGTAGCGGCTGGAAAGGTAGAGCTAAGCACCCTTCTTTGGTTGGCAGAGTAACACCAATTCAATCGATACTTTCAACATTACCAATTTATATCATGCAAACTGTACGACTTTCCCGGCAATTGTGTGACGAATAAGAGACAATAGTGCACTCTTTTCTTTGGGGGTCCACCACCGAGCAAAGGAAAGCTCATTTGGTTAACTGAGATACTATCTGTAAACCCAAGACCTTAGGGGGGCTTGGCCTAAGAAGTATAAGGCTTAATAATAATGATGCTCTCCTTACAAGACTTGGTCAGTTCCTCATTATTAGACAGGATGCGTTATGGGTTCGAGTACTTCAAGCTAAGTACAATTTCGATGTTAACAATTTGCCTCCTATACTTGGTGCCACCGGGGGATCAATGGTCTGGCGAAGTATTGCCTATGTATGGCCCCACGTCTTATCTGGAATTAAATGGCAAATTGGAAATGGTGGTAAAACAAAGTTTTGGTTGGATGCTTGGGTACTTAATTTGGGCCCTCTCATTATGCTGGCCACGTCTATCATTTCAGAGAAGTAGCTCCATCTTCCGGTACAACACTTTGGATGAGATAGTGGAGGATGGAACTGGGACCTTTTTAGGGACCTATTATCGGTCTCTGTATGTTTAACCTTTGCAGGTATACTTCCCCCAAATCCTACTCATGGTAATGACAGTATTGTGTGGGGAGAATTGGCGACTGGTGAATTTACCACTGCATCTGCATATGCGTTAATTGCCACTACAACACCTACTTTGGATAGCAGGCACTGGAAACTCATTTGGCATTAGCCATGCCTGTAGAGAATCTAATCATTTCTCTAGCTTCTTTCGCGGGGTAGTCTTCTATCTAATCACTAGTGACGTGCTTGTCACTTAACGGTGGATGCCTATTGCACAAGGTGCGGAGATAGCGAGATGAACTTGTATGTAGTCAAAGATTGTCCAAGCACACACAACTTTTGGCTGGCATTCCCATGACAATTAATCCGTCCCAGCTTCTTTACTCAAAACAAAAGTGCGTGGCTACATAGCAACTTACAAAACAAGCAAGAAGTGCATGGGTTTGCTGTTGCGTGGTCCATCATCTTTGGCACATTATGTTGGTTTTTCTGGCTTTGACGAAATAAAAGAATATTTGACGAACACTTCTTCTGGCCGGATAATCCTACATTGATAGTGTTAGATTATGTATCTTGGATTTATAACGCCAAGAAATTTCTTGGACGTGCTGTGGTGACACGAGGGACTCGGGTGGAGAAGCTGATAAGCTGGGCTCATCCTCCTACCAAATGGGTCCAGTTGAACACTGATGGGACTTATAAATCTTTCTCATCTCGTGCTTCAGCTAGCGGAGCTTTGCGGGATAGGTATAAGACTTGGCTAGGAGGGCTTGTTCATAATGTTGGTTTCTATACGTCTGTGGGTGTAGAATTATGGGGTGTGTTTCATGGGTACAAGTGAGTGGAACTGGAGCTAGATTCATTGGTTGTCATCAATATACTTTCTTTATTGGGAAATAGCAGGCAAGAATTCAACTCACTGGTATTGGGGATTAAACAATTGCTAGCTAGAGAATGGACCGTCAAGATTCGACATGTGTTTCGAGAAGGCAACAGACTTGCGAACTAACTAGCAACTATGTAGCGTCCTTCTAACTTGGAGTCGTCTTTTTCCAATCACCTCCAATGGGATGTCTTAGTATCATATTAGAGGATTGTTTTGCTCATTGTGATAAAAAAATAATAATAAACAAAGAAACCATTGCATGAAGATAACTAATCCAAATTTAGATAAACAGTGCTTGTTTACTAATCAAATACAAGTTTAGTTGACCTAATTAGATACCTATGAGTAGAGATAACCCGAGTATCACCTTTAATTTGACTTGATTGTATTGGATATTAATGATTAGTTGGCGATCTTGAAACAACTAGCAAAGTTAATCCTTTATAATCATAAAATCACAAATCGAATTATGAAAACGGTCTTGTTGTAAAGCGTTTAAAAAAGATTGCATATAATTAATGTCTCTCTCTCGAAAAAATATGGAGCTTGTACACAAGAGTTTGCCCTTAGTAACCCAATCAGAAACAATGGTGTCAAGGACTAAGTGCATTGAAGTTCAAATTAGGTTCATGTAGCTTTTGGTGTTTAAATTAGTATGGACTTGACCAAGCTTTTGGGCAGTATGGATTAAACATAAATTCAACCACTGTAGCCTCCAAGAGTGGCCAAAAACAGCTGCTCAACTAATACAAAGCAACATAACACTGAAATAAAAACTAAAACTGTTATGCTTTGAACATATTTCAGGCATCGAAGGATAAGGGAATGAAGACTTCATCTTGTCATCATCACATACTGCAATGTACAAGGTGAGTTGTATAAGACCGATGGATACAGGGCTTACTCTGAGTTCAGATTGGAGCAATCGTATCTCTTTCAAGAGCCAGGAGGTTAGGAGAATCTCCCCAGAAATATGAGTGCTGTAGATCGGATCCGTTTCTTTATTCAACCATATATTGACATCAAAAGTATGTTATACACAAGAAAATACAAAATAAACCAGCTCGTATGGAGTGAGAGACTGAATAGACATCAAGCAGAGGTTGCAATCATCCATGGAATGTTTTGAGAAACAGGGGTTCTCACTTATCATTAATGAAACAAAAACATAGGTCACTACAAACAAATATACACCTAGATATGCCAAACCTAAGAACAGGAAATACACAGAAAACTATCCTGAAACTGAAGATTATCCTTCTATTTCTCAGACATCCAAGGAATGATTAGAGCAGCAGAAGCTCTCAAGCCAGGCGAAAGGCATAAGGCGAAAGCTTTTGGAAGAAAGGCAAAAGCTCTGCTAATCTTTTGAGATACAAGAACTCTCAATTTTGCCCCTGAATCACTTTACAACCCTAACCAAAAACCTGTGTGAAATAGAACCAAAAGCACTCAGAATGAAAAGGACTAGAAATTAATAGCATACTCCATGGATCCATAGATCTCAAGTGATATAAATCCTCATTGTGCTATGGTAATGTTAAAATCAAATTCCAGAAGGTAGGCAACTCTCACCCCAAATACTCAAGTTGAAAATTAAACAGCATTACTTAAAAAAGAAAAAAACAAAACAAAACCATACTTGACGAGGAGCATTCAGTATGAGTAGGAGGTTTTTATCCTGTCATGAAATCTATCGGACAGATTCTATCATCATGATGCTCTGCCATCACCAGTAGGGAGCATTTACAGGAACCAACACAAATATGAATGACAATACAAAAGGAGCAATTATACTCAGATAATCCATAGTTAAGATCTGGCGACTCACCATCGCTCATGACCACGAGTCAAAGAGATACAGAGATACAACAAGTCAGATTTATATGACAGTACAAATGAGGACATCACTACAACACACATCCTGTACATCTATATACATAAATGAATCCATTGACAGATAAGCATTGTATAAAAAGTGGAAACCACGAGAAACATTGGATCAGTGCATCAAAGCAAACACTTGACATGTCTCAAATGACCATCGTGAGGATGTTCAATCCAAATTCATCATTTGACTTCAAAAATCCGCAAAACAAACAATTTAAAGAAACGCTTAACCAATAAGGAATTGAAAAGTTAATACTGCTACAGTATTGAACCAAAACAAACAAGGACACAGGGAATCACAATAAATCTGCAAGTTCGGGACTCAAATAAGATGACAGCAACAACAGGAAGATAATATTATCACTGGTCAAAGGCATATCTTTCAATCATGGCAAGCAAAAGCCTTCCATCGCAAACAAAACCCATTGAGACATGTAACATCAACATCCAATTGATAAATAGAAAAGCATACTCAACAAAATAAAATTTTGGTATGGGTTACATCTCCAAAGTTAGACAAACAAAGAATAATGATCATCCTTCAAGACTACACTTCATGGATAATCAAGTGGAAGCAATATTCATGAACATTTGAAATACGAAGGTCTCAGACATCCAAGGAAGGATGAAAACAGCACAAGCTCTCAAGCCTGGCGAAGGCGAAAGCTCTTGGGCGGCCTCTGCGAATGTTTTGAGAAACAAGCCTTAAAATTTATCATCCCTGACCTTCAACTCTACATTATCAATAAATCAACAACACATTTGATAGACATAATAGTATCCTTCGTACCACAAAATTCACCAAGATGGAACTTTTCTGGACACAAAATAGTTACTTGTTCATCTATAAAGCACTACAATCCCTGATAAAGGAGCTCACTTTTAGTCTAAAGTACCAATATGATCAACTCAGATACATAACTATAATCCAAAATCAAGCCAACCCATGTTTCAAAATCAAACAACTCAACGAGATATTTATAGAACAAAACGATTACGGATGAACCTAAGAAGAAAGTGAAACCTCGGCAGTCAAATGAAACAACAATGACGAAATCGGGGCCATATGTATGTGTATATATATACGCACGCACGGGAATTGGGTGGGAATTAGGGTTTCTCTGGTCTGATGTGTGGCTGAATCAAGAAATTTTGTTCGCCTACTTGGGTTTGGACAACATTCTTATGGGCTCTCATCTCCTGATGTCGCACCATGCAATTGGACCGGACTGGGCTTTTTGTGGGAGTGAATAAGGGAACCGGGCTCGTAGCTCTATATATATTCATATCTAGTCTGACATATTTAAAGGACAATAAGAGCTTCGTCTCTTCTTTCACTCGCCTTCCTCAAGTTTCTTTGCTTCTTACACACTCCTTAGGGTTCTTCTCTATCAATCCTATCAGCAACTACGGTCAATATAGTTCATGGTGAGTCTTTGCAATTTCTCTCATCTTTCGTGTTCGAATGATCTTGATTTTGATATTGTTGTGTTTTTAAAATCAGGATGGGAAATCGAATTTGGAGACTGCGATCGAGCAGTTACAGAATGTGGAAAAGCAAATGAGGCTCGCCGGGGACGTCGTCGGGACGAAAAAGGCCGTAACAGAAATACTTCAGCGGTGCTTCGATGCCAGAGATTGGAAGACTCTTAACGACCAGATCCTTCTTCTCTCTAAAAAACGCGGTCAACTCAAACAGGTCGTGTTTCGGTTTCGCTATTAATATATCATGAAATTTGTCTCAACCTATGGTTTTGTGTGCTTGAAATGGATCTTTTGGGGAGACTGTCTTTGTTGATCTTGTTAATTGGGGTGTCTGGTTCCTGTACAGGCTGTAACTGCAATGGTGCAGCAAGCAATGCAGTATATCGATCAGACTCCGGATCTTGAGACGCGCATTGAATTAATCAAGACACTTAACAATGTCTCTGCTGGAAAGGTGATAACTCTGATAACGTTTTGAGTTTGTTTCATTGAACATAGAAAAACATGCTTCTTGTTCATATCTAGTGGTAATAATATTGGATTTGGTGCAGATATATGTTGAGATTGAGAGAGCACGGTTGATCAAAAAATTGGCAAAGATCAAGGAAGAACAGGGACTTATTGCTGAAGCTGCAGAACTGATGCAAGAAGTTGCTGTAAGTTTGTGGCGATTAGTAATATCATTTACCTGCCTTTGTTATGTTTATTTCGATGTACAGTTATTCACATACTAATTTACTGATTTTTTTTTTACCCCAGGTGGAAACTTTTGGTGCTATGGCAAAAACAGAGAAAATTGCTTTTATTCTTGAACAAGTATGTAACTCCTTTTCTAAAAATTTGGGCCTTTTAAATTTCACTGAGTAGGGGCATTTGTGCAGTCGTACAAGCATTGACTTGCAAGCAAGTTTGAAGGTTTGGCACTTGAAATAACCACTCTACGGAAAATACTAACAGTCTGGATCCTCTTATGGGTCCAGAACAATGTGGTTGGCTGGTTGCCTGTTAGGATTAAGTGTTTGTTTGTATGCATATTCACGAAATGGGACTTTGTGGGCAATGTTTGGCAGGTAAGACTTTGCCTAGATCGCCAAGATTATGTTCGTGCGCAAATTCTTTCAAGGAAGATCAGTCCTAGAGTCTTTGATGTTGATACTTCCAAAGAAAAGAAGAAGCCAAAGGAAGGAGACAATGTCGTTGAAGAAGCTCCGGCCGACATACCATCAATTTTGGAGTTAAAACGAATCTACTATGAATTGATGATCCGGTATGTGGTTTCCCAGTTTCTTTATTATTTTCATATTGCTTATTATAATTGCGTTACTACTCATCCTCTTGTTACAAAGGGAATTGGCATGTTTGGATGTTTAGAATTGTGAGTCCAGTGTGTTTGTAAATATTGTTCTGTGTAGTGGCCTAGGTTTTGTGACCCAACAGTATGTGTTTGAACTCCTTGGACATTTGAAGAATGAGTTGGTGTTTTACTTGGTGTTCTGAGCACGGCAAAGATTTGTTTATGGCAACTATAAAAATTTTGATGAATGATAGACAAGTATTTGCATTTCTTGATAATGCTTTTCTAATCTTTTTGGGTGCATATGAAAAAAGGGATACATTCCATTTACCCTTGAATGCTTTTAGCTCCTTATTTATGGGTGATGAGGAGTCATATATGAAGATTAATAGTTCCCTTTGAAGCTCATCCCCTGGCGTAAGTACCTTTGCCTTGAGTTGGAGTGTACACTGTGTATGTCCTTAGAAAATAAAAGTTTTCAGCTTTCAAGTTTGCTAATATTTGTCTGATGGGATACCCCCAAGCGATTTCACGCTTTTTGATTCTGCAAACTAAAAGGAATTAAAATATATGCATATGTGATCCATGTATTAAGTTTTGAGATTTTGTTGGCATACTTCTTTTATAGATTGATTTTCTCTTCAATTATCATTCTGTGTGTAATGAAGTCTCTGTCCAGGTAATTACTAACAAGGCAAGGTCTCCCTTTTATTTTCTTCCAAAGGAATCATATGTTCTCTTATCACAACTTTGGGAAACTTCCTGGGGCTTAACTGTGCTGTGGACTGTAAATTTAACTGCTGTGCTTAGTGGTCGTGATATTGTTCTTGTTGGTGTATCTTAATGTTGTACTTTATCTTTTCATTCTAGATATTACACCCATAACAATGACTACCTTGAAATTTCCCGATGCTACAAGGCAATTTATGAGATTCCATCTGTCAAAGAGAATCCAGCACAATGGATTCCGGTAATAATTTATCTTCTATTTATTCCTGCTATGATTCTATGGATTCTACTTGAGTGCTCTAATTTCTTATAATATATAGGTGTTGAGGAAAATTTGTTGGTATTTGGTACTGTCGCCGCATGACCCAATGCAGTCAAGCCTTCTAAATTCCACCTTGGAAGATAAGAATCTTTCCGAACTCCCAAAGTTCAAGTATGTGTGTCTGTGTTGTCTTAATTCTATTCAGTATTGTCTTCACTAAAACGATTTTTCAATTAATCCTATGCAATTTTCTCGGGTAGGTTGCTGTTGAAGCAGTTGGTGACAATGGAAGTCATTCAGTGGACCTCTCTTTGGAATTGTTACAAGGACGAGTTTGAAAATGAGACTAACTTGTTGGGAGGGTCTTTGGGTGACAAAGCAGCTGAAGATTTAAGGCAAAGGATAATTGAACATGTAATTTTTCTTACCCACATTAAAACTTCTTTTTTGCGGCTGATATAGTTCTTGACATATTTATCTGGGATGTTCTTAAACGCTTTTCAGAATATCCTTGTTGTCTCCAAGTACTACTCAAAGATTACCATGAAGAGACTTGCTGAATTATTATGTCTCAGTATACTGGTGCGTCTCAGCTCAACTTCTCTTTTAGTGATATTTCTATTGTGTTTGGGGTGGGGTAGTGGTGACTATTGGCGGATGGATGGGGTGTTCATGAGGTGACATAATTTTGCTCATCTTTGTTGTTTACATGCGATACCTTTCTAGACGTTTTAAAATGTTTTCACTTCAAGTAAACCAGCACCCAGCTAGTTGGCAGATTGGTCATCTTATCTCTGTATATGCTGTTTAGCATCTAATCTTTTGTAAAATCTCAAACTTTCTTTTGCGCAGAGTAGTGCCCAGAACTATAGCTTTCATCATTTTTTTTAAAAAAGTTCAACTGATCAAAAACAGTTTATTAAGTTCTGATATTTTGAATAGCATAACTAGTAATGCAGCACAGGCATTGTGATTTAAGTCTGATCCTTCTCATATCCTCCAGGAGCCATTGCTCTTGAATACCTTCTCAAACTGTATTTCCTAAAACTTTAAATAATCACTTGGAGAAACCTTTGCAAATGACACGGCCGATTAACCTCCAAGCTTATCCTGGGATTTTTTGCTCGATGCTCTTTTGTGTTTTTGTTGTCATGGTTACCTCGAGTCCAGTCCCTGCCTTCTATTATTGTTTATGATTTTGTTCCCTGCTGTGTAGGAAGCAGAGAAGCATCTTTCAGATATGGTTGTGTCCAAAGCATTGGTGGCAAAGATTGACAGGCCAATAGGAATTGTCTGTTTCCAAGTAGCGAAAAATGGCAATGACATTCTCAACTCATGGGCAGTGGACTTGGAGAAGCTGCTTGATCTCGTTGAAAAGAGTTGCCACCAAATACACAAAGAAACCATGGTCCACAAGGCAGCTCTGAAAATCTGAAAGCGATGATTTCTTCGTCATCGATGCAGGTATAGCTCTCAGTCCCAACCGTACACCTACTCTGCAAGTTTAGTGGAGGAAACTGGTCGTTTTTTATGTGAAAAGTATGTCAAGGTTTAATTGTTGACGTAAGTGTTCTTTGTTTTGCAGAACAAATGACTGAAATCACATTCATGCAGAGTGTAATGTTGCTTTCCGTCAAGTGATTGTTTCTTTTCTTCGTCGGGATGGTGATGTAGGTCGTGCACTCTAGACCTGAAGATTGATAACTTAATTTGCTGCTCTGATTAATGGCAGAATCTCTTCTTTTACTCCTCTCTCTGTAGCCTTGCAAGTTCTTCAATTAAGATATATCCTTATAACTCATTCTCCTTGCAACTGGCAGGTAAGTCCTGTTACATAGCCAGCTGGTGAGTGAATATTCCTTAGGTTGTCATTTGTCATTGAGAAGCATTTCCCATTGAAACTTAATTTAGGCATTGATGGCCTGAGATTATTTGAAACAGATCAGCTTATGTTGGCAAAGTCTTGACAAACAAAATACCTTTCAGTTGCTTTTTTCCCTGCCCCGTGCTTGTTCTTCTTAAGTTCTTTTCTTCCCAATTACTTCAATCCTTATTGATGAAGTATGGGCGGTGGCTGGTAACCGGTAACCGGTAACCGGTGACAAAATTCCAAGGAAGATCTGAAACTTTCTGATAATGCTTACAGTTCTGATCAAATAGACAACTAGAAACGACATCAGCAGGTGTAAACTCATGCTTCTCAAACTTCAAATGCAATTTGGTGTTTCAATGATGAGCTAAATTGTCACCGTCCCTCCATCAGAACCACTTTAGCTGCAAAATTCTAGACTGACTGGATTGTGAACTTGCCTGCTTTAATACTTTGTCATAGTTAATCGAGTCTCAAATTGAATTCATCCAACTATAACCAAGTCATTACGCATTAATAGTTTGTTATACCTGACCAAATCCCAAACGAACTTGGTCGCATGATTACAACTTCATGTAGTTGTTTTGATTTATTCAGTCTGTCACAATTGTGCTAGTCTTTGTTCAATGGCCGTCAATGGTTAGTTGGGCAACTCTTTACACTTTTGCATCAATTTGTTATGCAATCTTAGACAAGGACGATGTGTTTTGGGAGAAGGCTTTTACAAAGCGTGTAGATTAGCACAAAAGACCTTTCTGCGTAGAAAGCTTTTACAAGCGTGTAGATTAGCACAAAAGAACCTTTCTGCGTAGACTTCCTTTATAAAGAGTTGCTATCCACATTGAGAGATACTAATTTTAACCTTATTTGTGTAAATAATAGCAGAGAATGTGTTGTCCAATCCGAATAAAGAGGATGCCAAACTACTACAATGGCAACAAAAATATAAGCAAACTCGTAGAACTACTACATGACAATAGCAACTGAGAGATGTAATGAATTATCCTGGAGAAGTATGGTTACTGCAATCTGACCACTGAGGCGCCGGGAAATCTGGGTAAACACTCTGGGTGGTGATGTCAGATCTGAAGTCACCGGAAGACTGATCTGGCCAAAGCATAGGAACAGAACAAGGAGCTGGTTGTGCAGAAGAAGATGAAGAACTAGAAGAAGAAGCAAATGAAGGAGAAGGGTGAAAAGAAGATGGGATTGAAGAAGACAACATCATTTGCTCATAGAGACTCATTGGTTGACTGTGATAACCGCCAACACCCAAAACCAACTGAGAATCGCTCCTCACATAATCTCTTGGAGTCTCAAGGTTTTGTATACTGTGAAAAGCCTGGGAGTGAACTATTGGCTGAGTAGATGTTGGAATGGACAAAAGGGTATTTGAAGAATCAGAAATACTGAAATGGGTTGTCATTAGATTGGAGCTAGGTGGTATGAGCCTGACATTTTCAGGGAAGTTTAGTTTGGCTTTGTTGCCTCTGAACCTGAAAGCAGCTTCATCATAAGCTCTAGCTGCAGCTTCTGCAGTATCGAAAGTGCCTAACCAAACTCTGGCTGCTTTGAACGGGTCTCTTATTTCAGCTGCCCACTTGCCCCATGGCCTTTGCCTCACTCCTCTGTATTTTCTTCTTGGCTCTTCGTTGTATGTTTGATGATGCTCATAGATTGGAGTAAACTCCATTTGAGTTGCTGCTAATACCGTGCTCGTGCTTCGGCTTGAACCCTGACTATCTGTAAGTATTTAAGAAGAAGAAGAAGACAAGTTCGTTTTGATTACATAGAACAAGCACTAAGCTCCAGAAAAGATGGCAGAAAAAACGTTGCATTCATAAAGGAACTCATCAACTTGGATTCTGTACGGATTTAATGCATACATATCTTAATATTTAATGATTATCACTATTAAATAAAAATAATATTTTTTTATCATTTATCACTTACAGATCTTTTTCCTATTAATTAAAAAGACAAAACTTGCTATGAAGGTCAGCAAAAACATATCTTGTAAAAGACGACTTTAGAGCAATCTTTGCAAGGAAGTTTGAAGAGAATGAATAACCTAATAAGTTGAAGTTTGAAACATTTCAGGATTCAGAACAGACAAAACACAACCTGAAAGATCATGTTTATATGTTAGCAAGAAACTCCTATCATGAATTCAGAAAAAAAAAAAGAAGGAAACAAACTCAGAGACGAACAAGCAAAGATATAATCTCATCAGCTTACCTCGTTCGGCCGAAGCAGATGATGAGCTTGAGCCTACATGGTCGCCTGACACATTACGAAGCCTTTTATCATCTTGTCCAACTTCCACTTGTTCTCTCCCTCTCTTTGAACTGCTAGGAATTTCGGTTGACGCCATCAAAGGGTCTTTGTCGGCGTGGGCATCATCGGACACCACATGCGTCAGAGCAGACACCATAGCCGCCGTCTCTCTCTCCTTACTCGCTACAGAAAGCAAAGACGGTCGTGGCTTGTTATCTGGAGCTTGAAGTTGCTTCAATGGCCTGTAAATCCATTCTTCAATGTCCACATCATCTAGCTGCTGATCACCAACAGCTTTACCCTTCTCTTTTTGATCCGCCACCTTCAGAACACACACGTAACTCTTACGTATCTATCAGCTGCTCCGAAACAAGAATCATAAAAAACCAAGCAAACCCGTGCAAATTATAGAAGTTCCTGTTTCTATATATAAATACAAACATATATATATATATATATATATATATAGATAGATAGATAGATATGAAGATTCAGAATTATACAAGTAAACCCTTCGAGGCTTCTTGAGAAGGACACTTATATAGGCCAAAGGAGACAGACAGATCTTTTAAGAAACCCAAGCCAGCCTTGATAAAGTCGGTCCTGCTCAGGATCTTCGACGTGAAGCTAGCAAGTTGTTGCCTCGTAATAATACAGATGTTAAAACCTTGAACGTTGTCGAAATTAAAAATCCCATTTTTTGTTTTCTTGATTTTCTTAATTCAAAGTACCCATTTTTTATAATGGCAACTATTAAAAATAGAAATGATACAAATTCTTACATCCAAACAACAACACAACATCAACAGCAACAATAATAACTCAATTAGTATACGTAATCTTACTTCTAATCAGTAAAAATTTGTTTTTATATGACCCGTAAAAAATAAAAATATGGTAAGAATAACATAATTTCAAATTTGATATTCTTTAATTAATCACTTTAAATTTTATTATTCTCTTAATCACGTTATATTTGTGTTCAAACACAACAGGTGGTGATTTAGTGGAAGACCCTCCACTTGTAATCCGAGTTCAACATAATGCAAAATGAGTAGAGCACTATGAGAATTAGGCCATGTGGTTAATTAAGAATGTCAAATTAAGTTGATTCTCAACAATACAAGTGAAACTAAGCATTATAAATTACTTCTTATATCTAATGTTAAATTTTATAAATATAAATTTTTTCTCTTTCTTCATTCAAATTTTTTTAAAAAATATGTTTGCAAATGACAAATCTCAATATACAAAGCTTCAAGCTTTGCAAGAGTTAAGAAAAATTTACCAATTGTACACGACTTTCTCTTTGCATTTTTACCATGACTCAAACAAATAAGCTTACTATAAAAGTTGAAGTACAAAATAGAGTAGAGGTTAGAACAAGTAGATTTAAGTAATTAGCACTTAATTAATATTAAGATTTTATGACGAGTCCAATCGAAGCTCACTTTAGCTTAAATATTAGGATATCGATGAGTCATCATAGAAGTAGATTCTCTCGAAATTATAAACATATTATCTTCATCTAATACAACTTTATCTGATAAGCAAATTTTGGTAACAGGTTTTTCAGGAGCCTTCAATGTCAATATTAGAGTTAATTCATTGGAACAAGCAAGGCGCATTCTACCGTTGAAATATGCCTTAGGTAGTTTGTAATTGAATTTTGATTTTCTATTCCCTTCGTTTAAAAAAAAAAGAATTCATTAAGAATGGATATCAACTCACTCGTAATTATAAAACAAATTATTATATATATATATATATATATATATATATATATATATATATATATATATATATATATATATATATAAAAGTTGAGAAGACCAATTAGAAAATTAGAGGTACTTAAGTTGACTACGTAAACGGTGTTTCACGAAACAGAATGTCCTTGGTCAACGTTTGACCACAGTCTACTAAAACGCGGTTTCCTTTTTTTTTTTAATCCTAACATTATCTGCCCCATTCTGTGTAGGCCCCCACCCTAAGTTCTGATTGGATGTGCTCCATCATCCGTCATGCTTGCGCTAGTAAATTGCTTAATTGTTTGTGGGCGGATTAATTGGTTAATTGGGAAGAAGTTATATTATAGATAAGATTAGAAAAAAAATTCTAATGAAATTTATTCTTCTAAACAATTAATTATTTCTCATATTAAAATATGTTTACTATAATATTATAAAATTATTTCCACTTTGTAATAATTTATGTTTTCAATTATATATATATATATATATATATATATATATATATATATGTATACCATCACATCTAGTATGAAGTCTCGCAATAAACCAAGGTCTAGGAAGATCTGATAGTACACAACCTTACCCATATATAATAAAAGGCTATTTTCAGTAGACTCACATGTAAATGTGACAATAAAAGAACGATGCAAGTAAAAATAATAAATAAATAAATATTTAAAAATAACTTTTGAATAAAATAAAAAAATTAAAACTTTTTAAAAATAATAGCTTAAAAATTATATATTTTCTTTATATAAAAATATAATTAAGCTTGATAATTAAGTCAATTTTCAGCCTGCTTAACTTAAAGTTAACAAGTTTATTCCAATTTGAATAGATTTTGAGTATTTGAACTCAAGTTGTTTTTTATTTTTAAATTTCGAATCGGGTTCAGGTTTTGACTGTTTGGCCTAACATAACTTAAAACTATAAATTTTTTAAAATGAAGTAATCTTAAAATAATGTCATTTTTAAAAATAAAAAATAAAAAATAATCAAATAAAACCAAATTTGATAGTATTTTAAATCGATCAAATCCGATCAAAATTAAGGTCAAATCGTATAAGTCAGGGTTGAAATAGATAAAGATGAAAGAACGAGAATGGTATTTGTTCTTAAAGAAGACTTAAATGGAAAAAGAAACACTGATGCGTGACTGTAAATTTGAAGTGAAAATGTGTTGAATCATAAAGATGATAGAATGGGAATGGTATTTGTTCTTAAAGAAGACTTTAAATGGAAAAAGAAGGAGTGATGTGTGATGGTTAGGAAGAGTGTAAACTGAAGTGAAAGCGTGTGGAATAAAGATTCAAGTTGTCATCTCTACACCCTAACAGAAGTCGATTAAAAAATATGTAAGTCATTGGTTTTGTTCCGGCGCTGAACATTCCACGTTTGGCTGCTCGCTACAATTCACAAACTCTAATCTTCCTTTCAAAATTTGCAATCCTGATGTTTTGGTCAATCTAACAAACAGAGAAAAGTAGCTTTTAGATGTTTCCAAAAGCTTTTCTTGTTAGATTTTTTTTATCCTTATGGATAATTTTATCCGTATCTCATAAAATTAGACAATATTAATTACAATTTTGATTTTTAAATAAATTATCGATTAAATTGCTTCATTTGATCCAGATAAAGATAATAAAATGACCCAATAAATAATCTAGATTAATAGGTTGAAGTCTGGGTAAAATATGAGTTCCAATTAGTGTGGATCATGACCATATCGACCTTATGATGGAGAAGTCCGATATAAAAGATATATAAAGGTTAAGGTCTCCTGCAGTTATTCTCATATCATTCACGAATATAAAAATTCTCTGACCCGTTAAGAGAGTTCGTGTTTTAAAAAAACTATAGAAGACCTAATCCGTGAGTCGGTGAGCACTTTTTACTAAAAATTTGAGAGATTTGAATACGTTTGGAGCTCAAAATCAGCATCAGAATCAGAGATAGAACTGAAATCAAAATATCTCGTATTACCTTCATTTTTGATCATTTCCTATCAATCCGAGATACGTAATAAAACTCACAATACGAATTACATTTTTATCAATGATTTTGACAATATTTTCAAAAGGTATGTTTTCTTAAAACCTTGATTTTTTTTAATGTTAACTTCTTTTATATAAAAAAAAATTAATATACTCCGTACATAACACCCCTTACTTTACGAAAGTCGAATGAAGATTGTCAATATATGTAACCTTACCTTTGATTATACGGAAGTTGTTTTATTAGCGTATCTCAACAAAAGTACGGAAGAGTATAATTCTTGTTGAGTACGAAAATGAGTGAGATCAAAAGTTGAATTTTTAAGTTTAGGTACTAAAATTCCTTAGGTTCATAGCCCTTGGACATGACCTGCGATTGTTCACAAAAGATCTTAGAACAGCGAGATGATGAGTAAGAAAAGGTTGAAGTTTGGTTCAAAGAGGATAAAACATCATTTTCACCTTCTTGGATCATCTTCTTTAGGAGAGGAATGTCTGGCTATTTGAAGGACATAAAACCAAGTCAAAGCGCGGTTCTTCACCCAATCCAAAAAATGTGTAATGATATTGATAGGCATAATGGACTATTATCTTTTTCATTTTTAGTTTGTTCATATAAAAGATGAAAATAGACCCACTTGACCAAACCTTGAGCTTAATGTTTTGGAAAATTCAAGCCTTGAATACCACTAGGCTCGACTCCACTCGATCGAAAGTCTAATAATTAATATCATTTTGTCAAAATCGACATCATTTTTTTTACCAAGTCAAGTCGAGCTAAGGTTGTTGTCGAGTTTAAAGTCAGACAAAACTACCACTTCTAATAAAAAAATTATATTTTTAAAGATAAATTATTTAATAAATAAATTTTAATAAAATTTTATGAATATTACTCTGTTGCAAAGTAACCACCTAATACATGGTTATTAAGAAGAGAGGATTTATTTTCACTTTCTATAATTCCCACCTCATCAATGTTTATATGTTAATAATAATAGAGGAGAGGGACCCTCTCCTCTTCTTCATCTCACACTCACCATAAATAACAATAAATCTAAGAATTTATTGAAAATAACTAGTGCTATTAAAATCTATAGATCAAATTTATTAGGAAACTTGACAATTGGAACACCCTCTTATGGTCGCCACTTAATTTTATTCACAAATGTATATGAATATGAAATTTAATGTAACAAAGTAAAATTAATTAACCAAAACAAAAAAATCTGATTTCGTATTAAAGAAACATTCATATCTTTATTAAGGATGACATTTAGGTCAAACTTAATTTATAAATTTAGTCTAAATTAATTAAAGTACAATCTAAAGTTAGATTTTTTAAAAATATTCAAACTGAGTTTAAATTATACTAAAACTATCCAACCCAATTCAACATTTAAATATATTAAATATAAACAACAAAATTTAAATTAAAAAGTTAAACTTAAACCTAATTTCCACACCAAACTCAAACTCTTCTTAAAATTCAAGCCCCCTAACCAAATGCCATTAGGAATGGCAATAGTTAAGGGCTGGCCGCTGCAAAGGCCGACCAACTCCCAAATGACCTAACCCGACATAAAGTCTAAAACCAGACCAGTAACTACCCCTGTCCTTTCCATTCCTAAAAGTCTCTATTAAATTAAACGGTTGATGTTCACTTCTAGAAAGGCAGCGCAATTTAACTGCTGAGTTGTATTGTTACTCACGACTAAGACTCAACTTTCCAAAATGCACATTCCATTAAATACATAATTTATGTAGTTCAATCTCTTACCTTTCAGCTTAATATAATGAAAAGCACAATTAGCTTGGCAATTGGAATCAGAATTTGTACTTATTTTCAAAAAGAGATTAAATAAAATTAAAAAGATTATTCTTTCATATCCAATATTTTGAAATTTAATTAAAAAACTATTAATCAAAAATTAAATAATTTCTTTTAATAAGAAACAACTTCTTTATTATATAGAGATAAAATTACGTCTTATTAGACATCTCCAAATCTCGTTTCATTGCAAAACTTTAAACTAGATATGATAATGATAATAATGACAATAAAACTTATTAATTTATAAAATTAATCATTAATTAATAAACTGATATATTTTTAACAACAAAATTATTTACATAAATCGAATCAAAAGTTAAAATTAATCTAAAAATTAAACAACTCAAAATTTTATAATTAAATTCAAACATATTAAGTTTCTAATCAAATTCTAATGATTTAACTTAACCCTATCACTTCAAACTAATATATGAAATCCCAACCAAATACCATCTCTATAGGCTGGTATTTTAGGCACCGCTCATTGTTGAAACCATTTTAATACACACACATATATACATATATAATCACTATTCTATAAGATCTAATTACTCTTACAATAATTTATAAATTAAGTCTGCCTAACACAATACTTTGATATGTTAATAGATTAGTTCGAATGAATACTTTAATGATGTATTGCATCTATGACCAAATTATAAACAATACATGAACATTCTCACCTCATATCAGTTGGTGGGGCCTGTTTTCACTACTAATCAATACAAAAGTTCCATTAAGTAACACAAGATAATCAAATATCATCAAGTCATTGCACTTACAAACCCCAATTTCAATGCCCTAATAAGGAAAAAATAAATGCATATTACATCATACAAGTCCATAATAATGCACAACACATTCATTTAATTACAAACCTTTTCAAATTTCGATTTATTGCGGGACTTCAAACTGAGTGTAATAATAATAGCGATGATGAGATTAAAATATGTTTAGTAACATATCATATAACCAATTTGTCAAACCTCAAAGTCTATTTCAGTACCTGAAAATTGGCACATGGCTTTAAATAGTGAAGTTGGATCAGACCAACCAAAAATCAAAGTTTGAAAGTCATCAATTAATTCCTTTATTTTCTAGTTGGGTCACATTTTCTTTAGGGATGGTAGTGGAATAAACATACAGAAAATTCAAATTTATTTAAGAACTGGTCATAATTTAGTAAACTTATTCGAAAAAAGTAAATGTAATCAAGGTATAGATAAAAAGGATTATATTATTCGGACTTCTAAACATAAAACCTTTAGCATTACTTCTTCACAATCCATTATCTGATCATTTGGGCTTGGCCCTCTTATAAATTATAGAGCATGTAGTAAAGTGAAATTTGAAGACGATACTAATTTGAACAATCAAAACTCAATTTCAAAGATTGACTATTACAACAAATATAAAAAAGTTGCAGATCAACAGTCTTTAATGATGGCTTGAAGCATAAATTAACCATAATAGCATCCAGACATCGAGACGTTAGAGATGACAAAAGTTTCAGACTCTGACTGGAAACTAATGGATTCAAACCTCATCAAGTTAGAGTTCAGAGTTCAACCTAGGCAAATTATTCCAAACTGTACCGAGCACTAGAAATTAATAGGTCAAACTATGTTCGACCTAATTTGAACTGGTGTTCAAAGTTCTTTAAAAATGCAAGTTCAACCGCTAAAAAAGCCAAATCCAGCATAATCCATTGCCACTCCTAAATGAAAAGCTATCTCCCAATAAAAATTTAACCACATATTAACATCAACAAACATGGTTAATTATATACAAAGACTTGAAATAATATAATATTGGTACCTTAGTACCTGGATTTCTATATTACAGCTCCCACTCATCAGGTCTTCTATAAAATGTTATCGACCATGCCAAGTTCTTACACATTCCAATATGATCAAACCAATTTTAACTACCACAGGCCATGCACTCTTCACGATTTTTAAGGGTGCAAACCATCTGAGCCATTTTCGTATCATCATCATCGGCAGCACCCATCTGCTTCTTTTCCTGTATTACAACAAAAATGCCACTGTTGTTCAAGGAGAATTAAAAGAAATTATAACATTCAACTGAAATACAGCAAACAAGTGATTACTTTAAGAACAGAAGTGTCAACAGTAAATTTGATGGCATCTGCAGCAGCACGAGACCGCAAGTAATACATCCCTGTCTTTAGACCCTTTTGCATAACAAAAGGAACAGTAAAATATCATGTAAGTATATCATATAACTTTGTTTACAACTCAAAAATGGAACATGAACCTCAAACAGCAATATTTTAGTTGCACACAAAGAGCTAGAACCATATTGATAAAAGAAATACCTTAGACCATGCATAAAAGTGTAAAGAAGTTAGTTTTCCAAAGTTGGGCTGCTCCATATGTATATTAAGGCTTTGACTTTGATCAATGTAACATCCACGATCAACAGCCATATCAACCAGGGTCTTCTGCTTGATCTCCCAAACAGTTCTGAAGCAGAAAACAAAAATAAAAAATTCAATTTTTGGACTTAAAATAGAAAAAAACAAGAGGAAGGAAACAAGTAGACAATGGACATGAAATTTGGATATGCATACTTGTATATAAGTTTCAAGTCATCAGGGATTTCAGGAATTTTCTGAACAGAGCCATCCTCGTAAATTATTTTGTTCTTGAGAGCAGGAGACCAAAGCCCCATCTCCGTCAAATCATGAAGAAGATGTTTGTTGACCACAACAAACTCACCACTGTAAAAATAGAAGGATAAGGGAACAAAAGAAGAAATATTGCTAGAATATAATAAACAAAAAATGATGGCATAGTAAACCTCAAAACCCTTCGACTATAAATATTGGAAGTGTATGGCTCAAAGCACTCGTTGTTTCCAAGAATCTGGCTGGTTGAAGCAGTTGGCATTGGTGCAACAAGAAGTGAATTCCTCACCCCATTTACAGATATCATTTCCCTAAGCACATCCCAGTTCCACCGACTTGAAGGAACCACATTCCACATATCAAGCTGCAGGATTCCCTGTACAATACAATCGAACTGAAGTAGTTAATATCTTGTCTCAGTTTAGAAGGATATATCAATTCCCTAAACCAAGTGATCATTGAAACTAATTTGCTTTCCATAGATGAACACATTTATAGAGATTGTGGTCTGCACCTAGGAAATTCTTTCTTCCCATCTAGAAGAACCAAGTTAACAGTATCAAATGAAACAAGCAACAACTACTTTCAATTCCGTGTATCTAACTCAAATCCTACAAATGTCCCAACATAATATTCTAGCAGCAGAATTGAGTCCAATCCTAAGAATCTGAAAGCTAGCAAAAGATCATAGCAACATTAAGACTTCTTCCTAAGCCAAAGAATGCAGAATAGAAACACTTCAAAGAACAAGCATTCATGTGCATCTACTAAGGTGATTATAAACGGAGACTCAACACACCTTGCTTACAGGACTTCCCTCATATGTTTCATATGGGCCTTCTCTTGCAGCAATTTCAGAAGAGGCTTTCAAAGAATGGTAATAGATGGTTTCAAATATTTCCTTGTTAAGTTGTTGAGCCTGAAATAAGTTGTTATTGAAAAATTAGCCACCAAATTAGAAGTCCAAACTAATAATTAACATACAAGTCTACACATGCCCGCATTCACAAATCAACTACTAATAAGAGCAGTTTGGAGAATAGCTCGCCTCTGGTGAATCAAATGCTATGCCTAGAAGAATGAATGTATCAGCCAGACCCTGAACTCCAATCCCAATGGGTCTGTGTCGTAAATTTGATCTTCTTGCAGTTTCAACAGGGTAGTAGTTAACATCAATTATTTTGTTGAGATTGTGTGTGACTACTTCTGTAACCTGTCCATAAGGAGAAATGAAAGAACATTAAGCTAAATTTTAATTTCGAGATGCACACAACACCCATCTTTAAACCCTTTAATGCATACCTCTGCTAATTTGTCAAAGTCAAAAGACCTAGTTTTACAATCTCTACTCCCAACAAGCTTAGATGGATGAGCATCCATCGGAATCCCCTGAAGCATAAATGGATAAATTAGTTTCTAAACAAACAAAACTAAAAACAAAATATTTCTTGCAACAAGTTATGGCTCTGGATTACCTTCTCTCTTACATATCTTGGTAGAGCAATAGATGCCAAATTGCACACAGCAGTTTCTGTTGGACTTGTGTACTCAATTATCTCAGTGCACAAATTTGAAGATTTTATTGTACCTAGATTCTGCTGGTTGCTTTTTTTATTACAAGTATCCTGAAGAAACAAAAGAACTATTAGAAGAAATCTAAAACAAAGATGAAAAAACATCATAATATAGACTGTAGAGAGTAAAAGTATGCAAAAATTTCAGAAGTGATACAACAATTACCTTAAATAACATATAAGGGGTTCCTGTTTCTATCTGCGATTTCAGAATTTCAAACCACAAGTTCTGAGCCTGTACCACTTTCTTTGCCTTGCCCTAGTTACAAACATTTGTATTAATAGCCAAAACAAAACCCACCGGACACACCTTACTAGATTTATATCCAAATTCAAAATTACATAAATCAAGGTTAAGTGAACTTACATTTCCTTCATATTTTGTGTACAGTTCCTCAAATTCTTTACCCCAACAATCTGCCAATCCCGGAGCCTCATTAGGGCAAAATAATGACCAAACTCCATTGCTTTGCACTCTTTCCATGAAGAGATCAGGTACCCAAAGGGCATAGAATAAATCTCGAGCTCGATGCTCTTCCTGAATGAATAATAAACCACTTACATATAGTTAGACACGAGGAAAGTAGATCTCACGTTATGGTGATTAGAACCAGGAGATGTATGAAAACAAAAGGAAAAAAGGAAACAATGTGGAGAATCTACCTATTTTAACCCTACCTTTCCATGGTTTTTCCTAAGATCCAGAAACTCAAATATGTCAGCATGCCATGGCTCCAAGTACACAGCAAAAGCACCTAAAAACATCATAAATGACATGTAAAAAAACCATAAAAGTTCACATTTAGCACAATAATAAAAATAAGAAACAAGGAACAGACCTTTCCTCTTCCCTCCTCCTTGATCAACATAACGAGCAGTATCGTTGAAAACCCGTAACATCGGGACAATGCCATTAGATGTTCCATTTGTCCCGCGAATATAACTTCCTGTAGCACGAATGTTGTGCACAGAGACACCAATTCCTCCAGCTGATTTGCTAATGACAGCACATTCCTTCAATGTATCATAAATACCCTCAATGCTATCGTCTTTCATACAAATCAAGAAGCAACTACTCAGCTGCAAAAGTTTTAACAAACAAAATCATTTTTCATTTCCACAACCAATTAAAAAAGAAACATGGAAACCTCATTCAGAGAAAAACTAAAAACATACTTGAGGCCTCGGTGTCCCAGCATTGAAAAGAGTGGGAGAAGCATGAGTGAACCACCTCTGAGACATTAATTGGTATGTTTTGATAACTGAATTGACATCATCCTTGTGAATTCCAACAGCAACTCTCATTAGCATGTGTTGAGGTCTTTCAACAACCTTTCCTTGGACCTTCAAGAGATAGGACCTCTCCAGGGTCTTGAACCCAAAATAATCATAGTCAAAGTCACGATCATAGATAATCTCACTGTCCAAACGAGCAGCATTCTGAAGCAAGAGAAATATACAAAATTAGACTAACAGGATCAAGTGCTACATACCAAAATTCAAGCAATGCTTACTTAGTTTCATGAAACTGATGTCAAATCATAAAATTCCAATGAATTTGCAATAAAACACCAAATACAAACATGAAATGAAATACTTGAATTCAAGACCTTCATGATTATCTCATAGACATCATCATCAATCAAAGAAGCTTTCAGCCCAGATCTTTCATTAAAATGGTTATACATGACTTTGATCCTGCAACAATCAACAACCCAGATCAATCACAACATTCCCCACCAAAAAAGTTTGATGCATAAACAAAGTAGTCCTAACTCTATAGACAACTTTTTTTTCTGGAAAAAGAGAAGAGCGTACGTCTCTGAGAAAGATTTCTTAGTATTCTTATGAAGGTTTGAGACCGCAATCCTCGCAGCCAACTGCCAAACAAAACAACAATGACAGAAACATTAGAGACGAATCTTATCAAGCACACTAAACCAACAGAATTAAAACTGAATAAAAACGCATAATTCTCAAATCATCATCTCTGACACCAACTTGACCAACTCACCAAGAAACAACAAACAAGATAACAGAACTTGTAAAACGAAATGACGGAATGAAAACGTGAAACCCACAGAGGCATAATCGGGGTGATTGGTGGTCATGGCGGCGGCGGTTTCAGCAGCCAATTCATCGAGCTGTGTGGTGGTAACGCCTTTGTAGACCCCAGCACACACCTTCTGGGAGACGAGAACGGGGTCGCAGTGATCGATGCTGAGACCATAGCTTAGCTTCTTGAGTCTGGCAGTGATCTTGTTGAAGTGAACAGCCTCTTGCCTACCATCTCGCTTGATTACGTACATTTTGGGTCTCTGTCAGTACTTTCGCCGAACAGGTATAGTGCACTCAGAGAAACGGGCGTTGATATATGTGTATAATAATCAGGCGGGGATTTGAATTTTGGGAGTTTGTGCTTTGCGGTTTTCCCTCTAAAATGTGTGTTTTTGAGGAGTGAGTTGGCAATTCGGCGCCAAATTTTGAAGCTCGTCTTTATTAAAGCCTTACATTTTGTTCCTTAATTCAAAATTAATTAATTAAATATTGGTTTAATTTTAAATAAGACTTTGATTTATTAGAGAGAAATTTAAAAAAACTCATACTATCAAAAAGAAATTATAATTTAATTTAAATTAGATGAATTTAAATTTAAATCCAATCAAATTTTAATTCAAAATATATTTTTTAATAGTAAGTTGAATTCAAGTTATAATTATTTAAAACTACCTTATTTATACTTTTAATATAAATGTTTAAAATAATATTATCGTAATCTTAATTTTTTTACATTTACATACTAAAATTATAAATGACAATGGACCAATTCAAGTCTAATCTCTAGTTACTAGAGCTTGGACTCAGCTTGAGGTCCAATTGGGCTCGAGCCTAAGCACGAATTCGTTCAACTGATTTTTTCAAAATTAAAAGTACAAAACAACATTATTTTTAATAAAATAATATTATTTTATTTATAAAGATTAAGTAAGCCTGTTTTTCAAAAAATCATATCGGAAGTTCATTGACTTCAGACGAGACTAATTGCCTATTTAGATGAATTTATATTAGTAAAGTTTTTATCAGTAGAACTTTTATGAGAAAAGCTTTTCTAAGAAGTTAAATGACTGTTTGATTGTCATTTAAAAAAAAGAACATCTGATAAACTGTTTGACAACATACAAATAAAAAGTACTTTTTATTTTAACTATATTTTATTTTATAATAAAATTATTTATGCATATATATTATTTAAAATATATTAAACAATATCCAAAGCACAATAGATTAATTATTATATAATTTTAAACTATATGAAACATAAATGAAAATATATCTAACCAAATCTTTTATATGGATTATAACGTAAGTAAAACTAATATTAAAATTAAATATTAAAACATATAAAAAGTCAAATAATGTTATATAAATATCAAAATAAGCGTGAAGATATGCTTATGGGTATTGTGAAAATTATATATAAAGCATAAGGGTAAAATGACAAAAAATAAGCTCGTTAATTGATATAAAAATCATCTTTTTTAAGAAACTCAAAAGCTATAATTTAGCTATCAAAAGGTTATATCTACTTAAAAATGCTTTTTATTTTACAATAAAACAATCATTAAAAAAAGCTTTTCCATGAAAAAATTACTTATTCACTCCTCCAAAGTTCAATTAAACAGGCAATAAGCCAACCTAAATGGCCTGATCCTAATTGTCAGCCATAACTAAAATGATGTTTTAAACAGTTAACTAAAATAATATTATTTTGATAAAATATTTAGATTATTCGAATTTTGAATTAACTGTCTTGTCTAAACTCAAAATGAAACTTAGTTAATCACAATGGGTCAATTTGGCTAATATTAATAATATCATCTAATATTAGAATACATTGATTTCTAACTAAAAATTGAAAATATTATTTATTTTCTTACTTTTTAAAATTAAACACCAAGTCAACATTAAATTAAAATAAACATCTATAATGAGTTTATTCATTCAAATTTTAAAGTCACCATTATAAGCTTAATTTTACAAGATGTTTAAAATAAAATTAATCTATTAAAATAACATATAAAATAAAATTAATAAAATAAGACCTACTTGAATTTAAAGTAATTAAAATTGAAAAATAACTTCCTTTTATTAATCCTTACCGTGAGATTGATATTTATTTAAAATAATTTGGCCTAATAATTTTTTTTTCAAAATTTTTAATATGACTTTTACTTTATCTTTTCGAACTAGAGATGATAATTGGGCTAAACTTCGGTCTAACTTGCTTTAGTTGACCGGATCTTGAGACTAGCTGCCCAAGCCGAGCTTGGGCCAGACATGTATAATCAAAACTACGTCATTTTGAACAAAAACCATTTTTATATTTTTAATTAATCGACTTAACCAGAGCTAAGTTAAGCTTGGGCTGCCTCAAGTCTCAACAGTAATGGTCAAGCTAGGTTTGCCCTATGAGGGCCCGAACCTAACCTGATACATTACTATCCCCACTTGGTATAAGATTCATTTATATTCAAATTGCGTAATTTAAATTTGTTTAAATGCTTCCAAAATGTAAAAAATAATGTTATTTAAAATCAAATTTTAATTATTTGATCTCAATTTAAATGTAATGTCCAAATCCGAGCTTGACTTATCGCTATTTTAACTTTGAGGGTGTGCTTATTTGGTGGGTATAAAAAGAGAATAAATATGAAATGAAAAATTAAGTTTGATAAGAAACTATGATTATGGACTCATTATTTTGATTACTCATTTTAGGTAATACCTCATTCCTCTTCTAATCTAAAAGAATGGATATTATTGTTATATAAGGATGTATCTGTTGCAATTAATTAAAATATAACTAATTAAAATATAATTATTAATTAATTAAAATATTGTAGTTAATTAATTAATTACAATATAATTAATTAAAATATAATTAATAATTAATTAAATACAATATAATTAATTAAGATATAATTCATTCACTAATTAATAATTATATTGTAATTAATTATAATTAATTAAAATATAATATATTATAATAAATTAATTATAATAAAATTTTATTTCTTTGTATTTTTATAAACCAACTTCTATCAATGATAATGGTAATCATTCATTTCTCTTAGTCAACCATTATAATTATAATGATAATATTCATTCTCATTCTTTACTATGTTCATTCCTATTCCTATTCTTATTACCGTTCCTATGTACAAACCAACTGCCCCCTTAAACTTAGGAGGGGTTTAGTTCCATTTCTATTTTTTTGTTGTGGTTTTCAGTTTTTAGTTTTTTTAGTTTTTTATTTTCATTTTTATTTTCTATCAAATAAAAATAAAAACTTGTTTGATTTTTAATGTCAATATATTAATAATAACTATATATTAGATAAAACTTAAAGATAAATTATTTTAATTAAATAAATTTATTTTAATCTTTTATATAATATTATTAACAATTATTAATAAAATTAATTTATTATATTAAAATAAAATTAAAATTAACCTTTTATTTAAATTAATATTTATTTTAGATATATATTTAATTATTAAATTATATTATATTTAAAATTTATATATTTTAAAAATAATTTAATTTAATTATATATAAATAATTTTAAATTAAATTAATTTAATTTAATTAAAATTAAATAAAATTGCTAAGTAAAATTAAATTATTCATAATTTTACTTACTAATTAATTTTAATGAATTAAATATATAATATTAAATTAAATTATTCATAATTATTTTTAAAAGTTAATAAATTAAAGAATATATATTTAGTTTATAGTAAATTAAAACAAAACAGAAATAAAAATAAAATTACTTTTATAGTTTTATAATTTTGAAAATAGAAAAAACAAAAAAACAAAAACTAAAATCTTAAAAAGAATATTTTTACCGAATTAAAAATAAAAATAAAAAATAAAAGTAGAAAGCTTAATCTAAAATTTAATTATATTCAAAACCAAACAGAGTCGAGCTAAACCAAACTCCCTTTGGCATGTCTACACGTGGCCCAACTAGGTGAATTCAAATAAGACACTCATCACAGGGCAACACAACACTCCACAAGGTAGATCTGGCAAGCCATTGCTTCAATTTCAAAAAACAAAGAGAAAAAAGAAAGTCAAAATAAAGTCTTGTGCTTGAAGGCCGAGGTGTAATAAATGACCCAATTAGCTAATGTCGCTTCGAAACCAAATCAAATCTCTACTCATTTTCCACACTTTTCTTAGTCGATTTCTTCTCAATCAAGCTCAGTCAACCCGTATTCGATTCAACTGAATCAACCGGAGACAAAGCTAGAAGATGGCGGAAGATAAAGACTCAACATCCATTCCGTTGAGCCGCCCCGACAGCACCCACGATGATCCCGAGGATCCCGCCAAGTCTCCCCCTACCTCCTCCAATTCCTCCACTCGCGAGGTTCCATCTTACGCCATAAATTTTGTTGTTAGTTTCAGCAATTCATGGATTTGTGGACTACGAATGTCTCTTGTTGTTTTTTTGGACATGGGTTTTGTCTAATTTGTTGGCTGGGATCTTATTTGGCATATTTGCAAGCAATCTCTGATACCCAGTTCCTAAAAGGACCATTTTCGTACTGTCGTTGACTGTTTGTTCAGTAACTTGTGTTTACGAATTTAGGAACTTCTCAGATTTAATCAAGATGTAGTAATTGATCCTTGTTCCGATTATTTTTGTACAGGCTTGTTGTTTTATTCTCCAAAGTTGGATATCAAAGAAGTTCATGACAGGATGGTAAATATGTTAATTAATTTGCTAGACTGCTTTAAAGATCTCATTTTACCTCCTAAACTTAATATTGTGTTGACTTCGAAAATTGCAGTGTGGTACTTTTCCCAATAGCTGTGACGTTCTTTGTAACTTGGTGGCTTATTCAGTTTGTTGATGGTTTCTTTAGTCCCCTGTATGAAAAGCTTGGCATTGATATATTTGGTAAGTTCAACATTTGTACTTTGGGGCCTCTGTTTTGTGTTATGGATGTTGTTGTGTTTTCGTATCGTATGAATTATGATTGTTCACTCACGGAGTTATAACAGCCTCGAGTGTTGTTTCACTGGAAGCTCGAGGAAGATGATTTCTTTAAGATGTATGTGGTTAAGCCTCTTATAACAATACCGTGTTTTCCGATGCAGGACTTGGTTTTCTCACATCCCTTGTATTTGTATTCTTGGTCGGTGTGTTTGTTTCCTCATGGATTGGTTCCACCATTTTCTGGATTGGCGAGTGGTTTATAAAAAAGATGCCCTTTGTCAGGCATTTGTATTCAGCTTCCAAACAAATAAGCTCTGCAGTGTCTCCAGGTTATATTCAATATTCTTTCCATAATTGCATAAATTGATATGGAAAGTAAAAGTCCATTTAGGATCCCTTTGCTGGGCAGGACAGAAATTTCTGTTGTAATTCTGACACATTCATGAATAACACAGTGGAGGAAGTAATTTATATGCTATTGGCACTTTACGTTACTATAATCTACTTACTCTCATTCATAGGCTTTTCACCGAACCGACTGATCTTAATGCTTGGGCTCCACTCTATTTATTGCACTACCAAGTGTTATATGACTTGGCATTTCTTTATGCGCTTGAAAAGAAAAAAATACTAAATTTTTTCCAAGTTGTGTTTGAGTGAACGGCCATAATATATCACAGACTTGTCTTTGGTTTGCCATAGAATCTCAAATTGTAACTATGAAACATATCAGAGATGATGGCATTTTAATTCTGGTTGTATGTCATCTTTTCTAGTTACTATGGTAATATGCACTGTTGCTGCAATTGTTTGATCCTTTAAAATAAAATTACCTTTCTGTGTTAAGTTTGGTGTCATAGAAAAGACAGCATATGTAGTCATTGACTTGGATCAATTTTGAAGTCCTGGAACCTCTTATTATTTTTCTCTACAGGCCTTGTTTCCCCCTTGATATCCCAATTGCAGTGAGACTACTTGAAAATTAATTTGATGTATCCATTTCTTCTCCTCAGATCAGAATACTACTGCTTTCAAGGAGGTCGCAATAATCCGTCATCCACGTGTGGGTGAATATGCCTTTGGTTTCATAACATCAACAGTTACCCTTCAGGTATGGATGCTGCAATTTATCTCTTGCTAGAGATTGCTGTACCTAGACTTGTTGATCCCTTGAAGCACTTTAATCCATACCAAATTCCAAATTGTCTCGTATCTTGGTCAATCCATGATTTGGTCACCAAATAATCTTTCTAATTTATGGTGGTAGTAAGCTGTTATTTTATTGCCTTTAATTTTGGGACTGGTGGGTTCTCTTTTGTCCTAGTAGGTGATCATTCCCAATTTGTGTTTTTCGAAGCACTGTGCCATCATAATTCTATTGCTTCCTAATCCACGTTATTTTATGCCTTTTTTAGTAGTTTCATTGGGTTTCTGATTGTATTTGTTGGTTGACTACAGAGAGAGAATGATGATGAGGAGTTATGTAGTGTTTTTGTTCCCACAAACCATTTATACATTGGTGATATATTCCTGGTGAACTCAAAGGACATTATTAGACCAAATCTATCCATCAGAGAAGGGATAGGTATGTTTTTATTGTTTTAACTGAAGCTGTTGGTTCTTGTTTTTTGCCTTCTGCTCTCTACTTATCAAAAAGAAATGTGAAAGACGAATGAAATGTTAAATTTATAAGCGAGAACCTCAGGATGTTTGATTAATCTTTGGATTTTTTACTAAACTGCTAGTATTTTCTCCTTCTTTTTACCATGTGTAAGCGTTCTTTTCTCTGAAAAGACCAAAAACAAAGCCAAATCAACACTAAATGGTTCACCTCCTGGTTTGGACTAAATGATTGAACAATCTACAATTTTACATCGATAAATAGCCTAAGTGCAACTTTTATGGATAATCCTAAAGCTGATGCGTCCTTTGTGTTTAAGTGATTCATGTGCTCTCTAAAAGGAAATTTAACTTGTTTCAGTACTAGCAACAACCATGTACACTCTCTCTAAACAGCTATGGTAACTGTGAGTGATATGGTGAGATCCTTTGCTTACCAGTAAAGCTGTAAAAGTTTCAGAGAGACAATCAATCTCAAATTCATTTAAAGTACTAATCTTGGTGCTCAGTGAGGGATTTGTTTTTTGGTCCTTTTTTTTGTCACAATACTTGAATCATGATCCTCTTACATTCTTGGCAACAATGCAGAGATCATCGTATCCGGGGGTATGACAATGCCGAAGATGATTTCTCCTCAGGAACCGGCCAGTCGACAAAGTGAAAGAATCCCATTGAACAGGATGGTGTCCCTTTGAACAGGATGGTTGAATGACATGAAGAATCAAGAGAAAGTAATTGTTTGAAATGACACTGCCTCTATGAACTCTGTTATGATTGTAAGTTCGATATTCGTTGCTTATTTCAGAGACCTTTGTAGGGAAAATGGGATCTTATGCTTTTATTGCACTCTTGTAATTATCGTTTTATAAGCAATTGTTGTAATAATATCGTTCTAGTGATCAATTTATTGGGAAAGGAAGGTGATGCTTTGTAAGTTGCAACATAATATTAAATTTCTTAAAATTTATAAATCATAACGATGTAGTTTTGGTAAATACATCCGGTCATTAAGGCCGGTTCTTTTAGCCTAAGTTTGGCTCGAGATTGGGTTAATTTAAATTCGGCTTATTGATTTAAAATCGGGTCGGGTTAGGCAATCTGATATTTTCAACTCTAATAAAAATTCTCCATTTTTTTTCTACATTTTATGTTTTAGAGCTAACCTTAAACATTTTATGCTTATTATTATTATTTTTTTTCTTTATTGGTTATTATATTCATTATATATATATTGCCTTTTTCAAAAAAACATATTTATGCTTTTAACCTCCATCACTATTATCTTGTAACATTTGCATGTGGGTTTATTAAAAACAACCTTTTTATAATATAGAGATAAAGCTGCGTATTATCAGGCTCTCTCAGATCTCGTTTCACTGCGAGACTTCGGGATATGATGATGATGATAATGATGATGTTTAAGAGCTAATCTAATTATAGAAGTTTAATTATTGAAAATTTATGAATTTTATAGAAAATGCTTTTATAAAAATTAATTTGTAAAATTTCTATGAAAGGTCAAGATTTATATTTTAAAAATATTATGATTACCAATAATTTTAAAACCAGACCAAAAATAAATTGATAAGGTAAAAGTTTAAGATTTAAAAGATTTGACAGTATTAAAGTATTATAAAATTAGTTAAATATTAAATAAAATTAAATAAAATATGAAAATTATTAAATTGATAGAAAATTTTAAAGTTTAATTGAGTAAACTAATCCATTTGTAATAAATTAAACTGAAAAATTAGCTCGGTTTAAGATTTTAATATTAAATTAGTTGTATTTGGTTTGGTTTTAAAACATTGACAATCATTAATAATTACATTTATTACTAATTCATGATATATAAAAATAATGATCTTCTATTATGTAAAGGTAAGATTAAATCTTATCGACCTTTTCGACTTTTGCTTTTATTATTGCATGTACCTTGGATTGGGTATGATGATAATATATAAAAATAACACTAAAAAATGTTTAATGTTTAAAAATAATAAAACTTTTAAAATTACATTTTAACGATTATTGTGAATGAACCCTTGTACTTTGACGAAATTACGTTCAAATCCAAGATTCAAGATATGTGAGAAAAGAACAAATTGAAAGCATCCAGAACTCGATAGGTGCTTAGCCCCTCACTCCCTTCTAGAAACCCCGAACAAAACCCTAACCATCAGATTTCTAATTTCACACCAAAAGTCTTCAGTTCCAAAGCTCCAGAACCAAACCCTAGAAAATCTGCAATCCTTCAAGGTCACACTCAAAGCGCCTTGGGGAGAGAAGTATGGAGTTCGACGAGATCGAGTATCTGGAGAAGACAGTGGAAGAAGCGGAGGATCGAGAAGGCTCGAAGAAGAAGAAGAAGCAGCAGCAGCAGGAGAGAGACGAGAAGAGCGAGAGGAGTTACCGGAAGCGAGACGTAGACGATGATGATGCGGACATTGATTACGAGGAGGAGCGAAGAGGTAAGAAGTCTCGAGTCGAGGAGGAGAACGGCAGCGGCGAGAAGTCTGGCCGCGAAAAGGATAAGGATCGGCACCGGAGAGATAGAGGCAGGGACAGGGACAGGGACAGGGACAGGGAGAGGGACAGAGAGAAGGAGAGAGATAGGGAGAGAAGTGGCCGGGAAGATAAGGATCGAGAGAGGAGCAGCCATAGAGAGAAAGACAAGGATCGAGAGAGGGAAAGGAAAGAGAGAGAGAGGGAAAAGGAGAAAGAGAGAGATAGGGAACGTGAAAAAAATGAGAGAAAGGAGAAGGAGCGAGAGAGGGAAGAAGATAGGGAGAGAAGCAGAAGCAGGTCGAGAAGAGATAGGAGCAGAAGTAGGAGCAAGTCGAGGAGAGATAGGAGCAGAAGTTCGAGCAAGTCAAGGAGAGATAGGAGCAGAAGTACGAGCAAGTCGAGGAGGCATGAGATTGATCGTGACAAAGAAAGGGAGATTCGAGAGAGGGAAAGAGAACTTGAACTCAGAGATAGCAGGTGTTGCTTGTATTCTTTTCTTCATTTGACTATTACTTAATTGGAACAACTATTTTAGGATTCAGAGGTTCCGTTTCCTATTTTATTATGACGTGATATCAGTGTGAGTGATCTAATGTCTGCCATCTTCGTTCTCTTTCTTGATCTTGATGAATTTGATCTTCCATTAGAATACCGTCTTGGATTATTTACGGTGTAAAGCAAATTGCAACTAGAATCTGTGCCTGCTACTTCCAACATTGGTTGGAACTTGAATTAAAGAGTTACGATACTGAAGACCCTTGCTTTCACCAAATTTACTGGTGGTTGATATTTGCAACTGAGATTCCAAATCTAGGATCCATAAAGTGTTTTTAGTATCAGTCTCATGCTTGGCTAGCGATTAAAAAACCAAAAGTTCATATCATTTGTTCTTCTTATGTTGATGGTAATGTTAGTCCTTTTGGTGGCAACGATTCAAAGATGGATGTTTGTTTGATATCAATGATCTGTTAGGTGTACTGTTCTGTCTTTGAATAAAGTTTAATGTCTGTTTGTTGCGTAGGCTAGATTATGCTCAATAGTGCAGTATAAGATTGTGTACAACATCTAGAAGGATGATTATCTTATCTCATGTTTATTTTGGTTAGCACACGACTACCTAGCCTTATATCATGTATTAATCGTGGTCAACTCGATATGATATTGTTGAAGAATGTGAATAGCGCCCTTTATGTGCAATGGAAAATGGGTATTTTCAGATGCATATTTTATTAGTTTGCTAACAGAAATGGAATCTTTAGACTTTGGATTGATTATACATAGAGTTGGTGGTGCTTGGCAAAATGGCTAACTTCTCTATAGGACATTGTTGGATTGATTCATGCTATACCATCATGTATTGTGTTGCCATATGCAGTTATTAGCTTCATCATGCATTATTCATATTCCCTCCCATTAATAGGATATTATGTCAATTATATTCAAGGATACATTATGGTAATGGACCATCAGGAAGATTTACTATCAAAATATTCCCGTATCATAATAGAGTACCTAGCTTTCTAGCGTATGTTCTGATTGTAGGATTGTTTAGCAGATACCAAATTGGAGATTACCTCTGGACTTTTCTAATTACCGTTCGGAATTTTTGGGTTACAGGCGATTTAAAGAAAAGAAAGAAGCAATAGAGCCTGAGGCTGATCCAGAAAGAGATCAGAGAACTGTGTTTGCTTATCAGGTAGAAGTTCTGTTCCTCTTTCTTTTGCATATTTTTCAAGTCTTGAACCTTTTGGATTTTGTTGCATCTATTTCTTTTTATAATGCTTCCTTATTAATTGGTGATTTCAGATGCCTCTGAAAGCAACAGAGAGAGATGTATATGAGTTCTTCTCAAAAGCTGGCAAGGTTAGTTCGATTCCCTTTTTTGTTGTGGTTCAAATATGTAGGTGTAAAATCTGTGCAGGTAATTTGATTGTCATTATTTTGGTTTGAATATTCTTACTTGTTGCTGCATTCTCAGAATCATTGGAGATATTGCATAAAAGTGCATGCATTTTTTTAATTGTCTCTTTACCATAAGATGGTACTCTGTTGCAGTTTTGGGTAGTATAAAGGCTTTTTGGTGTCTCAACACTCTTTATGTGTAGGGTGAATTAACATGTGCACATCCCTTCAGTAATCTTAGGCACCATTAGATAGGTGCCAGTAATATGTACACCTGAAGTTTCTTGATGCTATTAAACTGCACGTTCATTTTGGCCGAAGATAATCTTCCTTTAATTTTCAGGTGAGGGATGTTCGCCTGATAATGGACAGGAATTCTAGAAGATCTAAGGGAGTTGGGTATGTTCCTTCAGCTTAACTATAAGTGAACTGTGTGCATGTAATCTGGAAAAGTAGCTAATAGCATATTGATTTCTAGAATCATGTTTAACTATATTCTTGAATGCACTAGCAATGCGATAATGATGAGAGATGATGGGATTACCTTGCACTCATGTTTAATCAATTCATGCAGCCCACACAAGGTAGACAACATAAACTTATGTTCCTTTTATTTCACATTATGTTTCCCGAGTATTTTCTAAATGAAACACGGAGGACACTGGCTTCAACTTATAATGGGTTTGTTGGGCTTAAATTCCTCACCCAACTTATTGTCATTTTGATAGTATTTTTCTTGGGGATCACAATCTCTCTTGACATGTGTGTCTGAGGTCAAAATGGGGCTATGTGGCATTATCTTGTGCTCTTTTTACAAGGCTGCGCTCATGTTGTGTTGCTCTTATTCCTTATGTTTAGTATGATGAGCTAACAAATTCTATTACTTGGGGATCAGATTCAGCAAAAGAAACTCAGCTTGGGCTTCTCAGAGTTCTTGTGCCCCCCCACTTCTCTTTGCTGTAGCCTTATCCTTTATAAGTTGTGATTGTGACCTCTTTAATCTGTTGTGTGCTAACAAGTTAACCGTAATGCATCATTGAAACTTCAGGTACATTGAATTTTATGATGCAATGTCCGTTCCAATGGCTATAGCTCTCTCTGGACAACTACTTCTCGGGCAACCTGTAATGGTTAAACCATCTGAGGCTGAAAAGAATCTTGTTCAAAGTACTGCTTCTGCTGCTGGCACAGGTGGTGTTGCTGGACCATATGGACCAGTTGATAGAAAACTTTATGTTGGGAATTTACACTTTAACATGACAGAAATGCAGCTTAGACAGGTAACAAATTAGAAAGAAAATTTTATTCCTGATTTTGCTAAGACAGTGCCGAGGCATTGTGTCCTGGTTTGGTTAATTTTAGTATAAAATATAGGAAGCTGGTATTGTTGGAAAGACTAATTCCTCTAACAGTGTCTTTCCTTGTATTTGTCCAGCTTTTTGAACCATTTGGTACTGTGGAGCTTGTGCAACTGCCACTTGACCTTGAGACAGGCCAGTGCAAAGGTTTCGGGTTTGTTCAAGTCAGTGATAACTTGTTTGATTACTGTTAGAATTAGAAGAATTCCAACCACAATTTTGTTTGATTGTTTTATTTACTCGTACATTCTTCTACAGTTTGCCCAAGTTGAGAATGCAAAGGCAGCCCAAAATGCTTTGAATGGAAAATTGGAGATTGCTGGACGAACCATTAAGGTTAGCTTATATCTTTTTAACTATTGTTTCTGTTTCTACTGCTGCTTCACCTTGCTGCCTGCACTTTTTAAATGGTCAGAGCCCTTATATATTGCTTATGAACTCTAGGTTTCCTCTGTTACTGAACATGGTGGACAGCAAGATACAGCTGCAAAATCTGCAGACTTTGATGATGATGAAGGTGGTGGCTTGGTGAGTCAAGAATTCTCATGTTACTGCATACATTTTGACTTCTATATCTTTCCATGGCTTGATGCTTGACTTTTTTGAATGGTGATTTTTTTTTGTTATATTATACTATGATACATCATGACCCCATTGGGAGTTCCCCCCCTCAATGTTTAGGTGCATAATATGATGCTTTGAGAGCAATTGTTGCAATCTATATCTGGTAGATGCAGTTAGACTTCAAAGCTGTAAAAGTGAAAATGATGTGCCATATACTTCAGTTTGTGAATATAAAGATGAGTACAAAGAGATCTTTAGACTACATCATAGTCCAGAAGGATGAATTTTTTGTTCATCTACCATTTCTTTCTGTCTTGTTAAATTGTTTGGAGCATTTTGTAAATTATGGCCACAACATTTGACCAGTACATTTATCAAGCACTAATCGATTCTCTTTGCTTTTAGATGTCTGGATGAAATATGGCGCCATATGTTTGCGAGTCAAAGTTCTTCATTATGTTGCCCTTGTAGAATCTTCAATGGATGAAAATGAAGCTTTTACTTAAGAGTTGTATTGTTTTTCTGTGCAGGCTTTGAATGCCCAATCAAGGGCATTGCTTATGGCGAAACTGGATCGTACTGGTATTGCCACCAGGTTGGTTTTTGATACGAGGGTACTTCAGTTTTTTCATTGGACTGCTTGTTCATATGCTTATGTTTCTTTCTTTCCTCAGTATCGCAGGCTCTCTTGGAGTACCTGTGCTTAATGGCTCAGCTCCAGCTCAGCAATCCATTAACATACCCATCCCAGGGCAAGCTACCATTGGAGCAGCAGCACTTCCAGGGCAAGTTTTCCCTCCCCCAGCTTTTGAACCTATTGGCCAACCAAGCGAATGCTTACTGCTGAAGAATATGTTTGATCCAGCTACTGAGGTCTGTCGTTTTCTGTTTCTCGCCTCTACTCCATCATGTTATATACTGATTATTATGTAAAATTTTCAGACAGAACCAGATTTTGATTTGGACATAAAAGAAGATGTGGAAGAAGAATGTTCCAAGTATGGCCGGGTGAAACATATTTTTGTAGACAAGTAAGTGGCTTGATGAAGCTACATGTTTGAACCTCTCTTATGCTTGAACCTATCTTTTAGGTGTTATTTTTGTTTGGATTCATTTTAAAGTTTTTGAATTTAATCTCTTTTAAGCCCACTCTTTTTGAAAAATTTCCTGGATGGTAGTGAGAAATATCAAATCAACTTTCATTTATGGACATGTATTTAAATACTTCCCGTAATATCTCTTGTGAGGCTTGAACATGATGAAGTTTGTCCTGATGTGGATACATTGGAGTTGCAATTAATTCTTTATAACTGGTTTTTAACAATAACTTTCATTTAAATTGCAGGAAAGCTGTAATAATATTGATATTCGTAATAATAATAGCTCGCATGTGTAGAATTCTCCTAATATGTTTTAAGGTTGTCCTTTAGTATTGGAATCTTTTAGGATTGTGGAGCACAAAGGCACCATTGTACTGTCCTGATCTGATTTATATGTTTCAAATTTTAGTTCTGTATTGATGGGTCTACTTTTCTGCGAGTAGATGATCTGAAAGTGTTGTAATAGTGAAAGCTTTTAGAGCGCGTGGTTGTTCATTATTATTGTTGCTTTTTTAAAAAATTTGGAAAATGTGATTTATATTTTAATTTCCCTTTTGCTTTACAGGAATAGTAGTGGCCATGTGTATCTTCGATTTGATAGTATAGATGCAGCCGCTAGAGCTCAACGTGCAATGCATATGAGATGGTTTGCGCGGAGGTCAATTTCAGCAATTTTCATGGTATGTATTGGCAAGAGCTGCTTTGTTGGGTTAGTCATAATTTGATTGTTCCTCTGACTGAATATTTCATTCGTGTTATGTACAGCCACCCCAGGAATATGAAGCTAAATTCATAAGTTGAGCTGAAGAAGCAAGTTATTGGAATCTGAAGTGGTAATAGTCTTCAGGTTTATGTTAATTGGAGCTTAGGTCTAGTATTCTATGTTTTCTTTTTGTTCTTATCTTGTTATGTTATAAAACATTCTTACGTTGAGATCTAGTGTTAACCAGTCTTTGTAATTTGTGCAACAAGTTTTTTCCATTTACAATTTTGATACACTTTTTACTGTGGATTACTCTCCTGATATGTAATACTTATTGTGGTCAAAAGAATGAATTCATGCAATGATGGTTTGTTCCTGAATGAGTTTCATATTTCAATTATGTTTGGAGTGATTGTTAATTGTTTTAGTGGAAGACCAAATAAGTCGGGTTTTTGGGTCTTCGAGTTTTCGGGCTTTAGGTTGGCCTTCCTAATCCTAAACCAACGATTTCTCAATTTTAGAAATAAGTTATAGTTTGATCTTAAATTTAGTCAATTCAAGATGCTCATTAATTTTAGGTCATATTGAGTTGCTAGTGGATTTTAAGTAGGTAGGGACGGCAATGGGTTGGTTTTGCTTCAGTTTGAGTCCTATTCCAAAATTTTAGCCTAGGTTTGAAGTTTGGTCCGAAGTTTGATCGGATTTGGAATTCAGGCTCGAGTTTGGTAAGGACTTAGGCTTGGATGGTTCATTCTTCTGTTTTTACTTTCAAAATATAAGGATTATATTTTAGTAAATATTAGGATACAATTAAGTACTATGTGAGAATTTAATTAGATATTTTTTATAAAACCACAAGGTGTAAATTACACCTTTAGCCCAAAAGAAAACATTGCTTAGCTCAAATGTAGGGTGTTTTTCAACACAAAAACGACAAAGGAATGGAGAGCTGAATATTTTATTTTTCTTGGTCTCCAAGACACTAAGAAACAATAGCAATAAGTATATTCCAATCTGACGTTATTTTAAGGGAGACATAAAAGTCTTAATCTCTTAATTCACACTTGAAATCACCAACCCCTCGCTCTTATCCAATCATATACTAAAAGTCAAACTAAATACAAGTTTGTACCTTTTTATTTTTTGAAACAGAGAACCTGTAATTGCTACTTTTTAGTTAAGTATTAGGTAAAATTTTGAATTGACACAATAATATGTAAATTACGTCAATTAGGTACTCCGTATTAGACAAATTTTATACGACAGACTCAATTGAGAAAATATAAGTGAGATAAGTTGAACACAATACCTTTTAATTTCATACTCTTTACTTCTCCTATTCGACCACCCACTAAGGCACAACTTGGAAGCTTCTAATAATTAATTGTATTAGATTGTCTTTAGTTTGAGGTAATTGGATATTTTAATTCTCAGTTATCTTCTGCGATCAAATTTTACTTGAAATTGGATTATTGGGGAGCAGTTTTTCAACCTTGACTTTTCACTGTTATTAAGTCAAAGCTTCTCGAACATTGACATGAAAGGCAAATCCTCGACAAATGGAATTTCTCCTTCTTGTATCTCTTAAAATTAAAGTTTTCAAGATTAGGAAATTATTTTTGTTGATTTCAACACCTAACAAAAATTTATACATGGTAAAAATAAAATATGTAATATGTACATGACAAAATAGTAATTGATGTGATTTATCACCGTTAATTATATGGATCGAAAATTTAATGTCGCATTATTTTTAAAAAGAAAAGGTTGAAATATTTTATCATCATTTTCTAATTCAGATTTTATTAAATAAATAAATAAAATTTATAATTTTATAATTAACTCTTAATTATATCATATTGTCTTCAATTTGAAATTTAACAATAAAG
The DNA here is from genome assembly GCA_029891385.1 of Erythroxylum novogranatense. NCBI lineage: Eukaryota > Viridiplantae > Streptophyta > Magnoliopsida > Malpighiales > Erythroxylaceae > Erythroxylum > Erythroxylum novogranatense. The sequence goes on along the minus strand of CM057226.1, from coordinate 106,990,457 downwards.
TAATTTGATATGTTAATTATAATTTATTGTCCAAATTTAGCTTAAAATTGTAAAGTATTTTTCAGTGTTGACTTTTTCTTGTGCTAACAATGTTACAGATATTGTGTCAGATTTGGTACTAGATGAAATTATGGTATAATACTGTGTAGACACTGGTTAATATTAAATACTGTTTTGAACAATCTTTTAAATTTATAAAATAATTCTTAAGTTTTATTAAAATTTGCAAAATAATCCTTCAATATCGTACTATATAATTTAAACCAATATTGTCTCAAAATATCACAATAATATAAATTTAAAATAACAACAATTTATTTATTTTATTAATATTATTTTCACATGTTCTACGATAAATAATAACCACTGTCAATACGAAAAGATTATTTTATCAACATAGAAATAGAAAATTAAGAATATGTTTGATAAAATACATAAAACTTAAATTATTTAATTAAAAAATCTAAACACTTAATTAAAAATAAAAATTATACAGTAAAAATTAGTAAAATTACAGCTTCATTAATTAGCATAATTTCTTCTGAAATTTTCCTTAATTATTCCTATATATGAAATTAATGAAATGGATATTTCAACGTGAAATTTAATCTAATCTATTAGAACATCTGGTGGTCCAGTGGACGAGCCGCCCCTGTTGACCACTAGAAGAACTTCCATGTCTACTCTGTATGTAAATTACTTGTGAAAGGCACTTCAAAGGTAGGTCAAAATTGCTAGACGCCATGCAATGTATATTATATATATATATATGTCATTGCATGCATCACTTGATCATAAATAAACAGCTGAAGTTAGAAGACAAAAAACATCATAGATATAAACAAACCTTCTACGAACACAAAGACAAGATCAGGAACAGAGAGAGAGATGGAAACTATGAAGAGGAGGGCTGAGGAAGAAGATGTGGTGATAATTGGAGGAGGCATTGCAGGGTTAGCAACTGCTCTGGCTATGAAGAGAATTGGGATTAGGGCTTTGGTCTTGGAGAGATCAGATCGTCTAAGAACTTCTGGAGCAGCTTTAAGTCTCTTCCCAAATGCTTGGATCGCACTGGATGCTCTTGGTGTCGCTCACAAACTCACTTCTGTTTATGCTCCTTTGTCAAAGTAAGTAGACTGCTTCATTCCTCCTTCCCTCACACCTAGGATTGACTTTAAGATTAGAATCGGGCATGGGTCGGGCTTCTGGTGACTTTTGGTTTGTCCAAAACTTTGATCGAGTTCTGAGTTAGGCTATGTGAGACAAACTCAATCGAATTTTAGACCCAACTCAAGTCTTGTTTCCTCGTTTCATCATTACATTACCGTCATCCTCGTCATCATATTTAGTTCGAAATTTCGCAATGAAGTGAGATTTAGAAAAATTTGATAGTACCTATCTTTACCCTTATCTAATAAAAAAATTGCTTTTAATAATCAGCTCTTAATATTAAGAGATCTATCAATCCATCTAAAGTTGTTGGAGAAAGGTATATAAAATTGATATAAATAAACAAAACCCATTTCCCCTTTTGCTATTCTACACCTAAAGTCTCTCACTTGTTGACTGGTTCAGTTTATAGGTATAGTCTACTGATGATAAGTTTTTATTTTATGGTAGGGGTTATGTAACCAACCTGGCAACTGGAGCTATTCAAGAAGTAACCATGAATGGAAACAAAGGGTTTGGACCTTGAATTCATAACCCACTTTTTGTTTAAATTCCGGTCTTCAGCAACTGTTTCTTTTGACTGATTAAACCTACCGCTTTCATGTTCGATCAGGGCTGACAAACTCCATGGTCCACGAGCTGTTCATCGTACAACTCTACTAGAGGCTCTGGCAGAAGAACTACCACCTGAATCCATTCGTTTTTCTTCAAAGCTCGTGTCCATCGAGAAACAAGACAAAGGGGACGATTCCATTGTCATTGTACGCTTGGAAGATGGATCTACCATTAAATCAAAGGTTTGTTCCTCAAATTAACTTAACATTTATTATAGCTTTGGATGGTTGGTCACGTAATTAGCAAATGGAGCTTGAAGCTAATTCCTTCACGTTTTGGCTATGGCAGATCTTGATAGGCTGTGATGGGGTGCACTCAGCTGTGGCTCATTGGCTAGGACTTAGTACACCAGTTGACTCCGGCCGATCTGCAGTTCGTGGCTTGTCAGTTTATCCCCAAGGGCATGGCTTCGAACGTGAAGTCCGCCAATTTGTGGATGTAGGCCAAAAGGCTGGTTTTGTTCCACTTAATGACACCGAGCTTTACTGGTTTTTCGTCTGCCAAACTCCTCCAGCAGGTTAGCAAGTTGTAGATTAAATGTTAGTCCCATTAACTCACACTAACCAAAGTAATATTGGAAGAAGATTACCAAAAAACAATATATTGCTTCCGTTTCATTTCAGGGGAACCTCTTGCAAGAGAGCCAGAGCTAATACAGAGAGAAGTAACTGAGAAGTTCGCAAAGAACTTTCCTTCAACATATCTGGATGTGGTCCAGCACGCCGAAGTTTCATCATTGACATGGGCTCCATTGATGTTGAGGTATCCATGGGACGTAGTCTTTGGAATACTAAGCAAAGGGAACGTTACGGTAGCCGGAGACGCCATGCATCCCATGACTCCTGACCTCGGTCAAGGTGGCTGTGCAGCGTTAGAGGACGCAGTTGTGTTGGGTAGGCAAATAGGCAATTCATTGATAAAAAATGGTAGACTTGTTCCAAAGGGTGCGGTTCAAGCCTTAGACGGGTATGCAAAAGAAAGGAGGTGGCGCGCTGCCGCACTCATCACCGCGTCCTATATCTCAGGGAGAGTGCAGCAGGGCGGCGAACGGTGGTGGATGAAATATTTGAGAGATTCCATCTTCTACAAGTTTGTTTTTGCCAGAATGATTGCTGTTATGCATCATGATTGCGGAAAACTTCCAACCGTTCTTGGCGATGAAGTCGATCAATCGAACGAAAGAGAGTAGAATTAGAATTGGTTGTGTTAAGAATAATCATTTCTCGATTCAAGAATGAGAATTGGTTGTGTTAAGAATAATCATTTGGATATAAATAACAAAAAATAATTGAGTTGTAAAAAAAAGTTTGAGAAAACTTTAAGATATTTTTATTATATTTAAGGCAGTAGCTTTGGAAGACAATTCTCTTCAAGGAAACATTCCTTTTGGTTTATCAAATCTTTCTAATCTTGTTAACCTCTCTTTGGTTAGGGTAGCCAGGTTAACAAATTTAATTAATTGGTTGGGTAAAAGTACTCAGCTTTTTTATTTTAAACTGATTAGGTTAAATAAGCCAATCCATTAGCTATAACTAAACAAAGAGTCAAACAACAAAATACCTTCAAAATGCTAATATATAGCTTTTAGGTATCTACCAAACGAGGCTTTTAGCATGAATGATTATACTTTTGCACTAAATGCTATGATAAACTTAAAAATCTGCACAAGAAAGATTTATTTTCTGATTTTGATGAGATTTTATTTTATTTAGATTTATTTTAATAGAATTTGTTTCCCATTTTACCATACATGGTAAAAATAAAATATGCAATATGTACATGATAAAAATAGTAATTGATGTGATTTATCAAATTTTTTAAGAAACGGAGGAACCCGTAGCCGTTATTTTTTAGAAACGTTTTGCGTAAATCTCTGAATTGATGCAATAGCTTGTAACCATGTCAACCGGGTACTCTGCATTCAATGACGGAGCCATAAATTTAAGATAGGAGGGCTCAAATAAAATATAAATTTCATAAAAATTTTCATATTAAAATTAAATAAAAAATAAAGTTTCATTAAAAATATAAAATAGTTAAAATTGTATTGATCCTCGTCTACTTTTCATAGATTGAAATCTTTTCATAACAAGATTATTGTCAATATTTGCAAATACATCTATTTTAATATAACACACTAAACAATCATTCAATAGGTCATCTCCTATTTTATTACGAAGTGAACTCTTAATAATTATTACGAAATGAACTCTTAATAATTTTTAAAATTGGACACTAAATTGAAATATTTCAAAAGGTTATATTTATCGCTAACGCAAAGATTAATATCTGAAAAGGTTACATAATATTTTTTTGTACAATTCTTTGAAAGTCAAATAAATAATCTTATTTTGAATACACAAGTACTAATTAACATCTTTGTCCTAGCGAGTTTAAAAATCATACTGACAAAGGCAGTTTCTAAAAGTTAATTTTGACGTATTTTATTACATTTATTAATAAAATATTAACATTTTGCATTAAAAATGGTCACATATTTTAAGTTAAATTATTTAATTTAAAAATTTAAACAATTACTTTAAAAATTATACAGAAAAATTAGTAAAATTACAGCTTCATTAGCGTAATATCTTCTGATGATTTTTTCCTTAACTATACCTATATATGAAATTAATGAAATGGATATTTCATTGTGAAATTCAATCTAATCAATTAGAACATCTGGTAGAGGAGAATGTGTAACATCCCACCCTCAATTAGAAGGGTAGAATAGTAATTTGACATAGGATGTGCTAGATTGGGACTTCATAGGTCTACTCATGCGTAATAGGATTGTTGCATAGTCACCATTGTGCACAGGAACTTACCGCATATGCATACATGACATTCCCGGTTTTCGTGTCAAATGTAATTTTATTGTGATTAATGGGGTTATCGGGTGTGAAAAATTATTCTGAGTGTGCCATAAATTGTTTTCTATTTTTAGGGATTTATGATAATTTTTTCGAAATTTTCGGGTTAAATCCTTGATGGAAAAAATATATACCGAGTGATGCACCAATGGGTCAAGGGTTGTAGAATCATGGATATGTGGCCATATGGGTATTAGCCAAGTGTAAAAGTGTGGAAATTTGGGTTTAATTTATTAAATGAAGATGGAATGAAGGCTTGACACATGGTAGGACACATGACATGATATTAGCCATGTATTTGTTAAAGTAACTTAGGTTTTCTTCTTTCAAGCTTAGTCACTCCCTCACTCACGACACTCTCTTCTTAGAAGCTTTTGGTGAATTTTTCCTTCCATTTTCGTGCCTCTCTTCTTCCCTTCCTTAGTGAGCTTTGATCATTCAAGTTCCCTTATTGATAAACATCTTATACCCCTTCTACTTTGTTCTTCTTTCCATCAAAGAAGTTGTTTTCTTTTCAACCCTAAAGATGATGATTTACGTGGGTAGTGGAGCAAGATAAGTCTTGGGGGTTTTCCTTTGAAGAATTTGGAGATTTAGTGACTTAATTAGGTAAGTTCCATGTTTCATGTTATGTGTATGGTGATTTGAAGTTAGTTTGATGAGAAGGTGAAGATTGAGTAATAATAGAGTATGTGTTTAACTTGCTATTGTGTTGAGAGTGTATGTTGAACCTAAGTGAATGTATGAATGGTCTAGTAGCTTATTTCTTTTTCATTAGGATGCTTATGCATGTGGAATTGGTATTAGAAGTGATAGGAGTTAAGTTGAAGATGAAAGCTGGAAAATGGATATTGAACCTATTGCAATGTTTTGATCATAACTCATTGTGTAGGTGAGTAAATGGGGTACGGTTCGTGGCCAATTAAACTTGAGCTTGTTGGCTACGATTTTGTGTGAAATAGGTGTTGTTAAATTGTAACTCAAAAAGGTCGAAAATTTGCATGGAAAGTTTTTGTTTTTGTGTCTGTGAACAGTAACCGAAGTTATGACCAAAGTGTTTTGCTGATTTTTATAAATTAATTGACATGGAATTTGGGAAAATGATCTTCATGAAAGTTGAAGCATATTAAGTTATATTTCCATTCCAACTGATCTTGCTATTTTTCGAGATGTATATTGGGAGATATGAGCTGTTTACTCTTGACTGGTTTTGAGCATTTTGTGGAAACCTAGACTAAGTGTGGATTTGGTGCACATTCTGATTAGTAGCAATTTTATCGATTTTTTGTGGATTGAATTAGCTTTAGTGATTTTCTGAAGAGTTGTAGAAGAAACATTTATCTTGAAAAGGGTATATAGAACGTAATTTTGGAGATCAGATTTGGGAGTTATGAATTTTCAAATCTGAACCTGCATAAAGGTGTTAGTCTGATCATGATGAAACTTGTATAAGAGTTTTGGATTGGTTCTTGATGGAATTGGTTCTTAAGCTCTTCATGAAACTTGAAGTATGTGGTTTTATCTTTCCAATGATATAAGGTAGTCATTTTTTTTGACTTGTGTACAGAGAGTTATGTTTGATAGAACATTACTGTCCGTAGAATAGTAATTTGGCATAGGATGTGCTAGATTGGGACTTCATAGGTCTACTCATGCGTAATAGGATTGTTGCATAGTCACCATTGTGCACAGGAACTTACCGCATATGCATACATGACATTCCCGGTTTTCGTGTCAAATGTAATTTTATTGTGATTAATGGGGTTATCGGGTGTGAAAAATTATTTTGAGTGTGCCATAAATTGTTTTCTATTTTTAGGGATTTATGATAATTTTTCTGGAATTTTTCGGGGTTAAATCCCGGACTGGAAAAAAATATATACCGAGTGACAGACCAATGGGTCAAGGGTTGTAGAATCATGGATATGTGGCCATATGGGTATTAGCCAAGTGTAAAAGTGTGGAAATTTGGGTTTAATTTATTAAATGAAGATGGAATGAAGGCTTGACACATGGTAGGACACATGGCATGATATTAGCCATGTATTTGTTAAAGTAACTTAGGTTTTTCTTCTTTCAAGCTTAGTCACTCCCCTCACTCACGACACTCTCTCTTCTTAGAAGCTTTTGGTAAAATTTTCCTTCCATTTTCGTGCCCTCTCTTCTTCCCTTCCTTAGTGAGCTTTGATCATTCAAGTTCCCTTATTGATAAACATCTTATACCCCTTCTACTTTGTTCTTCTTTCCATCAAAGAAGTTGTTTTCTTTTCAACCCTAAAGATGATGATTTACGTGGGTAGTGGAGCAAGATAAGTCTTGGGGGTTTTCCTTTGAAGAATTTGGAGATTTAGTGACTTAATTAGGTAAGTTCCATGTTTCATGTTATGTGTATGGTGATTTGAAGTTAGTTTGATGAGAAGGTGAAGATTGAGTGATAATAGAGTATGTGTTTAACTTGCTATTGTGTTGAGAGTGTATGCTGAACCTAAGTGAATGTATGAATGGTCTAGTAGCTTATTTCTTTTTCATTAGGATGCTTATGCATGTGGAATTGGTATTAGAAGTGATAGGAGTTAAGTTGAAGATGAAAGCTGGAAAATGGATATTGAACCTATTGCAATGTTTTGATCATAACTCATTGTGTAGGTGAGTAAATGGGGTACGGTTCGTGGCCAATTAAACTTGAGCTTGTTGGCTACGATTTTGTGTGAAATAGGTGTTGTTAAATTGTAACTCAAAAAGGTCGAAAATTTGCATGGAAAGTTTTTGTTTTGTGTCTGTGAACAGTAACCGAAGTTATGACCAAAGTGTTTTGCTGATTTTATAAATTAATTGACATGGAATTTGGGAAAATGATCTTCATGAAAGTTGAAGCATATTAAGTTATATTTCCATTCCAACTGATCTTGCTATTTTTCGAGATGTATATTGGGAGATATGAGCTGTTTACTCTTGACTGGTTTTGAGCATTTTGTGGAAACCTAGACTAAGTGTGGATTTGGTGCACATTCTGATTAGTAGCAATTTTATCGATTTTTTGTGGATTGAATTAGCTTTAGTGATTTTCTGAAGAGTTGTAGAAGAAACATTTATCTTGAAAAGGGTATATAGAACGTAATTTTTGGAGATCAGATTTGGGAGTTATGAATTTTCAAATCCTGAACCTGCATAAAGGTGTTAGCTGCTGATCATGACAGAAACTTGTATAAGAGTTTTGGATTGGTTACTGATGGAATTGGTTCTTAAGCTCTTCATGAAACTTGAAGTATGTGGTTTTATCTTTCCAATGATATAAGGTAGTCATTTTTTTTGACTTGTGTACAGAGAGTTATGCTTGATAGAACATTACTGTCCGTAGAATAGTAATTTGGCATAGGATGTGCTAGATTGGGACTTCATAGGTCTACTCATGCGTAATAGGATTGTTGCATAGTCACCATTGTGCACAGGAACTTACCGCATATGCATACATGACATTTCTGGTTTTCATGTCAAATGTAATTTTATTGTGATTAATGGGGTTATCGGGAGTGAAAAATTATTCTGAGTGTGCCATAAATTGTTTTTTATTTTTAGGGATTTATGATAATTTTTCTAGAATTTTTCGAGGTTAAATCCCGAACTGGAAAAAAATATATACCGGGTGACAAACCAATGGGTCAAGGGTTGTAGAATCATGGATATGTGGCCATATGGGTATTAGCCAAGTGTAAAAGTGTGGAAATTTGGGTTTAATTTATTAAATGAAGATGGAATGAAGGCTTGACACATGGTAGGACACATGGCATGATATTAGCCATGTATTTGTTAAAGTAACTTAGGTTTTTCTTCTTTCAAGCTTAGTCACTCCCCTCACTCACGACACTCTCTCTTCTTAGAAGCTTTTGGTGAATTTTTCCTTCCATTTTCGTGCCCTCTCTTCTTCCCTTCCTTAGTGAGCTTTGATCATTCAAGTTCCCTTATTGATAAACATCTTATACCCCTTCTACTTTGTTCTTCTTTCCATCAAAGAAGTTGTTTTCTTTTCAACCCTAAAGATGATGATTTACGTGGGTAGTGGAGCAAGATAAGTCTTGGGGGTTTTCCTTTGAAGAATTTGGAGATTTAGTGACTTAATTAGGTAAGTTCCATGTTTCATGTTATGTGTATGGTGATTTGAAGTTAGTTTGATGAGAAGGTGAAGATTGAGTGATAATAGAGTATGTGTTTAACTTGCTATTGTGTTGAGAGTGTATGCTGAACCTAAGTGAATGTATGAATGATCTAGTAGCTTATTTCTTTTTCATTAGGATGCTTATGCATGTGGAATTGGTATTAGAAGTGATAGGAGTTAAGTTGAAGATGAAAGCTAGAAAATGGATATTGAACCTATTGCAATGTTTTGATCATAACTCATTGTGTAGGTGAGTAAATGGGGTACGGTTTGTGGCCAATTAAACTTGAGCTTGTTGGCTACGATTTTGTGTGAAATAGGTGTTGTTAAATTGTAACTCAAAAGGTCGAAAATTTGCATGGAAAGTTTTGTTTTGTGTCTGTGAACAGTAACCGAAGTTATGACCAAAGTGTTTTGCTGATTTTTATAAATTAATTGACATGGAATTTGGGAAAATGATCTTCATGAAAGTTGAAGCATATTAAGTTATATTTCCATTCCAACTGATCTTGCTATTTTTCGAGATGTATATTGGGAGATATGAGCTGTTTACTCTTGACTGGTTTTGAGCATTTTGTGGAAACCTAGACTAAGTGTGGATTTGGTGCACATTCTGATTAGTAGCAATTTTATCAATTTTTTGTGGATTGAATTAGCTTTAGTGATTTTCTGAAGAGTTGTAGAAGAAACATTTATCTTGAAAAGGGTATATAGAACGTAATTTTTGGAGATCAGATTTGGGAGTTATGAATTTTCAAATCCGAACCTGCATAAAGGTGTTAGCTGCGATCATGATGAAAACTTGTATAAGAGTTTTGGATTGGTTACTTGATGGAATTGGTTCTTAAGCTCTTCATGAAACTTGAAGTATGTGGTTTTATCTTTCCAATGATATAAGGTAGTCATTTTTTTTGACTTGTGTACAGAGAGTTATGTTTGATAGAACATTACTGTCCGTAAAATAGTAATTTGGCATAGGATGTGCTAGATTGGGACTTCATAGTCTACTCATGCGTAATAGGATTGTTGCATAGTCACCATTGTGCATGTGAACTTACCGCATATGCATACATGACATTCCCGGTTTTCGTGTCAAATGTAATTTTATTGTGATTAATGGGGTTATCGGGTGTGAAAAATTATTTTGAGTGTGCCATAAATTGTTTTCTATTTTTAGGGATTTATGATAATTTTTCTGGAATTTTTCGGGGTTAAATCCCGGACTGGAAAAAAATATATACCGAGTGATAGACCAATGGGTCAAGGGTTGTAGAATCATGGATATGTGGCCATATGGGTATTAGCCAAGTGTAAAAGTGTGGAAATTTGGGTTTAATTTATTAAATGAAGATGGAATGAAGGCTTGACACATGGTAGGACACATGGCATGATATTAGCCATGTATTTGTTAAAGTAACTTAGGTTTTCTTCTTTCAAGCTTAGTCACTCCCTCACTCACGACACTCTCTCTTCTTAGAAGCTTTTGGTAAAATTTTCCTTCCATTTTCGTGCCTCTCTTCTTCCCTTCCTTAGTGAGCTTTGATCATTCAAGTTCCTTATTGATAAACATCTTATACCCTTCTACTTTGTTCTTCTTTCCATCAAAGAAGTTGTTTTCTTTTCAACCCTAAAGATGATGATTTACGTGGGTAGTGGAGCAAGATAAGTCTTGGGGGTTTTCCTTTGAAGAATTTGGAGATTTAGTGACTTAATTAGGTAAGTTCCATGTTTCATGTTATGTGTATGGTGATTTGAAGTTAGTTTGATGAGAAGGTGAAGATTGAGTGATAATAGAGTATGTGTTTAACTTGCTATTGTGTTGAGAGTGTATGCTGAACCTAAGTGAATGTATGAATGGTCTAGTAGCTTATTTCTTTTTCATTAGGATGCTTATGCATGTGGAATTGGTATTAGAAGTGATAGGAGTTAAGTTGAAGATGAAAGCTGGAAAATGGATATTGAACCTATTGCAATGTTTTGATCATAACTCATTGTGTAGGTGAGTAAATGGGGTACGGTTCATGGCCAATTAAACTTGAGCTTGTTGGCTACGATTTTGTGTGAAATAGGTGTTGTTAAATTGTAACTCAAAAAGGTCGAAAATTTGCATGGAAAGTTTTTGTTTTGTGTCTGTGAACAGTAACCGAAGTTATGACCAAAGTGTTTTGCTGATTTTATAAATTAATTGACATGGAATTTGGGAAAATGATCTTCATGAAAGTTGAAGCATATTAAGTTATATTTCCATTCCAACTGATCTTGCTATTTTCGAGATGTATATTGGGAGATATGAGCTGTTTACTCTTGACTGGTTTTGAGCATTTTGTGGAAACCTAGACTAAGTGTGGATTTGGTGCACATTCTGATTAGTAGCAATTTTATCGATTTTTGTGGATTGAATTAGCTTTAGTGATTTTCTGAAGAGTTGTAGAAGAAACATTTATCTTGAAAAGGGTATATAGAACGTAATTTTGGAGATCAGATTTGGGAGTTATGAATTTTCAAATCCTGAACCTGCATAAAGGTGTTAGCTGCTGATCATGACAGAAACTTGTATAAGAGTTTTGGATTGGTTACTGATGGAATTGGTTCTTAAGCTCTTCATGAAACTTGAAGTATGTGGTTTTATCTTTCCAATGATATAAGGTAGTCATTTTTTTTGACTTGTGTACAGAGAGTTATGCTTGATAGAACATTACTGTCCGTAGAATAGTAATTTGGCATAGGATGTGCTAGATTGGGACTTCATAGGTCTACTCATGCGTAATAGGATTGTTGCATAGTCACCATTGTGCACAGGAACTTACCGCATATGCATACATGACATTTCTGGTTTTCATGTCAAATGTAATTTTATTGTGATTAATGGGGTTATCGGGAGTGAAAAATTATTCTGAGTGTGCCATAAATTGTTTTTTATTTTTAGGGATTTATGATAATTTTTCTAGAATTTTTCGGGGTTAAATCCCGGACTGGAAAAAAATATATACCGGGTGACAAACCAATGAGTCAAGGGTTGTAGAATCATGGATATGTGGCCATATGGGTATTAGCCAAGTGTAAAAGTGTGGAAATTTGGGTTTAATTTATTAAATGAAGATGGAATGAAGGCTTGACACATGGTAGGACACATGGCATGATATTAGCCATGTATTTGTTAAAGTAACTTAGGTTTTTCTTCTTTCAAGCTTAGTCACTCCCCTCACTCACGACACTCTCTCTTCTTAGAAGCTTTTGGTGAATTTTTCCTTCCATTTTCGTGCCCTCTCTTCTTCCCTTCCTTAGTGAGCTTTGATCATTCAAGTTCCCTTATTGATAAACATCTTATACCCCTTCTACTTTGTTCTTCTTTCCATCAAAGAAGTTGTTTTCTTTTCAACCCTAAAGATGATGATTTACGTGGGTAGTGGAGCAAGATAAGTCTTGGGGGTTTTCCTTTGAAGAATTTGGAGATTTAGTGACTTAATTAGGTAAGTTCCATGTTTCATGTTATGTGTATGGTGATTTGAAGTTAGTTTGATGAGAAGGTGAAGATTGAGTGATAATAGAGTATGTGTTTAACTTGCTATTGTGTTGAGAGTGTATGCTGAACCTAAGTGAATGTATGAATGATCTAGTAGCTTATTTCTTTTTCATTAGGATGCTTATGCATGTGGAATTGGTATTAGAAGTGATAGGAGTTAAGTTGAAGATGAAAGCTGGAAAATGGATATTGAACCTATTGCAATGTTTTGATCATAACTCATTGTGTAGGTGAGTAAATGGGGTACGGTTTGTGGCCAATTAAACTTGAGCTTGTTGGCTACGATTTTGTGTGAAATAGGTGTTGTTAAATTGTAACTCAAAAAGGTCGAAAATTTGCATGGAAAGTTTTTGTTTTTGTGTCTGTGAACAGTAACCGAAGTTATGACCAAAGTGTTTTGCTGATTTTTATAAATTAATTGACATGGAATTTGGGAAAATGATCTTCATGAAAGTTGAAGCATATTAAGTTATATTTCCATTCCAACTGATCTTGCTATTTTCGAGATGTATATTGGGAGATATGAGCTGTTTACTCTTGACTGGTTTTGAGCATTTTGTGGAAACCTAGACTAAGTGTGGATTTGGTGCACATTCTGATTAGTAGCAATTTTATCGATTTTTTGTGGATTGAATTAGCTTTAGTGATTTTCTGAAGAGTTGTAGAAGAAACATTTATCTTGAAAAGGGTATATAGAACGTAATTTTTGGAGATCAGATTTGGGAGTTATGAATTTTCAAATCCTGAACCTGCATAAAGGTGTTAGCTGCTGATCATGACAGAAACTTGTATAAGAGTTTTGGATTGGTTACTGATGGAATTGGTTCTTAAGCTCTTCATGAAACTTGAAGTATGTGGTTTTATCTTTCCAAAGATATAAGGTAGTCATTTTTTTTGACTTGTGTACAGAGAGTTATGCTTGATAGAACATTACTGTCCAGATTTGGTGATTTCTGGGGCAGCATCATTGATTGAATTATTTGACTTAGTTATCAATTGAATTTGATTTTGGGTTGTTCATGAAAGTTGTTGATAACATTGGGATATTTATGAGTATAATTATTGTGTAATTTTTTGACAAAGGAATTGAAAGTTACGGATTTTATAAAATGTTGCACTGTTTGGCATGCTGGAGAAAGTTCTCCAGATCTGTCATGGGAGTAAGATAAGTCGACTTGTATCTTAAATAAGTCGACTTATGCATGCAAAAAGAGGGCAAGTCGACTTGTCTTCTCAAATAAGTCGACTTGTCTGACCTTTTCATTCTTTTGCTTATAACTTGTCCGTCCGACATCGATTGACCCGATTCTTGAGGCATCGGACTCGTGAGTCATTGAATTTCATTTTATAGGAAATTGGGAAAATTTTGGATTAGGGCCGGGAATGCCATGAACATGCGTTGTGTACGTTTTAATTGTTTCATGTGCATTGTTTGATATCTCTAATTATACAGTTGGTAACGTGTACTCTTTTTAATTGTTATAGAGGCACAGTTGGAACGTCATCCCACGGACGTTGCAGAGACTTCCCGGCGTTAGCCCGGAAGTGATTAGGTGAGTAACCTAGATGGTTATCCCGATCTACGTGTTTACTGTGATTTGATTGCCCTACGGAGATTACGTGAATTATATATGGCTTTATTGACTGTGAATTGAGCATTAGGCAATTGTTTAATTGAACTGTATATTAGGACTGTGACATATCATGTTAACTGCTATGGAGCATGTGCATTCATGCACAAATGCATCACACTGCTAAAAGGAAAATTGTGAACCGAGATGCCACTGTACTGAACCGAGCCTAGAGCTCGACATTCTGAACCGAGCCTCGAGCTCGACGGGAGATCATTCTCCCCAGACGCGTCTATACTGATTACTGTTATGCGCTCGGTCACAATACTGTAATGAACTGGAAAAGAGTCACATGTGCATTGCATACTGGACCAAATATTTGGCACTGTACTTGACTGGATATATACACTGTTCTATGACTGTGACTGTGATCTGTATGCCGTAATTGTACTGTGATTGTATTAGTATTGTGTTTTGTATAATTACTGGATGCGTACTGTATCATGCTTATGTGATGCATGAATTGGGAGAACCATCGATGATGGTTTCTCATTGAGTTCGCAAACTCATCCAAAATTGCAATCTATTTTTCAGGCTTAAGTGTAGACGGATAGCTCCCTCAGGACTGTAGAGCCGTGTACTGTGGATTGGCGAGAGAAGCGATGGCTCAAAGGTCGGTCAGCTGGGCTTTCTTTTGGAGACTTATAGTTAGATTTGTTTCTTATGCGATCAGATATGATACTTAATGTGCGATGTTTGGATCATGTGTAAATTAAAAATCTTGTGATTGTAAATTACTGAGTTTTAAGTGAATGAAACGGAATCCAATTTGGTTTTAAAAAAGTAGTCAATTTCTTATTACTGTCTTATGATTGTGATGCCATGAGGAGTGTAGCGGTTGTTGTCAGTAGTGGTCTCTTGTCGTGGGATATTTATCGGAATGACCTACGGGCGTTCCGGTGGATACCCTATGGTAAGGGGGCGCTACAGAATGCACGTGACCAGTGGACAAGCCGCCCATGTTGACCACTAGGAGAACTTCCATGTCTACTCTGTATATAAAATTACTTGTTGGTTCAGCCGGATTCTGGCCGAACGGAACGCTGCCATTTGGATCCATTGATTGGCAACTTTCTGTGATGAACTTCACGTAGAAAACACCTGCAAAACAAAGGAAGGCACGTCGGGGGTGAGGTCCCGATTATCCCCTTCAACGCTCAAGTAAGTTTCTGGTCAAGGTGAGATCGTAGAATGCAGAGAAAAAACTAGGTTATCATCGCATACCTGAATTATGGGAGAATTATACCTTATATACGGTTTTGCAGCTAGGTTTAGGCAAATACGTGTTTGCATGGGAATTTCCTTCTGCTAATGGGCCATGAATGTGTGAATCAAGCCCGGGTTAAACGATGAGTATGAGACTGACCGATTGGCCTTCGTGATTGGGCTCGGGCCCAAATATAGCCGACCTGACTATAAGCCCCCTACTCGAGAGTGCGGCGAAGAGAAGGGTCGAGGAGTATGTTGGGACGTTGCTCACTGTGGCTTCATAGCTCGTGGCGAGATAGCTCGTCATGTGGTCAATCGGTCGGTCATTGGCCTTGTAGCTCGTTCATGGGACAGCTCGGGCAGTTTCAACCGATCGGATGATTCAACCGATCGGATCTTGACTGCTATGCGCATGATCGCTTTCGGATCTTGACCGGTTGGATGTAATTGCTCGGATACCGACCTGTTGGGTATAACTGTTCTTTCGGGAATAGGTCGACTGATGGCCCCAACTGATCGGTCTTTGGCACTCATTGCGTGACAGCTTGTGTGGAGACGGATCGGTTGGTTATCATTGGTGAGCGTGTGAGGCATTTATTGTAGACGGCGCGTGCTGTCTGACAGCTTTCAGAATTTGAAGCGTATCGTCTTTGTAACCGTTATCTAGCTGTCCTGTACGTCCTTTCGACTGGTCGTGTCGTTTCGATCTTGAATATCCCTGATTCTCCTTAGATCCTGCCGCGTGTCCAAGACTGCTCGGATTTTTGCCACGCGTCGTAGTCTGATTTGGTCACTTTCTAGGGTTCCTACTGCCTTCCCCCTATAAATACTCATAGATGACGAGCTGTGACGGTTTTTACCTTTTGCTTTCGTACTGCAATTCGCATTTTACTTTCACTTGCTCTCAAATCATTCGCGGTTCTCCGAAACTTCTTTTATTTCGCCGTCCGATTTACCTACTTCTTCTTTCTAAATAGGTACGTTCTTTTGTTCTTCATTCCCTCTCCATTCTTTTAGTGCTTTTTCTTGATAATCATGTCCACGGGTAGTTACGGGAGCATGGTCGGAGGTATGGAGGAAGTATCGATGAGAGAGAGGAAGGGCGGCTTAGTTGTGGAATTGCCGCCTAAGACTGCATCGTCGATGACCTGTTGGGGAGTTGAGCAGTTGTGCATCAAGTATAATATCCCAACGGCTTGGGGCCCGATTGGCCTTGAAGCATGGCGGATCCACAACAACTTTAGTGGATACTTGCCGTCTCAGGAGCTTTTTCTCGATGGGCGGCTGAGGCTCCGTCACGCCCAGATTGTGGACGAGGTGTGCGCCCTGTTCGGGTTATTGCCGAGTCAGATTCCTCCGAACAGTTGGAGGTTCATAAATGGGTTGGCGCTGCTGTGCCATCAATTCGGCCATCTGCCTACCGTCGGCGTTTTGCGCCATTTCCTGAGGATGAGCCACAGTCCGAGCTCAGGGGCTGGAATCCCCTTTCTTCAATATCGAGATGCTCGGTATCGCCCGGCCAGGACACCCTCAAAAATTTCTTCCTGGCGGACGAAGTATTTCTTCGTGAAGTCCCCAGGATCTTCCTCCGAGTGCCGACCGTGGAGGTATCCTTTGGCCGAGCAGTGGAACGATTCGTCGACCTTGTCCCTCAGCAAGGAGGAGTGGGAGGTGGTCCGTCGTATCAAGGAGCTCGGCAGATACGATTTTGCCAGGCTCATTCAGGGGTATCCCAGGGGGGACTCGGCCGATCGTTCCTCGTCAATCCCCCTCCACGTATTAGCGGACTGAGGGAGGAAACCGCCCCGTCCGGTTGACTCCTCGTGATTGTATTAATTTTGAACTTATATCAATTTTGTTTTCTAACTCAATTTAACATTGTGCAGCCATGGTGAGGATGCCTACTCAAACTTCCACGTCAAGGAAGCAGGCTTCTGGCAAGAAGGGGAGTGAGGCGGAGACCGGTGAAGGCGTCGCTTTGTCCATGAGGTTGGTCTCCTCGTCTACGCCGGTGGGTGCTCCCCCTGCCGGGGACCTTCCTGTGACGTCGGAGCCATTAACAATTGTTCCGGTGGTAGAGGAGAAGGAGGACGTGGGCCCTCCTCTTAAAAGGAAGAGGTTGGTTCGATTGGGTGACCTTCCACCCCGCCAGGCCAGTGAAGCCAGGGTAAGTAATCAGAAAAAGGGGAAGGAGAAGGCACAGGCCGTGAGCCTTGAGCAGTGGGAGTTTGCCATCAAGTTGGGCAAGGAAGTAACGCTCGGGGACCTCGAGGTGTCCATTACCTTCTTGAGAGGTTACTCCCCGACCAGACGAGGGTTTATGGAGAAGAAGGGAACACAGGTTGGGTTCCCAAATGTGCGTGTTGGTATCGCGGCTGCAACAATGTCTTTTGCCGTGCTGCAGCGCTTGGAGACTCTGGACCAGGAGGTTCAGGATCTCCATGATCAGATGAAGGGTTTAAAAGGCGAGCTGGCAGAGGTGAAGGAGGAGGACCTCCTTGAGCTAAAACGCATCTCTTGAGGAGGAGAAGGCGGCCCAGAGAGGGAGGTGGGAGCTTTGGCTCGGGCCGAGGTAGAGGGGAAGAGGGAGAAAGAGAACGAGGAGTGGAGGAAAACGGTGAGGGCGGAGAGGGAGATCAACAGAAAGTGCCGCTAGGACTGCCATTCCGCTGTGACGGAGAGAGATAGAGCGGAGAAAACCTTACGAGAGGTGCGATGCTCCGTGCGGGAGCAGCGGATCGAGGCCATTAAGTGATGGAAGAGGCGGTTCTTGTACGAAGAGAGTTTAGAGCTCGCCTGCGAGGTGACCCTTTCGATTTTGAAGAGGGGCCACGAGCTCTATACTCCTGAGGGGGTGGCATGCCCCTCTTTTGAAGACTATGCCGAACCGTTTATTCCTGACGCTTTTGGGCTTTCTTTGGAGGGGATCACAAAGAAAGTCGAGGGAGAACCGGTCGATGTTCCGGATGGGAGGCTAGATCTCAGCTCTGAAGAGGAAGAGCTCCCTCATGATGTTCCTTCGGTCGTTTCCCCGGGTCCTGCTACCCCCATTGTGACGATCTCCGGGGAGGAAGGGCTTTATGAAGATATTTCTCCAGCTGCTCCCTTGGTTCCCCCTTCTACCTCGTCTTTTCCGCCCGCTCCCGAGGTTTCCCATGGGTATTCTCCTCCTTCTCCTTTGGCTGTTCATAGCCCCCCTTCTCCCCAATTGTAGTGCTCACCTGGTCGGGCTTGTGACCAGGGCTAATTAAAATCAATGGACTTTACGTTTGCTTCATTTGTTGTCTTTTCCCGTATTTATGCTCTTTACCTTAGATATATGTTGAGTTTTGAAGTTGCTCGTAGTCGGCCGGTTTGAATCGGTCGACCGCATGATCGATCTATGGAATCCGAGCAATGGCGATGGCGAGGGTCCCGAGGATTTTGTCTCGGCGACCCGACTGACCGTAGTCAATCTATAGAAAATGTCGAACGATGGCATACCGAGCAATGGCGAGGGTCCCGAGGATCTTGTCTCGGTGACCCGACCGACCGTAGTCGATCTATGGAGAATGCCGAGCGATGACATACCGAGCAATGGCGAGGTCCTGAGATCTTGTCTCGGCGACCCGACCGATCGTAGTCGATCTATGGAGAATGCCGAGCGATGGCACACCGAACAATGGCGAGGGTCCCGAGGATCTTATCTCAGCGACCCGACCGATCGTAGTCGATCTATGGAGAATGCCGAGCGATGGCATACCGAGCAATGGCGAGGGTCCCGAGGATCTTGTCTCGGCGACCCGACCGATCGTAGTCGATCTATGGAGAATGTCGAGCGATGGCATACCGAGCAATGGCGAGGGTCCCGAGGATCTTGTCTCGGCGACCCGACCGATCATAGTCGATCTGTGGAGAATGCCGAGCGATGATTGATTGGACTTTCTACTTTTGGCCTCGTGCAATCTAACTCTTAATTGCCAAGAAATTTGTAACCCCTTTATTAATGATAACGAGGGCGTGGGCCATTAAAAAACCTGTCTGGCAGGGACAGGAAAAAGGTACCCACATGTATACAAAAATGATAATAAGGAAAGATTAACTAAAATAAAACTTATCTATTGGTAGAAAGCCTTCAGATTCTGTGAGTTCCAAGGCCTTGGTAGAATCTTCCCTTTCTCATCGCTAAGGATGTAAGAACCATGCCCGACTTGCTTAACCACTCGATAGGGTCCTTCCCACATCTGTCCGAGCTTTCCTGGATGCTTTCCAGCCGCCTCGGCTTTTCGCAGGACGTACCCACCTACCTTTACATCGCTCGGCCTGACCCTTCTGTTATAGAACCTAGTCGCCTTTTGCCTGACGGCTTCTGAGCGAGCGGCTGCCCTTTCTCTGTCCTCGCTAAGAAGAACGAGCTCTGCTCTGCGGGCTTCATCATTCCGCTCTTCTTCGTAGCCCGACACCCTCTGATTGTGCAATGCTGCTTCTACTGGAACCAGGGCTTCTGCCCCGAAGGTCATCCTGAATGGAGTTTCCCCCGTGGCTCCGTTCGGTGTGGTTCTATATGCCCACAAAACTTCGTCTACTTCTTCCACCCAGGTCTTTCGGCCATCCAGGCGCTTCTTCAGGGCGTTCATTATCTTTTTATTGGTGTTCTCCGCAAGACCGTTGCTTTGCGGATGGGCTACTGAAGTCAGTTGTAGTTTGATCTTCAGTCGGTCACAGAAGTCTCTGAACTTGTCGTTGTCAAACTGTCGACCATTATCTGTAACCAATATCATGGGCATCCCGAAGCGGCAAAGTATATTTTTCTTTACAAAGCTTTCAACCTTCCCCTCGGTGATTGTGGCGACAGATTCTGCTTCCACCCACTTAGTGAAATATTCTACTGCCACTATCAAAATTTTTTTTTGTCCGGGACCGAGAGGGAAAGGCCCCAGTATATCCATTCCCCATTGGGCGAAAGGATAGGGTAACTTACAATTTTCATCCTCTCGTTAATTTGGTGAGACAGTTCTTTGTTTCTCTGGCGGGCTTCGCGTCGGTCGACCTTCTCTTGTGATCTCTTCTCATTGTCGACCAAGTAGTAGCCTTGTCGATCAGCCGTGAGCCAACATTACGCCTCCTCGTGATTTCCGCACATCCCTTCGTGGACTTGACCATTGCACCTCGGCTTCTTCTTCATTCAGGCATCGAATGAGCGGTCAGTCGTAAGACCGCTTATATAGAGCGCCATTGACAACCGTGTATTCGGCTGCCTTTATTCTTAACTTCTTGGCTGCTGATGCGTCTTCCGGTTGTCTTCCTTCCAAAAGGTACCGCATGATTGGTTCTGTCCAGCCCGGTCGATCGGTATTTACATTGAGAACTTCCTCGGCCTTCTGAATGCTAGGCCGATCTAGTCGTTTGACCAGAATATTATTTATGGCATCACGGTCGGAAGTCATTTTGGAGAGCGCATCCGCCTTGGCATTCTGAGCTCGTTCTATTATGTTGATTGAATACTGTCCGAAATTGCTCAGCTCCTGCTTGACTAACTCCAGGTATTTGATCATGTTGTTCCCTTGGCCTCGTCTTTGCTGGTAACTTGGCGACTACCACCGCTATCATTTGTATATCTTTAGGTGCTTCACTTCCATCTCCTTGGCGGTGGAGGCGGCTATCAAGGCCTCATATTTTGCCTCGTTATTGGAGGCTTTGAATTCTAGTCGGAGGGCGTACTCTACCTTTTCTTCCATGTGCGGGCTGATCAGTACAACTCCTGCTCCGCATCCCTCGGCGTTGGACGACCCATCGACAAACAGACTCCAAGCGGGGAACTGCTCGCCCTCCGAGCTTGGTTGGCTCATCTCCGCGATGAAGTCTGCGATATCGTGCCTTAATAGTTGTGCGGGGCTTGTATTGTATGTCAAATTCACCCAGTTCTCGCCCACTTAATTAGTCGACCGAGATTTGAGCTTTTGAAAACCTTTGCTGAGAATGGTCGGTCCATACCTCGATGGTGTGACTTTGGAAGTAAGGCCTCAACTTCCGAGCAGCTGTTATCAAGGAGAGGGCCAGTTTCTCTATAGGCGTGTATCGTGTTTCCGGTCCGGTTAACACTTTGCTAACGTAGTAGATAGGGTGTTGTTCATTCCCCTCCGACCGAATTAGCACCGCGCTGATCGATCCCTCGGTAATCGCCAAGTATAACACCAGGTTCTCTCCGTCTACCGGGCTTTGCAGGATAGGCGGGCTAGACAAGTACTGCTTCAAGTGCTGGAAAGCTTGTTCGCACTTATCTGGCCATCGGAATTGAGTCACATTAAACTTTCCGCAGATACTTTGAAAATGGGAGGCACTTATCCACCAATCTGAAATGAACACCTTTCGGTGAGACTATCCGACCGATCAATATCGAACATCCTTCAAACATTGTGGCGAAGGCATCGTATGATGGCCTCAATCTTTTGGATTAACCCGATTCCCATTGAGTGATCATAAACCCGAGAATTTTCGGATGCCACCCCAACACACATTTTCCGGGTTTAACTTCATCGAAATTTATTCGAGTGCGGAAGACTTCTTGAGATCTTCCACATGCTCATGACCGTCTTACTTTTGACCACCATATCATCTACGTATGCTTGACCGACCGACCGATCTGTTTTTAAAGACCTCCATGACGAGCCGTTGGTGGGTGCCCCGCGTTCTTCAATGAAGGGCATTACACAGTAGCGATGTGTGCCTTGGTGCATTATGAAGCGGTCTTTTCTTCGTCTTCTAGACTCATCTGGATCGATGATAGCAGAAGGCGTCCGAAGCTGGCGATTCATGCCACGAGGTAGAATCTACTAACCTGGTCGATCTTGACAATGAAAGCATCTTTTGGACATGCTTTGTTCGGATCGGTGAAGTCTATACACATCCTCCATTTCCGTTTTCTTTTCACAAAGACCACGTTAGCGAGCCACTCGGGTATTTGACCTCTCGATAAACCCCGCTTCAAGCAACTTCCATACTTCTTTCTCGATCACCCTGGCGCTCCTTCGTGCCATCGCTTCTTCATCGATCGACGGCTCATAGCATGCGAATCTTGAGGGAGTGACATGCAATGACCGAGAAATGCGGGCATGTCGCTCGGTACCCAGCGAAAACCGATTTGTTTTCCACCAAGCGATCGGTGATTTCTTTAGCTAGGTTCTTCAGTAGCTCGGAACCTAGATTTGTGAACTTGGAGGGTCGACTTCATCGGTACAACCCGTTGCGTTTCTTCCTTTGGATTCATCTGTCCGTCTCTTCGTCGGCTCTTCGTCAAGAGAGCTCGTCAAGACTACCGCCCTTCTAGGGTTTTGGTTTCTGCCAGTAACATTCCTGGCGATTTTCTGCGACCCTAACGACACCAATTCCATGGGCGTCGGGAACTTCATAACTTTGGTAGTATGTGGAGACGATGAGGCGAGAGCATTTTGAGTAGCTTCGCCTAATTATTGCATTATCGCCCCACGGAACTTTCGACTAGGAACTCCGTCCCTTTCTATCTGGCATGGCTTCGCCTAAACTTCACTTTCGAGATAGACCGGGCGACGGGTATCTTGGCCTTGTTATTCCTTTGATGGGGCCGTCGAAGGTAGTAGTCGTTCTTGGTACCTTCATCGCTTGAAGGCTTCATAGTACATGGTCGTATCGAGCTACCGTGTCAATCATCACCCGCTTCACCTCGTCATCGTGAGGGCAATTTACTCCATTTAGGTCCGACTCATCGAAAGAGATCATTCCGTCATTCTCCTTTGGTTTTTGATGGGCGTGTCTTGCCGACCTATTTGGCGTATCTTTTCACGCCTTTAACGATGGATCCCTCGCTTGCATTTCCACGAATATCGTGTTAATGACCCGACGGTCGGTCATCTTCATTGCTCGACATTTCCATCGTTTCTTTCCTTGACCGCCTCTGTTTTCTCGTCGGCTATCTCAGTATTAGTGCTCGCCTACCCCATCATTCTGTCGTTACGCCTCGGGGTGACCGCCGTTGTTGTCGACCATACATCCTGCGATCGGTGTTTCGTTCGTGTTTCACGAATCGGCCTAACCTCCCCATTTGAATGAGGAGCTCGATCTCTTTTTTCAACCGCCAACAATTTTCCGTATCGTGACCGACCTCTCTGTGGAAGTGACAATACAAGTTGGGGTTCCTGTCCTTGTAAGGGGTCTTCATTTTTTCGGGCTCTCGGATAGTTTCCCCGTCCGCTCTAACGGCCGCCAGTACTTCAGCATATGACCTGTTTAGCGGGGTGAACTCTTGGCGATATCCCTGTCGATCGGTAGGCCTTCTCCAGTTCGACTGGCTCTTTTGCCGCTTGTGCAGGTTGCCCGCCCTATCGTTCGGCGAGCGATCTTCCGCCCGACGTCTCGTGTTTTTCAGCACTTCTTCAAGTTGAATATACCTATTCGCCCGGTTTCTTATTTCCTGAACCGAGCGAGGCAGGTCGAGGCTAACGACTTCTTGAACTCCTCATCCTCGTATTATTCATGAGTGCGGCCCGGCGTGGGCGGCGGTGGTCGAGCACCTCGATTGCCTCGCTATTGAACCGAGTAATAAATTCTGCAAGCTCGTTCCTTCTTTGGGTAAGTTGCATCACTTCGGGCGGTCTTTTGCGATTAGTTTACTAGTGGCGGCGGTTCGGGAAGAGCGACTGAAATCTTGAAGCATCGTCTGACTCGGGTAAGCTGTTGAACCATCGCCGAGCTCCCTCCTGAAAGGCCGTCTGAAAGCCTTGCATTGGATAGCGTCCGGAGCATGATGTAGGCTCATCGTGGATGGCTACTGCGGAGTAGTCCGGGGTCGGTCTTCCTATTGTACTTCTCGGGGTTGGTATTTTTGTGCGGTCTTGGGAGACTATCGATATCTCAAGTGAAAGGAGAATTATCTTTGTGCCATCGGGCGGTTCGATCGATAACTTCATGGCGCGTGAATCCGATCACCGCGATTTGTTCTAGGGCTTCGGATGGGCGATGATCGTTTATCCGCCGATTTGTCGGGCGGTGGCCGTCTTGTGATGGTTATTCGCGGTGGTTGTTGCGGTGGTTGAGATTGCAAGATTTGGCGGATCAATAGGTCAGCGACTTCCTCGATCTGCTTTTGAGTCAAGGTAATGTGCACAGTCGGAGGAGGATCCGCTTCTGATCGGTGCTGGGGGTTTGGATGCGTATTGAACGCAACATTATCCTCCGAAGCCGCACTCTGTTCCTCTTGCTCGGGGTTTGAAATTGCTGCGATCATTCGGATGTGAGGATTCGGTCGTGAGGCGTGTAGTGCGGCGGCGTGTCGCGGTAGGCTGAAACCGAGCGTTCTGCGCGCCAGAGCTGCGACTACGGCTACATCAGGATTAGTTGCCGCCGCCTGACTGATCTGCATGGTTCTGGACGTGGTGCCCAAAAGTCGGGCCCCACGGTGGGCGCCAATTAGTTCAGCCAGATTCTGGCCGAACGGAACGCTGCCGTTTGGATCCATTGATTGGCAACTTTCTGTGATGAACTTCACGTAGAAAACACCTGCAAAACAAAGGAAGGCACGTCAGGGGTGAGGTCCCGATTAGCCCCTCCGACGCTCAAGTAAGTTTCTGGTCAAAGTGAGATAGTAGAATGCAGAGAAAAAACTAGGTTATCATCGCATACCTGAATTATGGGAGAATTATACCTTATATACGGTTTTGCAGCTAGGTTTAGGCAAATCGTGTTTGCATGGAATTTCATACGCTAATGGGCCATGAATGTGTGAATCAAGCCCGGGTTAAACGATGAGTATGGGACTGACTGATTGGTCTTCGTGATTGGGCTCGGGCCCAAATATAGCCGACCCGACCACTTGTCAAAGGCACTTTTAGGTAGGTCAAAATTGCCAGATGCCGTACAATGTTTATTGATGATATATATATAATATCATTGCATGCATCCACTTTGATCATCAATAAACAGCTGAAGTTAGAACAAAAAAAACATCATAGATATAAACAACCTTTTACGAACACAGAGACAAGATCAGGAAGAGAAAGAGAGAGAGATGGAGACAATGAAGAGGAGGGATGAGGAAGAAGAAGTGGTGATAGTTGGAGGAGGCATTGCAGGTTTAACAACTGCTCTGGCTATGAAGAGAATCGGGATTAGGGCTTTGGTCTTGGAGAGATCAGATCGTCTAAGAACTTCCGGAGCAGCTTTAAGTCTCTTCCCAAATGCTTGGATCGCACTGGATGCTCTTGGTGTCGCTCACAAACTCACTTCTGTTTATGCTCCTTTGTCAAAGTAAGCAGACTACTTCATTCCTTCCCTCACACCTAGGATTGATTTTAAGATTAAAATCGGGCATGGGTTCGGTTTTTCGATGAATTTTGGTTTATTTATTTAGTTTTGATATAAATAAACAAAACCCATTTGCCCTTTTGCGATTCTATACCTAAAGTCTCTTTCACTTGTATAAGAAATTGTACAAAATATTTAATATTTGAGTGTATATTCCATGATAATTTTTATTTTATGGTAGGGTTATGTAACCAACATGGCCCTTTGGAGCTATTCAAGTAACCATGAATGGAAACAAAGGGTTTGGACCTTGAATTCATAACCCACTTTTTTCTTAAATTCATTTGCTTTTGAGTAATTAAACCTAACACTTTCATTTTCGATCGGGCTGACAAGCTCCATGGACTCTGAGCAGTTCATCGTCTGCTCTACTAGAGGCTCACAGCACAAGAACTACCACGACTCCATTCGTTTTTCTTGGCTTCGTGTCCATCGAGAAGCAAGACAAAGGGATGATTCCATTGTAATTATGCGTTTGGAAGATGGATATACCATTAAATCAAAGGTTTGTTCCTCAAATTAACTTATCATTTATTACGATTTTGGACGGTTGGTCACGTAATTAGCAAATGGAACTTGAAGCTAATTCCTTCACGTTTTAGCTATGGCGAGATCTTGATAAGTTGTGATGGGGTGCACTTTCGGTTGTGGCTCATTGGCTAGGACTTAGTACACGATTGACTCCGGCGATCTGCGGTTCGTGGCTTGTCGGTTTATCCTCGAGGCATGGCTTGACGTGAAATCCGCCAATTTGTGGATGTAGGCAAAAGGGCTGGTTTTGTTCCACTTAATGACCTTGAGCTTCTTGGTTTTAAATCGCCAAACTCCTCCAAAGAGGTTAGCAAGTTGTAGATTAAATGTTAGTCCATTAACTCACACTAACCAAAGTAATATTGGAAGAAGATTACGAAATAACAATATATAGCTTCCGTTTGAGCGAGAATTGATATCATAGTATTTGGTTTCATTTAGGGAACCACTCATGAGAGAGCGAGTTAATACAAAGAAAGTAATTGAGAAGTTCGCGAAGAACTTTCCTTCAACATATCTGGATGTGGTCCGGCCGCCAAGTTTCATCATTGACATGGGCTCCATTGATGTTGAGGTATCCATGGGATGTAGTCTTTGGAATACTAAGCAAAGGAGCGTTACGGTGGCGGAGATGCCATGCATCCAATGACTTGACCTAGCTCAAGGTGGCTACTCGGCATTAGAGGGCTTGATTGTGTTAGGTAGGCACATAGGCAATTCATTGATAAAAATGGTAGACTTGTTCCAAAGGATGTGGTTCAAGCCTTAGATGGGTATGCAAGGGAGAGGTGGCGGCGTCGCGCACTCATCACCGCGTCCTATATCTCGAGCGAGTGCAGCGAGGCGTGACGGTGGTGGATGAAATATTTGAGAGATTTTATCTTCTACAAGTTTGTTTTGCGGAATGATTCTTTGTTATGCATCGTGATTGTGGAAAACTTCAAGCTGTTCTTGGCGATGAAGTCGATCAATCGAGCGAAAGAGAATAGAATTAGAATTGGTTGTGTTAAGAATAATCATTTCTCGATTCAAGAATGAGAAAATTGTATGATGCCTTAAGCAATTAGCATTTGTTTAGTTTTGGATATAAATTACAAAAATAATTGACTTGTAAAAGAAACTTTGAGAAATTTTAAGATATTTTATTATATTTATATGTATAAGAATATAATTTTTTAGCATATTATATAATTAATAAAAGAATTTTAAATTGTATTTAAGTGTTAAAATATTTAATTAAATTGTTAGATTCTTTTAATAAGTAATATAAAATTGTTTAAAGAATTTCTTTTGACTTTAAAAGAAAAGATATAAACTTTTATTGTAATTAGACCAAAAATACACCCAATAAAATTTCGATGATACCCAAAGTC
The DNA here is from genome assembly GCA_029891385.1 of Erythroxylum novogranatense. Lineage (NCBI taxonomy): Eukaryota > Viridiplantae > Streptophyta > Magnoliopsida > Malpighiales > Erythroxylaceae > Erythroxylum > Erythroxylum novogranatense. The sequence continues at coordinate 106,963,065 of CM057226.1, read as the reverse complement.
TCTGCGGTTCGATAATATACAATCTTACGCCTACTTTGTAAAGAAACTTTTATAGTAAATATGGTTATTTGTTTTGTTCAAGACACAATCATGCAAATATAAGATGCTCAAATGATAAAGAACAACTACAATTTAGTGAAAGTATCATTAATATACAAGATTTGAGGAGCTCTAGTAATATTTAATCTTACACTTAATTGATAAAGCGAGATTGTTTCTAATTAATTCAAATAAAATAAAATGTTCACATAAATCCTAAAATACTTTCTTTTTACCCAAAAGGAATATAGCCTGCAAGAAAATTACATTCATTTACTCTTAAAGTTACTTGGAAGTAGGGGTGAGCATTATTATTGGCTCTCGATTACCCAAATTTCGACTTGAATTAATTCGGGTAATAAAATGTTAAAATCTGAATAAATCGGGTTGATGGGTATTACCAATTATTTTCGGTTTGGGACGGGTAATTCAAAAAAATCGGGTTACCCGATTACGAATTAGGTTTAAAAAATTATGAAAATACAAGCTTGTCCTTCTAGTATATAAGCTCCTCAATTACCATTTTGTTTTTGACCTAGCATTCTAGCAAGCGATAATGCGCTTGCGATCATCAACCCATCACAGTTCACACTTCACACTTCACATCGCATCTCTTGCACTCTTCTCTTCTCCTTCTCCTAGTCATTCGCTCATTCGTCCACAAATAGTCACCACCAACCATCACTCCATCATCCATCGACCCATTATTGAAACACCTCTCCTTCCCAAGAATCCCAACCAACGACCTTCGTGTTCGTGGATCATGGCTGTTTTTATTTTTTTCCTGTTTTAAATGGAACAAAGAGGTCAAATAATCCAATCAAAGTCGAGTTTCGAATGAAGAGGCTAGAGGCCTCCACCAAACACCAAAGCAAAAGGCTATGGCAAAAGATCCGGGTATGACATCATTTTAATGCATTTGTGGTTGATGATGGAAGTAGAAAAGGTTGATGCAATTATTGTGGTAAAGAGTATCTTGCCGATTCAAAAGTATAGGTACTCGTGCATTAATTATCGCATGAATCATTGCCTGATAAGCCCTTGCTTAGATCCCAATCAACCTGAAGTTAATGTAGTTAAGGGTGAAGGGGTAGTCGAAATATTATGACAGCTTGGAAGTTTGACCAAAATGTAGCTAGGAAGGCTTTGGCGTATATGATTATAGTAGACGAACTCCTTTCAAATTTGTAGAGAACCAGGCTTTAGATATTTTATGTCTAAAGTTCAACCAAAGTTCATTTTCCATCCCGATTCTTGTGTCTATGGACGACTTCCAACTCTACATAGATGAGAGGAATAAGTTGAAGCAATTGTTAAGGAACTCCACCCATAGGGTTTGTCGACAACGGATACATGGACTTCTTTGCAAAGAATCAATTATATATATTTAATTGTACATTGTATTGATAATGATTGGAAATTGAACAAGAGGATCATTAACTTTTGCCCTATTGATAGTCATAAGGGTGAGTCCATTGGTATGATAGTTGAGAGGTGTTTGATTGATTGGGGCATTGATAACGTACTAACGATGACAATTGACAATGCTAGCTCGAACGATACTGCCTTTGCATATTTGAAAAAAAGGTTTAGCACTAAGAAAAATAGTGTTATTCGATGTGAATATTTTCATATTAGGTGTGTTGCTCATATAATTAATTTGGTGATTGGTGATAGTTTAAGTGAAATTTCTAGCTTAATTATGCGAATTCGAGCTGCTTTGTTAGGTTTGTTAGACAATCCCCTGCTAAGTTGAAAAGGTTTAACGGGGCAATTATGATGGAGATGATTGATTGTAAAAAGTTGTTGTGTTTAGATGTTTCAACTAGATGGAATTCGACTTACTTGATGCTTGATGTTGCCCAAAACTTTGAAAAAGTTTTGAGAGATTTGAAGTTCTTGATCTAGTTTTAAGAGTGAGATGGAGGGTGATATGGGAGTTCCTACTTGTAATGATTGGGAAGTTGCTAGAAGATTATCATTGTTCTTGAATCAATTTTATGAGTTGACTTTGAGAGTTTTGGGCTCTTATTATGTGACTTTAAATACTTATTTTAGTGAAATAAATACGATGACGATAATTTAGATCAAATGATAAACAACAATGATCTTGAATTGAGTTTGATGGCAAGCAATATGAAAGAAAATTTGACAAGTATTGGGAAATATTAAGAAGGCCAATATGTTCATTTATATTGCTGCTATTTTTGATCCTCGATCTAAATTAAAGTATGTGGAATTTGCTTTTTAGCAACTTTATAATGGGGAGGATGTTTCACGTATGTGTCATAAGGTGAGAGATACTTTGCTTGCCTTGTTTAATGAGTATAAATAAATGTTGTCACCTCAAACTAGCCGATCATTTGAGAGAGGACAATCTTCAAGCAATTTAGAGAAGAATAGTGAACCATTTGAGACTATGGAATCCAAATTTAAGAAATTCAAGAGTGCAACGGGAGGTTGAGATACACGATCGGAATTAGATAAGTATTTGGGTAAAAGGACAAAAGCGGATTGTGAAAACTTTGATATACTTGGATGGTGGAAAATTAATGGAGCAAGGTTTCCTACCCTTGCTATCATTGCTCGTGATGTTCTAGCAATCTCTATCTCAACCGTGTCTTGGAGAGTGCTTTTAGCATAGGAGGAGGTTCTTGATGCATTTAGGAGCTCATTGACCCTAAATTGTTCAAGCACTTATATGTAGATCGGATTGGATTAGAGCTTCAGTGACTCGTCATGATATCAAAATTGAGGAGGATTTCGAGGAGTTAGAACGTTTGGAAAATGGTAATTTTCTTTTTTTATGGCTTTATCATTTAATATTTCAATTTGTTATACATTGTGATATTTTTGCATGATTGATTTATTTTCTGATTTATGCTCTTCTAATGTAGAATTGTCACAAATTTCTTTGGAGCATGGATTACCTGAAGTTTGATGACTTTCATGATTGATTTGGGCTTGGTAAGTAGCTATTTTTTATCTGTTTTTTTGCTGTGATTTTGGGTTGCTTTTTGGTTGTGATTTTTTGCTGTTTTGCTGCCTGTTTTTGGGTTGATTTGCAGTATGCTATATATACATTTTGGACTATTTTTACTTTGCTTCATTCTTTGTTTTCTTTGTGTATTTTTGGTTGTTGTTCTGCTATCTTCTTGGATGTAATTATTGGCTGTGATGTTTTGATGACAAGTTGAATGCATTTGGTTGTGATGTAATTATTGGCTCATGCGTCTTCTGCATTTAAAGAATAGGCATAGACAATGCCTGCAGTTAAGTGTGTGGTTTCACTGGTTTGTAAAATTCCTCTTTTGATTTATCTTTAGAGTTCAAACTTCCGGCTCCATCAGCTGGCAGCAGCAACAAACACTTCGGTAACTCCATCACCAAAGCTTGGTTTAATTTACTAGACTTCATCAGTAGGCAGCAACAAGTCAGCAACAAACACTCCTGGCTCCTGCAACTCCATCACCAAAGCGACAAAACCTGGTTTAATTTACCAGGCTACTTTTGATGGCTGTTTTTTTCTTGTAGAATTAACAGATAATTATGCTAGTTAATTGAAATATTTGGTTATATTATTAGTGAATTCAACTATTTGTTTTGTTTTATGTCTCTCAAATGAGATATGAGAATGTAATTCAAGTATTTAGTTATTTTGTGTAATTTTTGAAAAAGAACCAAACAAAATTTTGGATAACCCAAAATTAAAATTTGGATAAATCGGTAATTTTGGATTGAGACGAGTAAGTTAGGGTAATGAAATTTTGGGTTTGGGTCGGGTAAGATGGAATTTTTTGGATAATTAGGGCTTTATTGAGCAAGTGAAAATTTGGCCGATTAGCGAATGCTCACCCTACTTGGAAGTTACTAGAGAAAAGGCAAATGATACAAATTGCTCTTTACTATTATCTATAATATCATTTTACACTTCAACATTTTGAAAATGGTATTGGTAGAACCATAAATCCTAATTAAGTTAAGTTTTAGCAATTTTAATATATGACTAATAAATTTAGTCTAATGATCTAAAAATGATTTTTAATGCATTTGTTAAAATATAATTTTCATGATATATTTCACAAAGGTCTAAATAAACTTACATTGTTATCTTAGTTATTACTTTCGTGATGTAATGATTATTATTTTAGTAATATTATGATGTAATGAATACTATTATAACAATATTAAAATGTAAAGCAATGATTAAAAAGCTGAATCGATTTAGTCGATTTAATAGTAAAACCTTAAACTAACCAACATTTTGATTCAATTTTCAACTTTACGGTTTAATTTGTTTTAATAATCTTTGTTGTTAAAAATCGATCGGTTTATTGATCAATCAACCAACTTTCACAAACTAATAAATTTTAATTAAACTTTAAATTTTTCTACAAGTAATAATAGTCTCCTTCAATATTATTTCAAATTCTTTAATTTTATTCAAGATAATATTGATTTTATAATAGTATATCTTGGTTGAATCTTTTAAACCTTAAACTTTTCCTTAGTCTAATTTTAAAACATTGATATAAAATGATACTAAAAATAATAATAGTTAAGGACTTTAACTAGATTTTTTGTGAAATGATGAGATATAAATTACACCTTTAGCCTCGAAGGAAACATTGCTTAGCTCAAATGTAGGGTTTTTTAAGGGATGACAATGGGCTGGCCCACCAAGATTTTTTAAATAATTTTTAAAAAATTAAAAATTAAACATAATTTATTTTTTAATTAGATTAGGATCTAGGTTGTCTATACCTAAGCTTACGAGACCTAACTCTTCTAAATAAAAGCGATATTGTTTTGTTTAGAATAATTAAAATTTGAATTTATCTGAGCCCAGAATTGAGCTATGAACTGATCCATTGAAAATAACTAAATTTAAGTTTATGAGTCAAAAACTACCATCTCTAAGTTTTTTCAATTCAAAAACGACAAAGGTACGGAGAATTGAATATTTTATTTTTCTTGGTCTCCAAGACACTAAGAAACAATAGCACTAAGAATATTCCAATCTCACCCTTATTTTAAGGGAGACATTAAAGACACATGAAAGTACCAAACCCTCATTCGTATCCAGTCACATACTAAAAGTCAGAAACTAATTACTAACTTGTCGGTTTGAAAAACTTGGATATTTTAATTCTAAGTTACTATCTGTGGTCAAATTACACTTGAAATTAGATTATTGGAGCGTAGTTTTCCAGCCTTGACTTTTCTCTCTTCTTAAGTCAAAGCTTCTTGACGATTGACATGAAAAGCAAATCCTCCACGAATATAATTTTTCTTTGTATTCACACAGCAATGTTAGGAATAACGTATTAGTATGGGATTTGGATTGCTCCTGAGTTATCCCACTTTGCTCTCTCTCACTGCCTGCTTTCTCTTCCAACAACTGTGTTCCTCTATTTGTACCAAATTTTATGTCTGACTTTCACTCTCCAGTGGTGAGTCGGTCAACATGGCCTCGGTGGTCCTGAGCTATCCCAATTTACTCTCTCTCTCTTACGGCTTTCTCTTGCAACAACTGTATCCCTATATGTGAACCAAAATTTATGTCTCACTTTCACTCTCTCTCCATGGCTCCTTCCTATCTTATCGAAGAACCATTTTCTCTTTTAACCATTTGTCATTTTTCGAGCCAATGCCCCTCGTCATTAAGTTGCAATTAGATCAGCCTCCCACAAGTCAATTCAAAGCCTTGAAAAGGTTATTTCTTTTGAGAAGGCGGGTGTCGCTATTAGCACTCCTTTGATTTATAATAGCACTCCCACCATATTGTTTTAAATGCAAACAAACAAAGTTGCCCTTAACATAATTCTAAAATGATATGGTACTTATCAATTGTCTATCTTCTCTTTTATAAGATATAGAGCTCTTCTTTATTAGTAGTCCAAAAAGCTCCTGCCAGACTCATTCGAGAAACAATAAAATTACAAACAATTTCTAAACAATAAAATTAGATATAGCATGAAAAAAATGTCCCTAACTCACTTTGACATAATTTCTAATGCATATGACATTTATAAAATCCCTCTGTTACTTTTTAATTAAATAAAGATGTTTTCCTTACACAGTGAAGCACGTGTATGTCACATAAATATAAAATTATACAGTTCTTTTCAAGATCATCAAATTGCTCCGTCCTTTTTTGCTTATGAAAAAAAAAACTCTTTTCAAGATCATATATATATATACAACAAATTAAAACATGGACAAAAATATCAATAAAATTCTTATGAAGGGCCATCTTGCAATAGTTTAGTAATTTAAAATTAGAAACAATAAAATTACAATAATCCATTAAAAAAAAAAACGAAACTATCCACTATTGATTAGAAAAAGAAGAAGGCAAATTCAATGATATTCACTTGAATTGTGCCAATAGCTACTGAATGAGTCCGACTTTTAGAACAAGTCAAAATAAAATTGTAGTTACAAATAGTTAAAACATAATAGTAGTTTATTATTTTGCAATATAAAATGATAACAAATAGTTTCCAAATGAAAAAATCGTAACATTAATACCTTAATATAATAAAATTAATAAATAAAAATTAGATTGAATATAATAAACCATACCAAATTTTTTCCGTTATATGGCTTGGACAATCAACTTGACTAGAAAAGTGCAGCTTGAACCATCATCTTGATTAGAAAACAAGCACAGTAGCATCTTTAACCTTGTTGGGGCAAGTTAAACAATCATGGCGACCATCTCTACATATACTACACTTTCTCATCTTCTCTACTATTTCGAACAAAGAAGGATCACGCTTGGTTGAAGTTGTTTTCTTTGCTTCACGAGTTGGCACAACTGGTTCAAGTATCAAAGGAGAAGATGTATTGACATAATGAGAAATTTGACCTCTAACATTTTCCTTTTGATGAAGAGGCAATTGTTGATACTTTTTGTAATCTTTGCAAAAGCTCACTGAATTGGTTCTCTTGATCATCCTTAAAACCTTCCATGAAAGATAAAGAAGTCTTATCAATCTTTCATTGTGGGTGTATATCATCAAGTTCTAAAACTTCACTATTCATGATGCTCATTCTGTGAGCACAAGGAAGGCCCATTGTCTTCGAGAAATGCCCACTACATAAAAGCAGCAAAGAATTGGATAAAACCAATTCATATTGCTTAAGAAGCTCATCCAACGCAAATATGGACACATGGTTAACAAGCTCCTTAAATAAAGGAATGCAAAATCTGTGTGGAACACGGATCAACTCGCTTGAAAGTTGTGCTTTAATCTCTTTGAATTGATTTTCAACCGCATGACAAATTCTTTCTTTTACCGCAAGAAAATCACCATTTGAGACTTGCAGACAGCGTTTAAGTATGCTATGGGCACCTTCGACTTTAAAGTGACTCGATTCCAAAAATGTAGATGTTTTTACATCATGCATCAACAAAATATTCCTTATATGGAAGCCAAGTATGTAAGTAGATAATTGAGCCCAAGCATATTGTCCAAATTGAACTTCAAAGTGATGCCAAGCTTAAAAACAATGAATCGATAAAAGGATTGATCAAGTTTGTCCATTCGAAAGAAAATCGACCAATCATTCGCGTGTTCAAAGTGGCTCTTACAATAAGCGATAAGGCTTTTCTCAATATGCCAAACACATAGCAAATTCATGGTTCGTGGAAACACAATCTCTATAGCTTTCATCAAAGCTAATTCTCGATCGATCACAATAACCAATGGTTCACCATCAACCCGTAATAATTTGCTAAAATTTGTTAGTGCCCAAACATAGTCATCCTTTCTCTCATTCTTTATGAAGACAAAACAGACATAAAATGGAGTATTGAAACTTGAGACTCCAATAATATCAAGTAATGGCATGTTGTACTTGTTAGTCTTGTATGTGTAATCCACTATAAAAATATTGGAGTAAGTCTTCATCAATATAATGGAACTAGGATGGGCAAAAACAAATGCGTCAAGTGACCATTTTCATCATGTTCAATATCATATATAAAGCCACCTTGACCCATTCCTCCAATAAAGCTTGGAATTTTGAGCGCCCCCAAACTTTACGTCTGAAACCCCAAGAAAACAAGGTTCTTGAAACCCCTAATCTATTGAATCAAAACCCCAATCTTTCTATTCTAAGAACATGCTAGTTCAAACCCCAATTATCTGAATTGAGACCCAAACCTAAAGAAAATTGAAGAATTGAACACGTCACAAGTGATTACCTTGATAAATGATGCAATCCTTGAAGTAACAATAAGAAGAACACACCTTACTTGAAGAGAACTCTCAATTTCGTTAATCAACCAAAATCTAATGTTTACAAGGATAAAATAAGGTATTTATACCCTTACCCACGACCTAAACCTAAAAGGAATAGGTTACAAAACCCTTTAATGGTAAAACAAGCCTAATCCTAACTAGTTTAGGAGTTTATAGCCCAATAATGCAATCTGATCCTATTCCACTTAGGATTGGGCTAAACTAACTTAAATAAGATCAAAATAACTTAAATAAACCTAAGGGAGGTGGATGGGCCTAATGGATTACTCTACTTAGGCCCACACACTTGGTTGTCTTGTAATAGGTCCACTTGGCAAAGTAAGCTTGTCTTGATGTGTTGCACCTTGATCTCCATTACCATGGCTTCTTGTATCATTCCCTCCCTCCTCAAAAGGATTCGTCCTCGAATCAGCCCTTACATTATCAAATGGAGAGAGATCAGCAACATTAAATGTAGCAGATACTTGATACTCACCTGGCAAATCAATCCTGTAGGCATTATTATTAATCTTTTCAAGGACTTGGAAAGGCCCATCGCCTCTAGGATCCAACTTGGATTTCCTTTGCTTAGGAAACCTCTCTTTCCTAAAATGTAACCAAACCCAATCATCAGGCTCAAATTGCATCAACTTTCGCCCTTGATTAGCTCTTTGTGCATATGCTTCATTCCGTTTCTCTATGTGTTGTCTCGCCTTTTCATGAATGTTGCGCACCAAATCTGCTTTCTTTTGTCCATCTATACTAGTTATCTCACTTAAAGGTAAAGGACACAAATCTAAAGGTGTTAATGGATTAAAACCATAAACAATCTCAAAAGGTGAATAACCAGTAGTAGAATGTATGCTCCCCTCTCAAGCAACTCTTCCACTTGCCTTTGAAGCTCCTTTGTCTCCTCAGGATTGCTTCATAAATTTGGGCGATTAAATTTGAACTCTGCACGAGATCAATCGATGTTCAATGCCCTCAATGGTGGTAGTCATTTGGGCAACTCATCCGGAAAGACATAAGAGTATTCTGCAAAACAAGTCTCACAACTCTAGGCACGAAGGGTCAAGGTCAGTCTCACCATAAAACAACTCCTTGTACATAAGCAAAACCAATGGTTTACGTGTGTACATGACCTTCCTCAACTATTTTCTTTTGCAAAGAAGGTACTTTTTTTTGTTCCACTCTTCTTTTCACTCTTCTCTCGTTTTTCAACTGCACCACTCTCTTTCTTTTGCTCACTAGTGCAATTACTCTCAGTTGGGCCCTTGTTCCTATTTTCTTGAATGGCCTCTTTTTCTTTTTTTTTTAAACTCTCGGCCTCTCAAGTTTTGTTCTTCCATGGCTTTTGCAAGTCTCAACTGATCCTCATGAACTTCTTTTGGTGAAAGGGGTGCCAATGTGAAGTGTTTCTCCCCCATCTTGAATGAATATCTATTTTTGAATCCATCATGTAGTACACGTCTATCATATTGCCATGGTCTCCCCAATAGTAAATGACCAGCATGCATAGGAATTACATCACACAACACTTCATCGAAATATCTCCCCATTGAGAACGCATACTAGCACTTGCTTGTTCACCCTAACCTCTCCACACTCATTAAGCCATTGCAACTTATAAGGACTAGAGTGCTTAATGAGAGGCAGCCCCAATTCTCAACTAAAATTGTGTTTGCAACATTGGTGCAACTACCTCCATCAATTATTAAACCGCACATCTTACCCTTAATTAAACATCGGTGTGGAATATATTCTCCTTTGTTCCTCAAGCTCTATTTTTCTTGTACATTGAGAGCTCGCCTCACTACTAATGCTTGACTTGGACTGGTTGCTCAACTTCTTCATCGGTGCAATCCTCCAACTCGGGCATATCACTTCCATCATTATCTTGATTCAATTACCCCATCTCGCAAATACATGATCTTCCTATTGGGACATTGGTTTGCCTATGACTGAACCCAAACACTTGAAGCATTTGATGTCTCTTTGCTTAGTGTTAGGATTTTGATCATTAGATGTAGGCACACCTTTAGAGGCCTTGTCCTTATTGTCATAGGACTTATCCTTGTTCTTTTCCTCCTTCTTTGGCCATTTAGGACCCCAAAATTTGAAGATCTGAGGTATTGCCCTTGCTGAAACCTTTTCCTTCAATTGATTTTCAATCTTCATAGCCATGCTTACCATGTCCTCGACTCTAAGTATTGATGAAGCGCTAACACATTCGATATCTCTTTATTTAGACCAGCAAGGAATCGAGCCATTGTAGCCTCTCTATCCTCTTCTATGTTAGCTCTTATCATAGCTATCTTCATCTCCTTGTGGTAATCTTCCACGCTCTTTGTGCCTTGCCTCAATGTTTGGAGTTTTGATGCAACTCCTATAGTAGTAACTTGCACAAATCTCTTTTTCATGATGCGTTTCATCTCATCCCAGGTTTCAACAGGTCTTTCTCCAATTCGTCTTCTACTAACCATCAATTGATCCCACCAAACAGCAGCATAATCAAAGAACTCAACTGCCGCTAACTTCACCTTCTTCTCCTCAGAATAATTGTGGCAGGCAAATATCATCTCTACTTTCCTTTCCCACTCTAAGTAGGCATCGACATCATTCCTTCCTTGAAATGGCGGCATCTTCGTAGCACCCCACTCCCATGAAGACTGAACCCGACATCGACGGTGATATCCAGTCCGTGCCCATGAGGTGGCGTCTACATCACCCGATGAGAAAACTTCAGTATAACTTTTTTTAAAACACATACTCACACATATTATCGTGAATCGGAAAACAATTTATATAAACAATTCAATGGTCTTGGGGCCTGTTTACATTTGTGGTATCGAGCCCGAAGTACAATCTTACATGGGCTTTCTAAAAAAAGTCAAGTTCGTGCATTTAAGTCGGTTATAGTTCGATGACCAATTTAGTTTCTTGGACCTTGATTAGGTGTTTGATCATATACATTTACAATTTCTTGCATCCACCATATCATATTAAAAGTCACATTCAATGTATCAAAAGCAGACAATTAACACTTCAATATTAATTTCCCATTCCTCCGGACCTTTGGTCCGAGGTCTCAATGTAATTATTCACAAGCAGTCACACCAAATGGCACTTCGATAACAAGTTTCCAATACTTGGACACTATGGTCCAAATCAATCAAAATAAACATACATAATCCTCCATTATCTCCACATGGCATCAATCGTCATATTAAACATACATAGATTGAGAAACCAACTAGGTTACTCACACAGTACTTCGAGCTAATATCTGGAAGTCTCGATAACGTCGGTGAATCGGCGCTCCAAATGTGCCTCTATGATAATCAGAAAATATAACCATTACCTTTTCTCCAATCAGAACTATTTAATAATGCATATGAAGCAATTTGCAGGTGCACAATGCATGTTCATGATATTCCTGGCCCTAATCCTATTTTTTTCCATTAGAAAAATCCGTCTAAAAATTAGAAACCTATTGGCGCTGACGGTGCGCAATTCGGACCTCTATAGGTCCCCAATTAAATAGAATAGTGATTAACGGCTCCGTTACTCGGAGCCACGTCAATTTCCCGTCTAAAAATTCCCAATTTCTCACAAAATGAAATTCAATAAGTTACAAATCCGATGCCTCAAGAATCAGGTCAATCGGACGTCGGACGGAAAAAAAAATTGATAAAAGAATCACCAAATACCAAAAAAATCGAATAATAATGAAAATAGCACCTGCCTCGCGGGGCCAACTGGTCCGGCCTCGTCGCTAGGGCGAGGCGTCGCCCTAGCGATGTCGTACCTATAAGCCTCGTCACTAGGGCGAGGCGTCGCCCTACTGACCGGGCGCGATTCCAATTTCCATTCCCTTTTTCCTGATTTCTAATCCAACTTTCAACACTCATAGCTCTTAGCACACAATTCAGAAAAATACAAATTATACCTTGTTGGAAAGATCATAAAAACCTCTACAATTCTCAAAAAGACCATAAAAATTAATTTCACCACTAAGGGTGTCAAAAATCCCTTCAAAGCTACTGCCTACTCAAATCCCATTAAAACAGAACAGTACATTGCAAATTCCATAGCTCTCTGATTCTTCAGCCCAAAATTACCACATAAATATGCTCAATAAGTTCATAATGTCATCTACAACTTTCACGAACAACCCAAAATCAGATTCCATAATTAACTAGATCAAACAATTCCACAAAGAGTCTGTCTACTGAAATCAACCAATCTGGACAGTAATTTTCCAATCAGCATAACTCTTAGCAAAAATGTCAAAAAATTCACTACCTTATATCCCTGAAAAGATAAGATCTCAAACTTCAATTTTCATGCAGAACTCAAAATCCAATTCAATTTCTAACAATTTCAAAACTGTCATACAAGTTACTGCCATGATCAGCAATTCATAACCTAATGCAGGTTCGCTGTTTGAAAAATCATAACTCCCAAATATGAACTCTAAAAATTACACAACATATATCATTTTCAAGATAATTCCTTCCTATGAAACTTTGCAGAAGATCACTCACACCAATTCAGTTCACATAATTTGCTAAAATTGCTTCCAATCCATAAGCTCACAAACTCAACACTTAGGCTAGGTTTCATCAAAATGCTCAAAACCAGTCAATAGTAATCAGTTCATATCTCCCAATATACAACTCGAAAATTAGCAAGATCAGTGGAAATGGAAAGCTAACTCAATATGATACAACTTCCATGAAGACCATTTTCCCAAATTCCATCTCAATTAATTTAGAAAAATCAGCAAAATAATCAGGTCATATATGCAGGTACTGTTCACAGACCCTACAAACAGAAACTTTCCATGCAAAGATTCACCCTTCTAACATTACAATTTAACAACACCTATTTCACACAAAGTTGAAGACAACATCCCAAAGTTTCATTGGGCACAAACCTCACCTCATTTTCTCACCTACACAATTAGTTATGATCAAAACATTACAATAGGTCAAAGATTCATTTTCCAGCTTTCAACATTAACCTAACTCCTATCACTTCTAATATCAATAACACATCACTAAGCATCCACTTAAACCTCTAATTCAGCCACAAACTCAACACAACAATTACTTATATACTTACACAAAAGTTGGCAGCACACATATACACAATTCCCATACTTTATTTCCATTCATTACACATCATAAACATCATTCACAACCTTACTTTCACATTCTTTACCTACTCTATCCATTTTCCTCACACAAGCATACATTTTAACCCATACAAACCTACCACTATCTTTATAAAATTAATACACAATCAATCCCCATGAATGCTTCTAACTACTAATTAAAGAACACAATACACAATTCTTACCTTAAACAAGTTACAAGCTCTTCAATTCTTTAATTACTCAACTAACTCACCAACCCCTCCACTTCATTTCACCCTACACAAACATCACCAAAATCATCACATTCTATCTAACAATATATATCTCTATAATCCCATCATAAAAATTCCATCAAAAATTAGAAAACTATAGCCACTGACAGCACTCAATTCGGACCCCGATCGGTCCAAAAATAAATAAAACAGTGACCATAGAACAATTTCCCGGGGCTTCAAGCCCAATGTTTGAAACCCATCGACTCAGCGCAATGTGCCGTTCTTGGGACAGTTTCAGGCATACGGTCACAACAACGTAATGAAAATGGAAAGGGTCTCATGTGCATTGCATATATGGTATGATTGAATTTGGATTGTATGAAAGGTGATACGCCTTACATTTGTGAAATGTAATGGTATGTATTATTTGAGATTACATTTGTGAATCGTGATCGTATGTGATATTTGGTAAGCTGATTGAACATGCATGAATTGAGTGAACCATCGATGATGGTTTCTCACTGAGTTCGCAAAACTCACCCAAAATTTGCATCTATTTTTCAGGAATTGAAGAGTATGCCGTTAGTGAACCGGGAGTATGATTACTACAAGAGAGTCGGTGTTCGATGTCGGGATCAATTCACGTCTGCATTTGTGTCATTTTGACTTATGTGTAAATTTATACTCCGCAAAAATAGTACTGAATTGTTTGAGGGCCCTAATTGATAAATATTGTTTGAAAAGTGATCTTTGATAAAGAGTAAGACTGAAATGGGGTTTCAGTATCACGGGCCGAATCGTTTATTTTAATTCAGCGCTTTCATTGTTTCAAAACAAAAAAATATCATAATGAGTTTTTGCCTTGCATTGGCTGCTCTAGCATACCACCCTCATGGTCGCGAGCTCGAATATCGTCGTCGATGTCGGGTTCGGGTCTCGTGGGAGTGGGATGCTACATCTTCATTTTGATGCTGCCAATGTTTCTATCTACTCTTTCAGTCTCTTCCTCCTCTCTGCCTCTTTCAGCTCTTCCTCTATAACCAACTCTATTTTGGCCTCTATCTCCTCTACCACCTCTTGCATTATTTCGAGCTCCATACCACTCTTCCTCATCAAATCCATCTTCATCTTGCTCCTCCTCATAGTGATAATGATTATGAAGTGGAGGTTCTCTCTTCTTCTTGGCCCATTATTCCTCGAAGATTCACTTGAATAGTTCTAAGAAGTCTATCTTGTCTTTCAAAGTTTCTATCTTCTTTGCTCGAACTTGTCTTTGACTTCAGGAACATAGTCTCTATTTTCTTGAACTGATTTTGCATTGCTTCAAGAGTAAAGAATGTATTTTGTTGGTCCTCTTCACTCCCATCACTCTTGCCATCTTTATTGCTATTATGAGACATGATCAATTCCTGCAAGAAAACGTTAGAAACCTCACAACACTCCCTCACGTGTTTCTCTCTAAAACAAAATTTTTCACTCGTGTTTCACACAATAAAATGGCTTTTCACTATATAATCTCACACTCTTGCCTTTTTCCACTCAAGTGCCTCCTTTATGTTACTTTTCAGGATCACTTCAACAAGATCAAGGAAATCAACAAGCAACAAGTTTAAGTAGAAAGCACAAAGATAGCAAGCCTAACAAAGAAAAACGAATAGATGAAACAAATCTAGAAGCAAAATATTATACGGACAGAAAATAAATCAAAGTGCCAATACACGGATAAAGAGTAGTGTAGGCAACGATTCTTGTGTCAATTGAATAATTATGAGTGCAACAATTGTTCAAATCAATGTAGAAAGCAAAGACAGTACCAAAACAAGAAATAAACTAGGAAACAAAGAAAGACACACAAAATATGACAAAACTCACGAACCCAAGACCAATTTTTTTATTTTAATATCCCGATCTACCCAAAGTTCCAAGAATTGAACAAAGATTCAAAGAAATCGTTTCTTGATAGATTCTTGAATGAAAGAAGGACAATCTTAATGAATCTTGGTGATAAGAACAAATGGAATGAAAGACTAAACAAAGATTCAAAGAATCACAATCTTGGATGTTTCTTGATCATTCTTGAATTTTTTTCTTTTCTTTATCTTGTTCACTTTTTTGTTCTATTTTCACCCTTTTTTTCTATTTTTTGCTTTTTTGTTTTTTTTAATTTTGATCAAGAAAACAAACAACCAATTAAGGAAACAAGAACACAAAGAACCAATAATGGCAGATTCGTTCCAAGCAATTTAAACCCTTTTTTTTTTTTTTACCTTTCTAAGGAATTCAACAAAGAAAACAATGAAAGATACGTATGAGTTCAATAGAATTAAGCCAAAGCTCTGATACCAACTGATACGGAAACTCCAAGAAAACAAAGTTTTTGAAACCCCCTAATCCTATTGAATCAAAACCTCAATCTTTCTTTTCTAAGAACATGCTAGTTCAAACCCCAATTATACAGAATTGAGACCCAAACCCAAAGAAAATTGAAGAATTGAACACGCAACAAATGATTACCTTGATAAGTGATGCAATCCTTGAAATAACAATAAGAAGAACACACCTTACTTGAAGAGAACTCTCAATTTCGTTAATCAACCAAAATCTAATGTTTACAAGGATAAAATAAGGTATTTATACCCTTGCCCACGACCTAAACCTAAAAGGAATAGGTTACAAGACCCTTTAATGCTAAAACAAGCCTAATCCTAACTAGTTTAGGAGTTTATAGCCCAATAATGCAATCTGATCCTATTCCACTTAGGATTGGGCTAAACTAACTTAAATAAGATCAAAATAACTTAAATAAACATAAGGGAGGTGGATGGGCCTAATGGATTACTCTACTTAGGCCCACACACTTGGTTGTCTTGTAATAGGTCCACTTGGCAAAGTAAGCTTGTCTTGATGTGTTACACCTTGATCTCCATTGCCATGGCTTCTTGTATCATTTTCTTTTATAATTTTAGCCTTTGTGTAATAAAGAGTGTGAGATATTGCACGAAGATTCGAGTGTCTTGACCTCAATGAAGTGATTATTTGCCTTGGAAGTGCACTGTTGAAGTCATTTCTTTGATAAGCCTAACTTCTTCTTCTGAAAATCGGCGAGCATAAGGGTGTGCCAACAAATCATTTGATGGCTCATGATTATGTGATATATTTTTTAACTCGATTCTCCAAGTACCATCAAGATTCATTTTTTCCCAAATCTCGAATGGACAATTTATTATCTGAGAAGCACCCTTTCTTTTCTTTGCTCAATCAAGACATTAGTACCTCTATAAACTCCTTCCCTATCGCACCCAATAATAACATATTTATCCTTCTTGCATTTATCAAGAAACTCTTCCCGATTTGCATATACTTTTGTTGGAAGATCTAGCAATTCATTATTATCAATTAATTAAACAATTAAAATGCAATTGTAATTATCGAACTATAAAATGACATGAATTCTAGTGGCTCAAGATAGTACCATAAATTATTGATGAAAATAAATAAACACATGCCCATGTATTTATAACTTTACAAAAGAAATAAGCATATCGAACTAAATTAGATGGGTTCTTTCTTACCATCAAGAATGACGTCCATTAAATTGTATTTCAGAGAAGCTCCATGTTCAATGTTCCTTTCTTGACTTGGACCCAAGTGTATATCTCATCGTCCTTGAATTTTCTTGTATATCAAATGGTTCTTCCATTGAATATAACAAAAGAAAAGAGTTTTGTTGTCTAGGCACCATCGAAAAGAAAGGGTTTGAAAGTGACTAAAGTTTGTTTCTCGAATGAGTCTGCATGAGCTTTTGGACTACTAATATGAGGCTGGTAGGAGCTTTTGGACTACTAATAAAGAAGGGCTCCATATCTTATAAAGGGTAAGATAGACAATTGATAAGTACCATATCATCCCGAATTATGTTACGGGCAATTTTGTGCATTTACATTTAAAACAATCTCGTGGAGTGCTATTATAAATCAAAGGAGTGCTAATAACGGCACCCTGAAAAGGCCTTTTGTTCTTCCTGCATTCAAGTGATTGGACTTATTGCCAGCTGTGGCATGCACAAGAGTGTTTTTCAACTTTGAGGCTCAGGTTTATTTATTTATTTATTATATTAGATAACTTAGCTTAATTAGACTAATCCTAAACTCTTAAGATCTTACCTAGGAGTTCTAAAGGATATAAACTTGAAACTCCAAAATCCTTCATATTCTATATAGCCTATATATTTTTGCAAGACAAAAAATTTTCGCATACTTAATGCTCAGCTTAATTAGTGGATTTTTGGCTTCTCTCACCGAAATCAATATTTGGTTTTGTGTAAACTGTAAAATTAAAAAAAAAGAGTGAGAGGAGACAGATCGGAAGGGAGGGGGTATTTTTATTTTTTATTTACAAATAAATTCTTTAACTTTTTTAATTTTATGGAACCAGCTACTAGACGACTCATATTGTAAATATCGGCTAGTACTGACCAATTTCAATGACTGATATCAAATAATTAAATTTTGTGTTATTTTCTAGCCAATACTAATAGAAAATCTATCCGAAATAATATTTTATTAATTAAGAATAAAATTAATATTTTAGGCATTTTCAAACTTTATATTTTGGAAGATTTTCTATTAGTATGTTGCCGTTGTACCTTCAAAACGAAAGGAGAAATGCTAATAAATTTCATAACAAAACTATAAACTTCTAATTTTGAATAATTTTTATACGAGTCTTCAATATTTTAAAATTTAAATTAATTATTTAAAATTTAAAATAGGATAACTCAATTTAAAAACTATCCCAATTAAAATTTTATTAATAAAATAACATAAAGACTAACATTCAAAAGAAGTATTAAGACTTTCTCTCTCATATATTTTGAATACATAATTATCAATGAATTTATTAAAATTTAAAATTGAAACATAAATCATATATTTTTATTAAATTATCTTATTCTTAAAAGTAAAGAATTTTCAATTTTAAAATTTTAATTAAAATTGATAGACGCCATGCAATGTGTATATATATTATATATATGTCATTACATGCATCTACTTGATCATATATAAACAGCTGAAGTTAGAACATGAAACGTCATAGATATAAACAACCTTCCAAGAACAGAGACAAGATCATAGATATAAACAACCTTGCACGAACACAGACGAGATGGAGACAAAATTCATCGGTTTCCCGATGAATTTTGGTTTATTATTTAGTTTTGATATAAATAAGCAAAACCCATTTGCCGTTTTGCGATTCTATATAGCCCGTGGCAAACAAATCATAATCCAACTTGTTATATGGAACAAAAATAGTTGTCATTTTACAAGTTGCATTGTTGAACTAAGTTGGTATCATGACTTGGTAACTTCGCTTTTGATATGAACATGTTCTGATACTGATCTTTCTACATCTGTGTTTAGATACTTCATGGACAATAATATTCATCCCTACATTATGGCATCATTACTCACTCCTAAGTGGTCCAACCGTGTTTGCTCTTCCAATAACCCCACTTAACTTCTTGAACCGTATTTTCCAAGTGGATGTTAAAGTGGTCAATTTAGTTGATTGACTTTAGAGTAGATTTCATAATTCTTGAATAATAATTCATTATGTCATTGTCATTTAGCATCAAAAAGTTCTGTAATGCTAAAGTGATCACTTTAGTTGACTGACTCTGGAGTAGACTTCGTACTTCTTAAGCAATAATCTTCGTACTTCTCGAACAATAATTCATCATCTCATTGTCATTTCACAAGTTGATTAACAAGCCTCACTATAGGAAAATCTCTCTCGGCAAAATCCTCTGCTCTATTTTATAAGTAAGGAGAAAAGAAAACAAAGAAAGATTTGGATTTGTTAGGAAACAAATTTTATGCAATTAATGTCTTAATTCTTTATTAATATTATTAATCTTACATGATTTCATTTTCTTAAATAAATTGGTGATTGATAAAATTTTTATGGATCCCATAACCATATATAAAAATAAATTTGTGTATTCCATCTATATTTATACATTTGTATCATGTTAAAATGCATGATGCAAAATCCTTATTGCATGAAACCAAAATTTCATTTTACAAATTACAGTGTTGAACAAGTGGTCCAACGTGTTTGCTACCATATTTCATATCATGGTAAGCTTTTCAATAAAAATTAATTACGGTTTACACCGGAGATAATCGAACAGAGCCTTTTGGTTTAGCTGTGGAGTAGCAATATTGCCTCTGAAGTGAATTAGAAGAAATGCTCTCCATTCTCCAAGTTACCAAAAAGATATATATATATATATATATAAGATTTGGACTAGTTATGAAAGGAATTTCTGTGTCCTACTACAAGAAAAAGGATAATTAGCAATGAAAACTACGGACAAAAATGTCTATTCTTGATGGAATTTAACGATAGCCAAAAGGCGTCGTTAAATTGGTATATGAAAATTTATCGACGAGATGGTGTTAACAGTTAATAGTATCCGTCGGTGAATTTTTCCGACGGTTTAAATGTTCCGTCGGAAAATATATTACAATTTATAGACTATGGTTTATTATATTTGCCGACAATTTATTATTGTCGATTCGGTAAATATAGCTCCTTTCACTGTCAGAAAATAAAATATTGACGGTCAATATAGCTCATTTTAACGAGAAAGTACAATGCGATCAAATAAAATTGGAATTTTTTAAAAAAAAAATTCAACATTAAATTTTATTTCATGATTTTATGAATAATGCATAATAGGAATTATTTGTGCATCATATTCTGATTTATTTATATATTTAATTTATTTAAGCGAAAGTTATTTGATGATATAGATTTAAAATTTTCTTAATTGATAATAGAAACATTAAATTGTATATAATAAGTCGTAATTCAAATCAAAGAACTATAACAATCCTATTATCTTGGTAACCGCAGATGGTCTAAGGTGCTACCTTTTCCTTTCAACTCATCTACCTCATTCCACAGTTGACTTATGTACCTCATCGTCTATTGCAACTGACTTGTCAATGTCTGCATAATGTTTACCACCCACTGCATCAAGATATGTCTGAGTCTCATCAACAGCCTGTTCGTGCTGAGACTGTCATTGAATGCTTTCTTGTATTTGTCCTATTAGGAAGCAATGTTTATATTAGTAAGTGATAATTATTAAGAAATAATAATAAATCATTAATTTTACATACATTTAGTTCTCTACATCGATTGTTCACGAATGTCACACTGTCATGCTTCTTCGTGTGAGTGTGTAAAAATATCTTAGTAGGTATAGGTCGCATGCCTATAGACTTTTCCTGTATGCTTAACCTACAATGTTAGATGTGAACTAGATTTTATAAAAATTTTGACAGAGTTTTCTTTATTTTTACTATATTTCCTCCTAGTGAACAAATAAAATAACTAAACACAGCCATATATGACACTGGACATTTATACCATTATTATTATCTATAATACACATATTTTCATTTCAACATTCACTCATCAATTTAAATTGAAATGCAACAAAGTAAAACATTTACAATATAAGTGTCAAGTTTAGATACTTACAAGTCTCTGTACATGTTCGTGGTGGGTAATTAATCCTTCTGTATATACCGAAAGACTCTCTTCTCCCGGGCCTCCACTTCTGTTGGTAGAGTTAAGCCTTGAGATGGACATTGCCTCCGGGCTTGTCCAATACTTCTGCCAATGACTTCATATTTGCTTCGAAATATAAGGCGCTCATACATCAGCCTTATGTATCACACCAATAAAATCATGATAATATGTACAAGCTCGCCTCTCCCATATTTTATGTATGATCGTGTCAAAACCAGAACCCTAGAAAATTTCTTTTTGCAAAAAAAGGAAAATTTCTTTATATAAAACTATTATAATGTAATAATATTTATTTAATTAATGCATACATATTAATATAAGAAAAAAATTAAATTGTACCTCAAACTTCTGAAAGTAAAATCTCTTTGTAGTCTGAGAGATATTCTTCCACACATAACCTTCATGATTAAATAGGCATACAAAAGGTAGGAATAACCTTAACGAATCTTCTAAAGAAGATGCAGATTCTTCTTGAGTCATCAACGTGTCTTAAGAAGGCTTGAGAATTAAACATAAGATGGATATCGAAAGGATGATGTTTCTTTTTTGCTTGTTTTTAGCATACATATATTGATTAATGAATTATGCTTAAGGAACAATGTTGGATGATTTTGGCCTACCCATTACAAACATATGCTCATATGGTTGAATGATTAAGAGATGATCCTTGAGAAATCTGAATGTTATCCTGAGTAAGTTAAATAGTTTTGAATACTAAAAAGTTTTATTCTCAATCAAAGTTTAAAGAAGAAACTTAGGGGAAAACAATATTCCTAAAGAGTGTATAGATGGGACTGACCAATTTGGCACAACTTGTCATCCTTCTTTACCTTCTTTTCTCAATAAGAAGTCGAGAAGACTAAAAGTCTAGAAGAAGGATAACGGTGAAGAATCATGAAATTCAAACATAGTAAGCGAGGTAGGAGGAATTGTGAGATGACAAGAAAAATGAAAGAAACATCTTGATGGGTAAATCTTATAACAATAAGGTTGGAAAAAATGTATCCCCTTCTGAAACTTATAAGAGATACTAACCATTTTATATTAATAAATTTTATGCATATAAATTTAGGTGCAGCAATTTCAGTTAGACAAAAATAAATGAGAACAATAATTCTATTACTTGACTTAAAGTTTTAGTAAAGGTGTTGACAACATTATATCTATATGTTGAACCTACAAATTGATGAAAATTCCATGTTCAATGGAGATTCATAATAAATGAAACAATAGCAATGTTTCAAGTTTAAGAGAGGCTTTCTAAACTAGAGCCTAATAACTTAATTGACCATATTCTTGAAAACGATCTAGAAGGGGGGTTGAATAGATCTTTGAATCTTTTTCGCAAAGTTATACAAAAACAAATAGTTAATACACACTAACAATTAATCAAATTAAATAAAAAGAGTAGGGAAGAAAGACAAACATTGTTACTGTTTTTATAGAGGTTCGGTGCTAAGACCTACGTTCTCTACCTAAGCTCCCACTTAGGATTTTGGCAAAACACTTTATACTGTACACTTTTTAGTTCAGTGTGAACTTTTCTACACCACTTGAATTTCGGCTCAAGCTACACCTTACAATCGATTTGTCTTCCGGCACAAATCCTACCTCACAAGTGATTATCCTCTAATCACTCAACTCACAATAATCACAATGATAAAAAATTGAAATGATAATACTTAGTACAGCTTAATAGAATTAAGAACAAACTAAGAGCAAAAATTGAGAGCAAATATGGAACTATGTGACTTTTCTTCACTTTGGACTTGTGTATATGATCATTTGATGTTCCAATATTTATTTGCAGACTCCAAGGTGATTGTAGTCGTTGGAGAAGTCTTCTAGCTGTTGTATATTGCTCATAGCTGTTGTAGTATGATTTTCTTCCCATTTGTAATCAATTGACTTCGGTCAGATTTTGTTCAACCGCACCGATAGTCGACTAGTAGCTTATAGTCAACTTGTCTCCAAAGCATCAGTCGACTATCACTAACGTTTTTCTTAAACTTTTTGCTTCGCTCTTCGAATAGTGGACTAGTGTGATGATAGTCGACTAGTGCACTTATCCAACTGATTAATAGTCGACTTGTATCATTCTGGTCGACTTGTCTGAGCTCCACATAACAGATATGATAATTATTAGTCGACTGGTAACCTATTGGTCGACTAGTCTGGCTCCAACATACATATCTAGCATAGTCTTCAATCTTTGTTTGTTGGGATACGAATTTGAAATATTCACAACGAATTGGAAATATTCACACTTGATTTGCACGATGTCTATCTCTTAAACGTTGAAGATTATTGCTATCTTGATTTGTATTAATCCTTTATTTGAATATCAATCCAAAATACGTGAAATTATTTCTTAACTAATTCTATACATTTTATTATTATCAAAACATAGAAGGATTTAATTTGTCAACCACCATTGATCCAACAATTCTATCAACAAATGGTTACATTGTTTCTTGGAAATAAAAGGATATGGATTTTATGAAAACAGTGATGACTTTCTAGGAAATCAATATAAATGTTGCATAGAGCATAATTGAAGTTAATAGATCTATACTTTTATACATAGTGCAAAACTTGATAATATTGCAGGCATGGTCTCAAAACTTGATAACATAACGTCCTTTTTACTCATAGGGGTGGTTTTCAAAAGGTAAATTAGATTAATAATTAGGTACATTTAGGGACTAACTACATTAAATACCAAAGCATATAAAAATACTCAACATACAAGTTAAATACCCTTAAAATTATGCTAAGAACATTTGCATATGCAACTTGAATCACTTCACAATAACAAGATCCATAATGATACTTTGGATCTCATGCAAACATGCTCATATAATCATTTAATGAATCAGAATTATAAGGAAAATCAATAAAAAATAATAAATGTAGCTTGTATTGTGGTTCATATGCAAGAAAAAGAAGGCTAAGGCTTAAATTTGTTAACTAAGGGATATCAAAACTATAAGGCTTTTCAAGAATTCAAAATGGTTAGTCTAAATTGTCTTATTATTTTAATGTATCTAGCTAGTCTAATGATATGTTCTCAACATGTATAAAAAACCAAGTTGTAGAGTATCAAATTTTGTAACAATCACTCAATTTAGAAAATGGAGCATAAAATTTGAATGCTTATAAGCCTAAAAGCTCACAATTTTAAATAAATTGTATTGGATCATATTTCATTTTTCAAAAATCAATCATCATAAATAATTAATCAATATTTAGTAGGGAAGATCTCAACCATTCATGTATGTTTTCCTATTTCAATTCAATCTAAATCAATGATTCATGAAAACTCAAATAATTCAAAGACAAATTTCAAAATAAATTGAAACGCCTAAAAAGACAAGTCAACAAACAAGAACTAAAGCAAGCTTTAATATAGCTAAAATTATAAAAGCAAGAATAAAATCATCAAATAAGTCTAAACACTTAAAATATTATTTGATACATTATTCTTAATCATCAAATAAGGCTAAATCATCAAATAGGCTCACTCATTAACTCATTCTTTGATACAAATCAACTTCATCTTCACACATTAACAAATTTTTCAAACAAGAGGCATTCCATCAAACTTCACAAATCATCCTAACTTCACAAGCAAATTTGAAAACTGAACCTTCTAACACTAACATTTTAACCTTAAATGTTTTTATTTATTCACAAAATATTCAAACATAGGAAACAAAATACTCAATCATACTAAAAAATACCCAAACCATGGTGAAACTTTATACCTCCACAAAATGCAACAATGGTGGGAGAAGACGACGAGCTTAGACGCACCACCAACCGACGACAACACATAAGAGAAGAAAACGCAGTAGGGAGGAGAAGAAGAAAGAAGGAAAGCCATCGATTAGGGTGGAGGGATGTCTCAGGTGTATTTTAACGTTACCAAAACAACATCGTTTAGTGTTAAACCAAACAACATCGTTTTCTTTAAGTTAATAATGTTGAAAATTAGTGAAATTTTCGTCGCTAATTTTCATCACTAATTTTTCGTCAAAAAAGCCATCAATTCCCACCTTAATTGCCGACGATATTGTTCCATCGTTAAACTATTTTTCCCGACAAATTTTTTGATGGACTAATAAAAATCGCAACAGTTTTTAGTCCGTCATTTTTTTCCATCACCAATTCCTATTTTCCTTGTAGTGCACAATACATTAAATATTACCAATCATCAGTTTTTTTTTCTAAATAAATTAGTAGTCTATAAAATTTCTTTCATTAATTTATGTTGTATTATATATTTTGTAAATTTTAAAATGCATCATATAAAATTCTAATTGCATAAAATATTACATAGTTATATATTATTTAGATGTAAAGTATACAATAGTAGTTTCTTCCAAGATTGATAAGATAAGGAATTGTTAAAAATTATATATTTAAATACAAAGTGCACAATATTAATTTCTTCTATAACTTAAGGATTTGTTAAAAATTATATAATCATAATTCAAGTTTTTTGAAAATTGAAAAGAAATATAATTATAGTTATCACAATGAGTTGAAGACATTACGCATATTCACCGTAATATTTACATAATATTTTTGTACAATTCTTTGAAAGTCAAATAAAAATCTTATTTTGAATTCACAAGAACAAATTAATATCTTTGTCCTAGAGAGTTTAAAAACATATTGACAAAGGCAGAAAGTTGCTTGAACTTTCTAAAGGTGAATTTTACGTACTTTATTACATATATGAATAAAATATTATCATTTTGCATTAAAATATCATTCACATATTTTAAATTGAATTATTTAATTTAAAATTTTAAGCACTTAATTTAAAATTATACAGTAAAATTAGTAAAATTACGGCTTCATCAGCATAAGTTCTTCTGATTTTTTTCCTTAATTATTCCTATATATGAAATTAAAGAAATGGATATTTCATTGTGAAATTTAATCTAATCTATTAGAACAACTGGTGGCGGAGAATGCAGGTGACCAACGGGGAGCCGCCCATGTTGACCTCTGGAAGAACTTCCATGTCTACAGATACTTGTCAAAGGCACTTCTAGGAAGGTGAAAATTGCCAGACGCCATGCAATATATTGTCATTGCATGCATCACTGAAGCAGAAGACAAAAAACATCATAGATATAAACAACCTTCTACGAACACAAAGACAAGACCAGGAAGAGAGAGAGAGAGAGAGAGAGAGAGAGATGAAGAGGAGGGCTGAGGAAGAAGATGTGGTGATAATTGGAGGAGGCATTGCAGGGTTAGCAACTGCTCTGGCTATGAAGAGAATTGGGATTAGGGCTTTGGTCTTGGAGAGATCAGATCGTCTAAGAACTTCTGGAGCAGCTTTAAGTCTCTTCCCAAATGCTTGGATCGCACTGGATGCTCTTGGTGTCGCTCACAAACTCACTTCTGTTTATGCTCCTTTGTCAAAGTAAGTAGACTACTTCATTCCTCCTTCCCTCACACCTAGGATTGACTTTAAGATTAGAATCGGGCATGGGTCGGGCTTCTGGTGACTTTTGGTTTGTCCAAAACTTTGATCGAGTTCTGAGTTAGGCTATGTGAGACAAACTCAATCGAATTTTAGACCCAACTCAAGTCCTGTTTCCTTTTTCTCCAAAGACCTTAGATCTATTACTATTCTAATCGTTACATTATCATCATTATCATATCTAGTTCAAAATTTCGCAATGAATCATTACATCCCGTTCAAAATTTCACAATGAAAAGAGATTTAGAAATAGTAGATTTAGAAAAGTTTGATAGTTCATATTCTTACCCTTATATAATAAAAAAGTTCTTTTCAATAATCAGTTCTTAATATTAAGAGATCTATCAACTCATCTAAAGTTGTTGGAGAAAAGTATATAAAATTGATATAAATAAACAAAACCCATTTCTCTTTTCGCTATTCTACACCTAAAGTCTCTCACTTGTTGACTGGTTCAGTTCATAGGTATAGTCCACTGATGATAAGTTTTTTTTTAATGGCAGGGGTTATGTAACCAACATGGCAACTGGAGCTATTCAAGAAGTAACCATGAATGGAAACAAAGGGTTTGGACCTTGAATTCATAACCCACTTTTTGTTTAAATTCCGGTCTTCAGCAACTGTTTCTTTTGACTGATTAAACCTACCGCTTTCATGTTCGATCAGGGCTGACAAACTCCATGGTCCACGAGCTGTTCATCGTACAACTCTACTAGAGGCTCTGGCAGAAGAATTACCACCTGAATCCATTCGTTTTTCTTCAAAGCTCGTGTCCATCGAGAAACAAGACAAAGGGGACGATTCCATTGTCATTGTACGCTTGGAAGATGGATCTACCATTAAATCAAAGGTTTGTTCCTCAAATTAACTTATCATTTATTATGGCTTTGGACGGTTGGTCACGTAATTAGCAAATGGAACTTGAAGCTAATTCCTTCACGTTTTGGCTATGGCAGATCTTGATAGGCTGTGATGGGGTGCACTCAGCTGTGGCTCATTGGCTAGGACTTAGTACACCAGTTGACTCCGGCCGATCTGCAGTTCGTGGCTTGTCAGTTTATCCCCAAGGGCATGGCTTCGAACGTGAAGTCCGCCAATTTGTGGATGTAGGCCAAAAGGCTGGTTTTGTTCCACTTAATGACACCGAGCTTTACTGGTTTTTCGTCTGCCAAACTCCTCCAGCAGGTTAGCAAGTTGTAGATTAAATGTTAGTCCCATTAACTCACACTAACCAAAGTAATATTGGAAGAAGATTACCAAAAAACAATATATTGCTTCCGTTTCATTTCAGGGGAACCTCTTGCAAGAGAGCCAGAGCTAATACAGAGAGAAGTAACTGAGAAGTTCGCAAAGAACTTTCCTTCAACATATCTGGATGTGGTCCAGCACGCCGAAGTTTCATCATTGACATGGGCTCCATTGATGTTGAGGTATCCATGGGACGTAGTCTTTGGAATACTAAGCAAAGGGAACGTTACGGTAGCCGGAGACGCCATGCATCCCATGACTCCTGACCTCGGTCAAGGTGGCTGTGCAGCGTTAGAGGACGCAGTTGTGTTGGGTAGGCAAATAGGCAATTCATTGATAAAAAATGGTAGACTTGTTCCAAAGGGTGCGGTTCAAGCCTTAGACGGGTATGCAAAAGAAAGGAGGTGGCGCGCTGCCGCACTCATCACCGCGTCCTATATCTCAGGAGAGTGCAGCAGGGCGGCGAACGGTGGTGGATGAAATATTTGAGAGATTCCATCTTCTACAAGTTTGTTTTTGCCAGAATGATTGCTGTTATGCATCATGATTGCGGAAAACTTCCAACCGTTCTTGGCGATGAAGTCGATCAATCGAACGAAAGAGAGTAGAATTAGAATTGGTTGTGTTAAGAATAATCATTTCTCGATTCAAGAATGAGAATTGGTTGTGTTAAGAATAATCATTTGGATATAAATAACAAAAAATAATTGAGTTGTAAAAAAAAGTTTGAGAAAACTTTAAGATATTTTTATTATATTTAAGGCAGTAGCTTTGGAAGACAATTCTCTTCAAGGAAACATTCCTTTTGGTTTATCAAATCTTTCTAATCTTGTTAACCTCTCTTTGGTTAGGGTAGCCAGGTTAACAAATTTAATTAATTGGTTGGGTAAAAGTACTCAGCTTTTTTATTTTAAACTGATTAGGTTAAATAAGCCAATCCATTAGCTATAACTAAACAAAGAGTCAAACAACAAAATACCTTCAAAATGCTAATATATAGCTTTTAGGTATCTACCAAACGAGGCTTTTAGCATGAATGATTATACTTTTGCACTAAATGCTATGATAAACTTAAAAATCTGCACAAGAAAGATTTATTTTCTGATTTTGATGAGATTTTATTTTATTTAGATTTATTTTAATAGAATTTGTTTCCCATTTTACCATACATGGTAAAAATAAAATATGCAATATGTACATGATAAAATAGTAATTGATGTGATTTATCAAATTTTTAAGAAACGGAGGAACCCGTAGCGTTATTTTTAGAAACGTTTTATGTAAATCTACGAATTGATGCAATAGCTTGTAACCATGTCAACCGGTACTCTGCATTCAATGACGAGAGCCATAAATTTAAGATAGGAGGCTCAAATAAAATATAAATTTCATAAAAATTTTCATATTAAAATTAAATAAAAAATAAAGTTTCATTAAAAATATAAAATAGTTAAAATTGTATTGATCCTCGTCTACTTTTCATAGATTGAAATCTTTTCATAACAAGATTATTGTCAATATTTGCAAATACATCTATTTTAATATAACACACTAAACAATCATTCAATAGGTCATCTCCTATTTTATTACAGTGAACTCTTAATAATTATTACTTAAATGAACTCTTAATAATTTTTAAAATTGGACACTAAATTGAAATATTTCAAAAGGTTATATTTATCGCTAACGCAAAGATTAATATCCGAAAAGGTTACATAATATTTTTTGTACAATTCTTTGAAAGTCAAATAAATAATCTTATTTTGAATACACAAGTACTAATTAACATCTTTGTCCTAGCGAGTTTAAAATCATACCGACAAAGGCGCTTTCTAAAAGTTAATTTTGACGTATTTTATTACATTTATTAATAAAATATTAACATTTTGCATTAAAAATGGTCACATATTTTAAGTTAAATTATTTAATTTAAAATTTAAACAATTACTTTAAAATTATACTGAAAAATTAGTAAAATTACGACTTCATTAGCGTAATATCTTCCGATGATTTTTTCCTTAACTATTCCTATATATGAAATTAATGAAATGGATATTTCATTGTGAAATTCAATCTAATCAATTAGAACATCCGGTAGAGGAGAATGTGTAACATCCCACCCTCAATTAGAAGGGTAGAATAGTAATTTAGCATAGGATGTGCTAGATTGTGACTTCATAGGTCTACTCATGCGTAATAGGATTGTTGCATAGTCACCATCAGTGCATGCGAGAACTTACCGCATATGCATACATGACATTCCGGTTTTAATGTCAAATGTAATTTTATTGTGATTAATGGGGTTATCGGTGTGAAAAATTATTCGAGTGTGCCATAAATTGTTTTCTATTTTTGAGATTTATGATAATTTTTCGGAATTTTTCTAGTTAAATCCTGACCGAAAAAATATATACTGAGTGACGCACCAATGGGTCAAGGGTTGTAGAATCATGGATATGTGGCCATATGGGTATTAGCCAAGTGTAAAAGTGTGGAAATTTGGGTTTAATTTATTAAATGAAGATGGAATGAAGGCTTGACACATGGTAGGACACATGGCATGATATTAGCCATGTATTTGTTAAAGTAACTTAGGTTTTCTTCTTTCAAGCTTAGTCACTCCCTCACTCACGACACTCTCTCTTCTTAGAAGCTTTTGGTGAATTTTTCCTTCCATTTTCGTGCCTCTCTTCTTCCCTTCCTTAGTGAGCTTTGATCATTCAAGTTCCCTTATTGATAAACATCTTATACCCTTCTACTTTTTCTTCTTTCCATCAAAGAAGTTGTTTTCTTTCAACCCTAAAGATGATGATTTACGTGGGTAGTGGAGCAAGATAAGTCTTGGGGGTTTTCCTTTGAAGAATTTGGAGATTTAGTGACTTAATTAGGTAAGTTCCATGTTTCATGTTATGTGTATGGTGATTTGAAGTTAGTTTGATGAGAAGGTGAAGATTGAGTAATAATAGAGTATGTGTTTAACTTGCTATTGTGTTGAGAGTGTATGTTGAACCTAAGTGAATGTATGAATGGTCTAGTAGCTTATTTCTTTTTCATTAGGATGCTTATGCATGTGGAATTGGTATTAGAAGTGATAGGAGTTAAGTTGAAGATGAAAGCTGGAAAATGGATATTGAACCTATTGCAATGTTTTGATCATAACTCATTGTGTAGGTGAGTAAATGGGGTACGGTTTGTGTCCAATTAAACTTGAGCTTGTTGGCTACGATTTTGTGTGAAATAGGTGTTGTTAAATTATAACTCAAAAAGGTCGAAAATTTGCATGGAAAGTTTTTGTTTTTGTGTCTGTGAACAGTAACCGAAGTTATGACCAAAGTGTTTTGCTGATTTTTATAAATTAATTGACATGGAATTTGGGAAAATGATCTTCATGAAAGTTGAAGCATATTAAGTTATATTTCCATTCCAACTGATCTTGCTATTTTTCGAGATGTATATTGGGAGATATGAGCTGTTTACTCTTGACTGGTTTTGAGCATTTTGTGGAAACCTAGACTAAGTGTGGATTTGGTGCACATTCTGATTAGTAGCAATTTTATCGATTTTTTGTAGATTGAATTAGCTTTAGTGATTTTCTGAAGAGTTGTAGAAGAAACATTTATCTTGAAAAGGGTATATAGAACGTAATTTTTGGAGATCAGATTTGGGAGTTATGAATTTTCAAATCCGAACCTGCATAAAGGTGTTAGTCACGATCATGATGTAAACTTGTATAAGAGTTTTGGATTGGTTCTGATGGAATTGGTTCTTAAGCTCTTCATGAAACTTGAAGTATGTGGTTTTATCTTTCCAATGATATAAGGTAGTCATTTTTTGACTTGTGTACAGAGAGTTATGCTTGATAGAACATTCTTGTCCGTAGAATAGTAATTTGGCATAGGATGTGCTAGATTGGGACTTCATAGGTCTACTCATGCGTAATAGGATTGATGCATAGTCACCATTGTGCACAGGAACTTACCGCATATGCATACATGACATTCCTGGTTTTCGTGTCAAATGTAATTTTATTGTGATTAATGGGGTTATCGGGTGTGAAAAATTATTCTGAGTGTGCCATAAATTGTTTTCTATTTTTAGGGATTTATGATAATTTTTCTAGAATTTTTCGGGGTTAAATCCCGGACTGGAAAAAAATATATACCGGGTGACAAACCAATGGGTCAAGGGTTGTAGAATCATGGATATGTGGCCATATGGGTATTAGCCAAGTGTAAAAGTGTGGAAATTTGGGTTTAATTTATTAAATGAAGATGGAATGAAGGCTTGACACATGGTAGGACACATGACATGATATTAGCCATGTATTTGTTAAAGTAACTTAGGTTTTTCTTCTTTCAAGCTTAGTCACTCCCCTCACTCACGACACTCTCTCTTCTTAGAAGCTTTTGGTGAATTTTTCCTTCCATTTTCTTGCCCTCTCTTCTTCCCTTCCTTAGTGAGCTTTGATCATTCAAGTTCCCTTATTGATAAACATCTTATACCCCTTCTACTTTGTTCTTCTTTCCATCAAAGAAGTTGTTTTCTTTTCAACCCTAAAGATGATGATTTACGTGGGTAGTGGAGCAAGATAAGTCTTGGGGGTTTTCCTTTGAAGAATTTGGAGATTTAGTGACTTAATTAGGTAAGTTCCATGTTTCATGTTATGTGTATGGTGATTTGAAGTTAGTTTGATGAGAAGGTGAAGATTGAGTGATAATAGAGTATGTGTTTAACTTGCTATTGTGTTGAGAGTGTATGCTGAACCTAAGTGAATGTATGAATGGTCTAGTAGCTTATTTCTTTTTCATTAGGATGCTTATGCATGTGGAATTGGTATTAGAAGTGATAGGAGTTAAGTTGAAGATGAAAGCTGGAAAATGGATATTGAACCTATTGCAATGTTTTGATCATAACTCATTGTGTAGGTGAGTAAATGGGGTACAGTTTGTGGCCAATTAAACTTGAGCTTGTTGGCTACGATTTTGTGTGAAATAGGTGTTGTTAAATTGTAACTCAAAAGGTCGAAAATTTGCATGGAAAGTTTTTGTTTTGTGTCTGTGAACAGTAACCGAAGTTATGACCAAAGTGTTTTGCTGATTTTATAAATTAATTGACATGGAATTTGGGAAAATGATCTTCATGAAAGTTGAAGCATATTAAGTTATATTTCCATTCCAACTGATCTTGCTATTTTTCGAGATGTATATTGGGAGATATGAGCTGTTTACTCTTGACTGGTTTTGAGCATTTTGTGGAAACCTAGACTAAGTGTGGATTTGGTGCACATTCTGATTAGTAGCAATTTTATCGATTTTTTGTGGATTGAATTAGCTTTAGTGATTTTCTGAAGAGTTGTAGAAGAAACATTTATCTTGAAAAGGGTATATAGAACGTAATTTTTGGAGATCAGATTTGGGAGTTATGAATTTTCAAATCCTGAACCTGCATAAAGGTGTTAGCTGCTGATCATGACAGAAACTTGTATAAGAGTTTTGGATTGGTTACTGATGGAATTGGTTCTTAAGCTCTTCATGAAACTTGAAGTATGTGGTTTTATCTTTCCAATGATATAAGGTAGTCATTTTTTTGACTTGTGTACAGAGAGTTATGCTTGATAGAACATTACTGTCCAGATTTGGTGATTTCTGGGGCAGCATCATTGATTGAATTATTTGACTTAGTTATCAATTGAATTTGATTTTGGGTTGTTCATGAAAGTTGTTGATAACATTGGGATATTTATGAGTATAATTATTGTGTAATTTTTTGACAAAGGAATTGAAAGTTACGGATTTTATAAAATGTTGCACTGTTTGGCATGCTGGAGAAAGTTCTCCAGATCTGTCATGGGAGTAAGATAAGTCGACTTGTATCTTAAATAAGTCGACTTATGCATCTAAAAGAGGGCAAGTCGACTTGTCTTCTCAAATAAGTCGACTTGATCGACCTTTTCATTCTTTTGCTTATAACTCATCCGTCCGACACCTGATCAATTCGATTCTTGAGGCATCGGACTCGTGAGTCATTGAATTTCATTTTATAGGAAATTGGGAAAATTTTGGATTAGGTAGGAATGCCATGAACATGCGTTGTGTACGTTTTAATTGTTTCATGTGCATTGTTTGATATCTCTAATTATACAGATTGGTAACGTGTACTCTTTTTAATTGTTATAGAGGCACGTTGGAACGTCATCCCACTGACGTTGCGAGAGACTTCCGGCGTTAGCCCGGAAGTGATTAGGTGAGTAACCTAGATGGTTATCCCGATCTACGTGTTTACTGTGATTTGATTGCCCTACGGGGATTA
Source organism: Erythroxylum novogranatense (assembly GCA_029891385.1). NCBI lineage: Eukaryota > Viridiplantae > Streptophyta > Magnoliopsida > Malpighiales > Erythroxylaceae > Erythroxylum > Erythroxylum novogranatense. Next base: position 106,928,730 of record CM057226.1, on the reverse strand, counting down.
CGTGAATTATATATGGCTTTATTGACTGTGAATTGAGCATTAGGCAATTGTTTAATTGAATCAGATATTAGGGCTGTGACATATCATGTTAACTGCTATGGAGCATGTGCATTCATGCACAAATGCATCACACTGCTAAAAGGAAAATTGTGAACCGAGATGCCACTGTACTGAACCGAGCCTAGAGCTCGACATTTTGAACCGAGCCTCGAGCTCGACGGGAGATCATTCTCCCAGACGCGTCTATCTTGATTCATGTTATCGCTTTCGGTCACACATCAGTAATGAATCGAAAAGAGTCACATGTGCATTGCATCTTGGACCAAATATTTGGCACTTATGCTTGATCGGATATATACATCGTTCTATGATTGTGTTGTGATCTGTATGTCGAATTGTATCGTGATTGTATTAGTATTGTGTTTTGTATAATTACTGGATGCGTACTGTATCATGCTTATGTGATGCATGAATTGGGAGAACCATCGATGATGGTTTCTCATTGAGTTCGCAAACTCATCCAAATTGCAATCTATTTTTCGTGCTTAAGTGTAGACGGATAGCTCCCTCAGGACTGTAGAGCCGTGTACTGTGGATTGGCGAGAGAAGCGATGGCTCAAAGGTCAGTCAGCTGGGCTTTCTTTTGGAGATTTATAGTTAGATTTGTTTCTTATAAGATGAGATGATACTTAATGTGCGATGTTTGGATCATGTGTAAATTAAAAATCTTGTGAGCTTGTAAATTACTGAGTTTTAAGTGAATGAAACGGAATCCAATTTGGTTTTAAAAAGTAGTCAATTTCTTATTACTGTCTTATGATTGTGATGCCATGAGGAGTGTAGCGGTTGTTGTCAGTAGTGGTCTCTTGTCGTGGGATATTTATCGGAATGACCTACGGGCGTTCCGGTGGATACCCTATGGTAAGGGGGCGCTACATTAGGTGGTATCAGAGCATGGTTTGACATCTTTTGGGAATAGTAACAATATAGGTATGAATCGGATGGAACTAATGGAACTGATCAGCATTTTTGTTTTGTTTTAGGTCTTCTGTATTAGGTGATCAGGTTGAGCAGCCAGCTGACCAAGGATCAGTGGGAGCAAGTAGAGAGTCTTCTATGCCTCGTACTGAGGATCTGCCCCCTCGAGTTACCGTGAGACGGGAGAGGAGGTATGATTTCTTTGTCTGGCGTAGTATATGATTTCGATGGCGTCTGAGACCCGAGGTGAGGATGGTTGGAGAGGACGGAGAGAATCTTCGACCAGATGGACTACGAACCTGATGAGAGGTTCGATTATGCGGTGTCACTGTTGCAGGGCCCGGCATATAAGTGGTGGAAGACTGTGCCAGGCAGTACCACCAGGCCTTGCTTACTGTCATGGGCTGATTTTCTGAGGGCCTTCAGGGATAATTATATGCCCAAGGTCTATCTTGATATGAAGATGCAGGAGTTTCTGGAACTGAAGCAGGGACGGATGTCGGTGGCAGAGTATGAGGTGAAATTCAATGAGTTGATAGATTATGCCACAGTGATGGTCCCGACTGAGGCTGATAAGTGCCGGAGGTTCGAGAATGGCCTCAACACTGAGATTCGTACCAGGTTGGCTCGGTCGGACATGGGGACTTTTATTGAGTTGAGAGCTGCTGCCGTTAGAGTGGAGCAGCTGATGAGACAGAGGCAGGCTGAGATTGGGTCCCGGGGTAAACGGCCCAGTGAGAGTCAGGGCAGCTCTGGCAGGAGCTTTAGTAAGCGCCAGGGCAGGACTTTCAGGTCTCCGGGAGGTTCGAGACGATCTGGTTTTGGCGAGGGAGATTTGGACCGACCGCGATAGTAGTGGCGAGAGGTTACGGGCAGATTTTCTAGTGTGCCCGCATTGTGAGAGGAGACACGATGGGGAGTGTTGGTGGATTCTTGGAGCCTCGCTGAGGTGCGGCTCGACGGAGCATCAGTCGTGGATTGCCTGATACATTGAGAGTTCAACTTCTTTGGTAGTGGGCGAGTCGGGAGTAGTATGACTGTACAACAGAGTAGAGTGGGTGGATCCGGACAGAGGGGCTGAGGTAGAGGCCGTGGTAGAGTGAGAGGACGATTAAGACTGTTGAGGATATGCTTCGGGCTTGTGTATTAGAGTTCAGAGGAGCATGGGATCGATTCAGCCTGATTGAATTTGCTTATAACAATCATTATCATAGTAGCATCGGGATGGCTCCATATGAGGCCTTGTATGGGCGACCGTGTAGATCGCCTCAGATTGGGATGAAGAGGGTGAGAGGATGATTGAGGTCTGGTGATTCAGATCTTGTTGATAAAGTGAGGCGATTGGAATCGCATCAAGGCGACTCGGGATAAACGTAAGAGTTATGTGGATCGGCATAGGAGGGACATTGAGTATGATGTGGGTGATGAGTATTCTTACGGGTGTCACCGTGGCGTGATATCTTGAGATTTGGGAGAAAGGGTAAGTTAAGCCCTAGGTACATTGGTCCATATGAGATCACCGAGAGGATCGGACCTTTGGCCTCTGTGCTAGCTTTAGCAAGTGAGATGTCTCGATTACATGGCGTTTTCACGTGAGTATGCTCCATGAGATATCGGTCGGATCCGACACATGTGATACCGGCTCAGGAGATTGAGGTCTCCAGTAATCTGAGTTATGTGGAGGAGCCGATCCAGATTATCGGGTCTCAGGTGAAACAATTGAGGAATAAGAGTATTCCACTGGTGAAGGTTCTCTGGAGGAATCATTCGAATGAGGAGGCTACCTGGGAGACCGAGGAGCATATGAGAGACAAGATCCTCACTGTCATTCAATCGAGTAAGAATTTCGCGGACGAAATTTTTATTAGGAGGGGGGAATTGTAACATCCCACCCTCAATTAGAAGGGTAGAATAGTAATTTGGCATAGGATGTGCTAGATTGGGACTTCATAGGTCTACTCATGCGTAATAGGATTGTTGCATAGTCACCATTGTGCACAGGAACTTACCGCATATGCATACATGACATTCCCGGTTTTCGTGTCAAATGTAATTTTATTGTGATTAATGGGGTTATCGGGTGTGAAAAATTATTCTGAGTGTGCCATAAATTGTTTTCTATTTTTAGAGATTTATGATAATTTTTCTGAAATTTTTCGGGGTTAAATCCCGGACTGGAAAAAAATATATACCGGGTGACAGACCAATGGGTCAAGGGTTGTAGAATCATGGATATGTGGCCATATGGGTATTAGCCAAGTGTAAAAGTGTGGAAATTTGGGTTTAATTTATTAAATGAAGATGGAATGAAGGCTTGACACATGGTAGGACACATGACATGATATTAGCCATGTATTTGTTAAAGTAACTTAGGTTTTTCTTCTTTCAAGCTTAGTCACTCCCCTCACTCACGACACTCTCTCTTCTTAGAAGCTTTTGGTGAATTTTTCCTTCCATTTTCGTGCCCTCTCTTCTTCCCTACCTTAGTGAGCTTTGATCATTCAAGTTCCCTTATTGATAAACATCTTATACCCCTTCTACTTTGTTCTTCTTTCCATCAAAGAAGTTGTTTTCTTTTCAACCCTAAAGATGATGATTTACGTGGGTAGTGGAGCAAGATAAGTCTTGGGGGTTTTCCTTTGAAGAATTTGGAGATTTAGTGACTTAATTAGGTAAGTTCCATGTTTCATGTTATGTGTATGGTGATTTGAAGTTAGTTTGATGAGAAGGTGAAGATTGAGTGATAATAGAGTATGTGTTTAACTTGCTATTGTGTTGAGAGTGTATGCTGAACCTAAGTGAATGTATGAATGGTCTAGTAGCTTATTTCTTTTTCATTAGGATGCTTATGCATGTGGAATTGGTATTAGAAGTGATAGGAGTTAAGTTGAAGATGAAAGCTGGAAAATGGATATTGAACCTATTGCAATGTTTTGATCATAACTCATTGTGTAGGTGAGTAAATGGGGTACGGTTTGTGGCCAATTAAACTTGAGCTTGTTGGCTACGATTTTGTGTGAAATAGGTGTTGTTAAATTGTAACTCAAAAAGGTCGAAAATTTGCATGGAAAGTTTTTGTTTTTGTGTCTATGAACAGTAACCGAAGTTATGACCAAAGTGTTTTGCTGATTTTTATAAATTAATTGACATGGAATTTGGGAAAATGATCTTCATGAAAGTTGAAGCATATTAAGTTATATTTCCATTCCAACTGATCTTGCTATTTTTCGAGATGTATATTGGGAGATATGAGCTGTTTACTCTTGACTGGTTTTGAGCATTTTGTGGAAACCTAGACTAAGTGTGGATTTGGTGCACATTCTGATTAGTAGCAATTTTATCGATTTTTTGTGGATTGAATTAGCTTTAGTGATTTTCTGAAGAGTTGTAGAAGAAACATTTATCTTGAAAAGGGTATATAGAACGTAATTTTTGGAGATCAGATTTGGGAGTTATGAATTTTCAAATCCTGAACCTGCATAAAGGTGTTAGCTGCTGATCATGACAGAAACTTGTATAAGAGTTTTGGATTGGTTACTGATGGAATTGGTTCTTAAGCTCTTCATGAAACTTGAAGTATGTGGTTTTATCTTTCCAATGATATAAGGTAGTCATTTTTTTTGACTTGTATACAAAGAGTTATGCTTGATAGAACATTACTGTCCAGATTTGGTGATTTCTGGGGCAGCATCATTGATTGAATTATTTGACTTAGTTATCAATTGAATTTGATTTTGGGTTGTTCATGAAAGTTGTTGATAACATTGGGATATTTATGAGTATAATTATTGTGTAATTTTTTGACAAAGGAATTGAAAGTTACGGATTTTATAAAATGTTGCACTGTTTGGCATGCTGGAGAAAGTTCTCCAGATCTGTCATGGGAGTAAGATAAGTCGACTTGTATCTTAAATAAGTCGACTTATGCATCTGAAAGAGGGCAAGTCGACTTGTCTTCTCAAATAAGTCGACTTGACTGACCTTTTTCATTCTTTTGCTTATAACTTGTCCGTCCGACACCGATTGACCCGATTCTTGAGGCGATCGGACTCGTGAGTCATTGAATTTCATTTATAGAAAATTGGGAAAATTTTGGATTAGGTAGGAATGCCATGAACATGCGTTGTGTACGTTTTAATTGTTTCATGTGCATTGTTTGATATCTCTAATTATACAGTTGGTAACGTGTACTCTTTTAATTGTTATAGAGGCACGTTGGAGCGTCATCCCACAGACGTTGCAGAGACTTCCGGCGTTAGCGGAAGTGATTAGTGAGTAACCTAGATGGTTATCCCGATCTACGTGTTCTTGTGATTTGATTGCCCTACGGGATTCGTGAATTATATATGGCTTTATTGATCGTGAATTGAGCATTAGGCAATTGTTTAATTGAATCGTATATTAGGACCGTGACATATCATGTTAATCTGCTATGGGCATGTGCATTCATGCACAAATGCATCACATCGCTAAAAGGAAAATTGTGAACCGAGATGCCATCAGATCGAACCGAGCCTAGAGCTCGACATTCGAACCGAGCCTCGAGCTCGACGGAGATCATTCTCCCAGACGCGTCTATCTTGATTCTTGTTATCGCTCGGTCACAATCTGTAATGAATCGGAAAAGAGTCACATGTGCATTGCATCTTGGACCAAATATTTGGCAATCGTATTGATTGGATATATACATTTGTTCTATGATGTGTTGTGATCTGTATCTTAGTAATTGTCTTGTGATTGTATTAGTATTGTGTTTTGTATAATTCTTGGATCGTCTTGTATCATGCTTATGTGATGCATGAATTGGGAGAACCATCGATGATGGTTTCTCATTGAGTTCATAAACTCATCCAAAATTGCAATCTATTTTTCGGGCTTAAGTGTAGAGCGGATAGCTCCCTCGGGATCGTAGAGCCGTGTCTTGTGGATTGGCGAGAAAGCGATGGCTCAAAGGTCGGTCACCGGGCTTTCTTTTGGAGACTTATAGTTAGATCTGTTTCTTATGCGATCTGAGATGATACTTAATGTGCGATGTTTGGATCATATGTAAATTAAAAATCTTGTGATTGTAAATTCTTGAGTTTTAAGTGAATGAAACGGAATCCAATTTGGTTTTAAAAAGTAGTCAATTTCTTATTCTTGTCTTATGATTGTGATGCCATGAGGAGTGTAGCGGTTGTTGTCGATAGTGGTCTCTTGTCGTGGGATATTTATCGGAATGACCTACAGGCGTTCGGTGGATACCCTATGGTAAGGGGGCGCTACAGAATGCACGTGACCAGTGGACAAGCCGCCCATGTTGACCATCAGAGAACTTCCATGTCTACTCAGATATAAAATTACTTGTTGGTTCAAATAGGATTACGGCGAGCAGACGCCGCCATTTGGATCCATTGATTGGCAACTTTCTGTGATGAACTTCACGTAGAAAACACCTGCAAAACAAAGGAAGGCACGTCGGGGGTGAGGTCCCGATTAGCCCCTCCAACGCTCAAGTAAGTTTCTGGTCAAGGTGAGATCGTAGAATGCAGAGAAAAACTAGGTTATCATCGCATACCAATTATGGGAGAATTATACCTTATATACGGTTTTGCGCTAGGTTTAGGCAAATCGTGTTTGCATAGGAATTTCCTTCGCTAATGGGCCATGAATGTGTGAATCAAGCCGGGTTAAGCGATGAGTATGAGGCTCGACCGATTGGCCTTCGTGATTGGGCTCGGGCCCAAATATAGCCGACCGACCATAAGCCCCCTACTCTCGAGTGCGGCGAAGAGAAGGGTCGAGGAGTATGTTGGGACGTTGCTCACTGTGGCTTCATAGCTAAAAGGCGAGGATAGCTCGTCATGTGGTCAATCGGTGGTCATTGGCCTTATAGCTTCGTTCATGGGACAGCTCGGGCGATTTCAACCGGTCGGATGATTCAACCGACGGATCTTGACTATTATTGCGCATGATCGCTTTCGGATCTTGACCGGTTGGATGTAATTGCTCGGATACCGACACTGTTGGGTATAAGCTCGTTTTTCGGGAATAGGTCGATTGATGGCCCTAATCGATCGGTCTTTGGCACTCATTCGCGTGATACCTTGTGCGAGACGGATCGGTTGGTTATCATTGGTGGCGTGTGAGGCATTTATTGTAGAGCGGCGCGTCTTTGTCGACGACTTCGAATTTGAAGCGTATCGTCTTTGTAACCGTTACCTAGCTGTCCTGTACGTCCTTTCAACTGGTCGTGTCGTTTCGATCTTGAATATCCCTGATTCTCCTTAGATCCTGCCGCATGTCCAAGACTGCTCGGATTTTTGCCACGCGTCGTAGTCTGATTTGGTCACTTTCTAGGGTTCCTACTGCCTTCCCCCTATAAATACTCATAGATGACGAGCTGTGACGGTTTTTACCTTTTGCTTTCGTACTGCAATTCGCATTTTACTTTCACTTGCTCTCAAATCATTCGCGGTTCTACGAAACTTCTTTTATTTCGCCATCCGCTTTACCTACTTCTTCTTTCTAAATAGGTACGTTCTTTTGTTCTTCATTCCCTCTCCATTCTTTTAGTGCTTTTTCTTGATAATCATGTCCACGGGTAGTTCTGGGAGCATGGTCGGAGGTATGGAGGAAGTATCGATGAGAGAGAGGAAGGACGGCTTAGTTGTGGAATTGCCGCCTAAGACTGCATCGTCGATGACTGTTGGGGAGTTGAACAGATTGTGCATCAAGTATAATATCCCAACGGCTTGGGGGCCCCGATTGGCCTTGAAGCATGAGCGGATCCACAACAACTTTAGTGGATACTTCGCCGTCTCCGGGAGCTTTTTCTCGATGGCCTGAGGCTCCCGTACGCCCCAATTGTGGACGAGGTGTGCGCCCTGTTCGGGTTATTGCCGAGTCAGATTCCTCCGAACAGTTGGAGGTTCATAAATGGGTTAAGCCTTTGTGCCATCAATTCGGCCATCTGCCTACCGTCGGCGTTCTGCGCCATTTCACGAGGATAAGCCACGGTCCGAGCTCGAGGGCTGAATCCCTTTCTTCAATATCGAGATGCTCGGTATCGCCTGCCAGACACCTCAAAATTTCTTCTGGCGGACGAAGTATTTCTTCGTGAAGTCCCAAGATCTTCCTCCGAGTGCCGACCGTGGAGGTATCCTTTGGCCGAAGCGAAGGAACGATTCGTCGACCTTGTCCCTCAAAGCGAGGAGGAGTGGGAGGTGGTCCGTCGATCAAGGAGCTCAGCAGACACGATTTTGCGAGCTCATTCAGGGTATCCTGGGGGACTCGGCCGACTTGTTCCTCGTCAATCCCTCCACGATTAAGCGGATGAGGAGGAAGCGCCTCGTCCGGTTGACTCCTCGTGATTGTATTAATTTTGAACTTATATCAATTTTGTTTTCTAACTCAATTTAACATTGTGCACCATGGTGAGGATGCCTACCCAAACTTCCACGTCGAGGAAGCGGGCTTCGCAAGAAGGGGAGAGGCGCGAGACGGTGAGGCGTCGCTTTGTCCACGAGGTTGGTCTCCTCGTCACGCCGGTGGGTGCTCCCCTGCGGGACCTTCTGTGACGTCGAGCCATTAACAATTGTTCCGGTGGTAGAGGAGGAGGAGGACGTGGGCCCTCCTCTTAAAAGGAAGAGGTTGGTTCGATTGGGTGACCTTCCACCCCGCCAGGCCAGTGAAGCCAGGGTAAGTAATCAGAAAAAGGGGAAGGAGAAGGCACAGGCCGTGAGCCTTGAGCAGTGGGAGCTTGCCATCAAGTTGGGCAAGGACGTAACGCTCGGGGACCTCGAGGTGTCCCGCTACCTTGCTGAGAGGGTTACTCCCCCGACGGACGAGGGGTTTATGGAGAAGAAGGGGAACCTGGAGTTGGGTTCCCAGCTCGTGCGTGTTGGTATGCGGGCTGCAACAATGTCTTTTGCCGTGCTGCAGCGCTTGGAGACTCTGGACCAGGAGGTTCAGGATCTCCATGATCAGATGAAGGGTTTAAAAGGCGAGCTGGCAGAGGTGAAGGAGGGGAGGGACCTCCTTCAGGCTAAAAACGCATCTCTTGAGGAGGAGAAGGCGGCCCAGGAGAGGGAGGTGGGAGCTTTGACGGCTCGACTGGCCGAGGTAGAGGGGAAGAGGGAGAAAGAGAACGAGGAGTGGAGGAAAACGGTGAGGGCGGAGAGGGAGATCAACAGAAAGTGTCGCTAGGACTGCCATTCCGCTGTGACGGAGAGAGATAGAGCGGAGAAAACCTTGCGAGAGGTGCGATGCTCCGCAAGGAGCAATGGATCGAGGCCATTAAGTGATGGAAGAGGCGGTTCTTATGAAAGAGAGTTTAGAGCTCGCTGAGGTGACCACTTCGATTTTGAAGAGGGCCACGAGCTCTATACTCTGAGGGGTGGCATGCCCTCTTTTGAAGACTATGCCGAACCGCTTATTCCTCGAAGCTTTTCTTTCTTTGGAGGGATCACAAAGAAAGTCGAGGGAGAACCGATCGATGTTCGGATGGGAGGCTAGATCTCACTCAAGAGGAAGAGCTCCTCATGATGTTCCTTCTGCGTTTCCTCGGTCCTGCTACCCCATTGTGGACGATCTCCGGGAGGAAGGGCTTTATGAAGATATTTCTCCATTTGCTCCTTGGTTCCCCTTCTACCTCGCCTTTTCCGCCTCCCCCGAGGTTTCCATGGGTATTCTCCTCCTTCTCCTTTGGTGCTCATAGCCCCTTCTCCCAATTGTAGTGCTCACCGGTCGGGCTTGTGACCGTGGCTAATTAAAATCAATGGACTTTACGTTTGCTTCATTTGTTGTCTTTTCCGTGATTATGCTCTTTACCTTAGATATATGTTGAGTTTTGAAGTTGCTCGTAGTCGACCGGTTTCGAACTGGTCGACCGCAGTCGATCTATGGAGATACCGAGCAATGGCGATGGCGAGGGTCCCGAGGATTTTGTCTCGGCGACCCGACCGACCGTAGTCAATCTATAGAAAATGTCGAACGATGGCATACCGAGCAATGGCGAGGGTCCCGAGGATCTTGTCTCGGCGACCCGACCGACCGTAGTCGATCTATGGAGAATGCCGAGCGATGGCATACCGAGCAATGGCGAGGGTCCCGAGGATCTTATCTCGGTGACCCGACCGATCGTAGTCGATCTATGGAGAATGCCGAGCGATGGCACACCGAACAATGGCGAGGGTCCCGAGGATCTTATCTCGGCGACCCGACCGACCGTAGTCGATCTATGGAGAATGCCGAGCGATGGCATACCGAGCAATGGCGAGGGTCCCGAGGATCTTGTCTCGGCGACCCGATCGATCGTAGTCGATCTATGGAGAATGCCGAGCGATGGCATACCGAGCAATGGCGAGGGTCCCGAGGATCTTGTCTCGGTGACCCGACCGACCGTAGTCGATCTGTGGAGAATGCCGAGCGATGATTGATTGGACTTTCTACTTTTGGCCTCGTGCAATCTAACTCTTAATTGCCAAGAAATTTGTAACCCCTTTATTAATGATAACGAGGGCGTAATATTAAAAACCCGTCGGACAGGATGTAAAAAGGTACCCACATGTATACAAAAATGATAATAAGGAAAGATTAACTAAAATAAAACTTATCTATTGGTAGAAAGCCTTCAGATTCTGTGAGTTCCAAGGCCTTGGTAGAATCTTCCTTTCTCATCGCTAAGGATGTAAGAACCATGCCCGACTTGCTTAACCACTCGACAGGTCCTTCCCACATCCGTCTGAAGCTTTCGGATGCTTTCCACCGTCTCAACTTTTCGCAGGACGCACTCCACCTACCTTTACATCGCTCGCCTGACCTTCATTATAGAACCTAGTCGCCTTTTGCACGGCTTCGAACGGCGCGCTGCCCTTTCTCTCGTCCTCGTTAAGAAGAACGAGCTCGCTCTGCGGGCTTCATCATTCCTCTCTTCTTCAGAGTCTGACACCCTCGATTGTGCAATGTCGCTTCTATCGAACCAGGGCTTCGCTCAAGGTCATCCTGAATGGAGTTTCCCGTGGCTCCGCTTCGGTGTGGTTCTATATGCCCACAAACTTCGCCTACTTCTTCCACCTGTGTCTTTCGGCCATCCAGCGCTTCTTCGTATGCTCATTATCTTTTATTGGTGTTCTCCGAAGAGCCGTTGCTGGATGGGCTCTCAAGTCGATTGTAGTTTGATCTTGATCGGTCACAGAAGTCTCTGAACTTGTCGTTGTCAAACTGTCGACCATTATCTGTAACCAATATCATGGGCATCCCAAAGCGGCAAAGTATATTTTTCTTTACAAAGCTTTCAACCTTCCCCTCGGTGATTGTGGCGACAGATTCTGCTTCCACCCACTTAGTGAAATATTCTACTGCCACTATCAAAAAAAATTTTTGTCCGGGACCGAGAGGGAAAGGCCCCAGTATATCCATTCCCCATTGGGCGAAAGGGATAGGGTAACTTACAATTTTCATCCTCTCGTTCGGCTGGTGAGACAGGTTGCTGTTTCTCTGGCAGGCTTCGCATCGGTCGACCTTCTCTTGACAGTCTCTTCTCATTGTCGACCAGTAGTAGCCTTGTCTAATCAACCGGTGAGCCAGCATTCTGCCTCCTACGTGATTTCCGCACATCCCTTCGTGGACTTCAGCCATTGCCTGCTCGACTTCTTCTTCATTCAGGCATCGAATGAGCGGTCAGTCGTAAGACCGCTTATATAGAGCGCCATTGACAACCGTGTATTCGGCTGCCTTTATTCTTAACTTCTTGGTCATTGATCGCCTTCCTATTGTCTTCCTTCTAAAAGGTACCGCATGATTGGTTACATCCCAGCCGGTCGATCGGTATTTACATTGAGAACTTCCTCGGCCTTCCGAATGCTAGCCGATCTAGTCGTTGACCGAATATTATTTATGGCATCACGGTTTAAGTCATTTTGGAGAGCGATCCGCCTTGGCATTACGAGCTCGTTCTATTATGTTGATTGAATATCGTCCAAATTGCTCACTCTGCTGACTAACTCTGGTATTTGATCATGTTGTTCCCTCGCCTCAGATTGCTGGTAACTTGGCCGACTACCACCGGCTATCATCAGATATCTTTAGGTGCTTCACTTCCATCTCTCTTGGCGGAGGCCGGCTATCAAGGCCTCATATTTTGCCTCGTTATTGGAGGCTTTGAATTCTAGTTGAGGCGATTTCACCTTTTCTTCCATGTGCGGGCTGATCAAGATAACTCGCTCCGCATCCTCGGCGTTGACGACCCATCGACAAACAGACTCAAGGGGAACCGCCGCCCTCCGAGCTTGGTTGGCTCATCTCGCGATGAAGTCTCGCCAAGATTCGTGCCTTAATAGTTGTCTTGGGCTTGTATTGTATGTCAAATTCACCCAGTTCTCGCCCACTTAATTAGCCGACCAGATTTCGAGCTTTTGAAGGCACCGCCGAGGGCCGGTCGGTCCATACCTCGATGGTGTGACTTTGGAAGTAAGGCCTCGACTTCCGAAAGTACCGTATCAAGGAGAGGGTTTCTCTATAGGCGTGTATCGTGTTTCCGGTCCGGTTAACACTTTGCTAACGTAGTAGATAGGGTGTTGTTCATTCCTCCGATCGAATTAGCACCGCTACCGATCGATCCTCAGTAATCGCCAAGTATAACACTGTGTTCTCTCCGCTCACCGGCTTTGCAGATAGGCGGCTAGACAAGCTTCGCTTCAAGTCTTTGGAAAGCTTGTTCGCACTTATCCGCCATCTAATTGAGTCACATTCGCTTCCGCAGATGCTTTGAAAATGGGAGGCACTTATCCACCAACTGAAATGAACACCGCCAATGAGACTATCCGACCGGTCAATATCTGAACATCCTTCAAATATTGTGGCGAAGGCATCCAGATGATGGCCTCAATCTTTTCTCGATTAGCTTCGATTCCCATTGAGTGATCATAAACCCGTGAATTTTCCTGATGCCACCCCAACACACATTTTCCCGGTTTAACTTCATCTGAAATTTATTCAGGGTCTGGAAGACTTCCTTGAGATCTTCCACATGCTCCGCGGCTGTCTTACTTTTGACCACCATATCATCTACGTATGCTTCGACCGACCGACCGATCTGTTTTTTAAAGACCTCCATGACGAGCCGTTGGTCGGTGCGCCTTCGCGTTCTTCAATGAAGGGCATTACAGTAGCGATATGTGCCTTGATGCATTATGAAGGCGGTCTTTTCTTCGCTCTTCTAGACTCATCGGATCTCGATGACCCCATGGCGCTCCTTCTTGTGCCATCGCTTCTTCATCGATCGATCGCCAGAAGTCATGCCGAATGCCGAGGAGTGACATGCAATGTTCGACCGAGAAATGCCGGGCATGTCGCTCGGGTACCCAAGCGAAACCGATTTGTTTTCCACCAAACGATCGGTGATTTCTTTAGCTAGGTTCTTCAGAGCTCTAACCTAGATTTGTGAACTTGAGGGTCGGTTTCATCGGTACAACCCGCTTGCTTTCTTCCACCGGATTCATCCCGTCCGCCTCTTCGCGGCTCTTTACGCCAAGAGAGCTCGTCAGCACTACCGCCCCTTCTAGGGTTTTGGTTTCTGCCAAGTAACATTCCCTGGCGATTTTCTGCTGACCCCTGACGACACCAATTCCATGGGGCGTCGGGAACTTCATAACCTGGTAGTATGTGGAGACGACCGACCTGAGAGCATTTTGAGTAGCTCGCCTAATTATTGCATTGTACGCCCCCTGGAACTTTACGACTAGGAACTCCACGTCCCTTTCTATCTGGCATGGCTTCTGCCTAAACTTCACTTTCAGATAGACCCGGGCGAACGGGTATGCTGACGCCCCGGTTATTCCTTTGATGGGGCCGTCTGAAGGTAGTAGTCGTTCTTCGGGTACCTTCATCTGCTTGAAGGCTTCATAGTACAGCAGGTCGACCGAGCTACCCGTGTCAATCATCACCCGCTTCACCTCGTCATCGTGAGGGCAATTTACTCCATTTAGGTCCGACTCATCGAAAGAGATCATTCCGTCATTCTCCTTTGGTTTTTTGATGGGCGTGTCTTCGCCGACCTGTTTGGCGTATCTTTTCCTGCCTTTAACGATGGATCCCCCTGCTGCATTTCCACCGAATATCGTGTTAATGACCCCGGCCGGTCGGTCATCTTGCTGTTCGACATTTCCATCGTTTCTTTCCTCGACCGCCTCTGCTTTCTCGCGTGCTATCTCAGATTCGTGCTCGCCTACCCCATCATTCCCGCTGCCTCGGGGGTGACCTTTGTTGTCGACCGCATCCCCACGATCGGTGTTTCGCTCGTGTTTCACGAATCGCCTAACCTCCCATTTGAATGAGGAGCTCGATCTCTTTTTCAACCGCCAACAATTTTCCGTGTCGTGACCGACCTCTCGTGGAAGCGACAATACAAGTCAGTTCTGTCCCTTGTAAGGGTCTTCATTTTTCGGGCTCTGATAGTTTCCCGTCCGCTCTAACGGCCGCCAAGATTTCAAAGATATGACCTGCTTAGCGGGGTGAACTTTGGCGATATCCCCGTCGACGGTAGGCCTTCTCCAGCTTCGACTAGCTCTTTTGCCGCTTAGGCGGTTGCCGCCCTATCGTTCGGCGACGATCTTCCGCCCGACGTCTCGTGTTTTTCAAAGACTTCTTCAAGTTGAATATACCTATCCGCCTGTTTCTTATTTCCCGAACCGAAGCGAGGCGGTCGAGGGCTAACGACTTCAACTCCTCATCCTCGATATTCATGAGTGCGCCAAGATGGACGAAGCAGTGAGGTCGGGCACCTCGATCGCTTCGCTATCGAACCGAGTAATAAATTCTCAAGCTCGTTCCTTCTTTGGGTAAGTTGCATCACTTCAGAGCGGTCTTTTGCGATTAGTTTACTAGTGGCGAATCGTTCAGAAGAGCGACTGAAATCTTGAAGCATGCGATCTGACTCGGGGTAAGCCGTTGAACCATCGCCGAGCTCCCTCCCGAAGGCCGTCTGAAAGCCTTGCATTGATAGCGTCCGGACGCAATGTAGGCTCATCGTGGATCAAACTACGCCGCAGTAGTCCAGGGGTCGGTCTTCCTATTGTACTTCTCGGGGTTGGTATTTTTGCCGAGTCTTGGGAGACTATCCAAGATCTCCGGTGAAAGGAGAATTGTATCGCGCCATCGGGCGGTCCGGCTTCGAGAACTCATACCGCGTGAACCGATCACCCGCGATTTGTTCTAGGGCTTCGATGGGCGATGATCGCTTATCACGCCGATTTGTCGGGCCGTGGCCGACGGTGGTGGTCTAACTGCGGTGGTTGTTGCGGTGGTTGAGATTGCAAGATTTGGCGGATCAATAGGTCGGTGACTTCCTCGATCCGCTGAGTCAAGGTAATGTGCACAATGAGGAGGATCCGCTTCGACGGTCTTTGGGGTTTGATGCGATTGAACGCAACATTATCCTCCGGTGCACTCTGTTCCTCTTGCTCGTGGTTTGAGGTCACTGCGATCATTCGGATGTGAGGATTCGGTCGTGACGCGTGTGGTGCGGCGGCCGTGTCGCAGTAGTCATGAAACCAGCGCGTAACGCCAGAGTGCGACTACGGCTACATCAGATTAGTTGCCGCCACCGACCGATCTGCATGGTTACGGGCGTGGTGCACGAAAGTCGGGCCCCACGGTGGCGCCAATTGGTTCACCAGATTCGCCGAAGGCAACGCCCGCTTGGATCCATTGATTGGCAACTTTCGTGATGAACTTCACGAGAAAACACTGCAAAACAAAGGAAGGCACGCTCGGGGTGAGGTCCCGATTAGCCCTCCGACGCCAAGTAAGTTTCGTCAAAGTGAGATAGTAGAATGCAGAGAAAAAACTAGGTTATCATCGCATACCTGAATTATGGGAGAATTATACCTTATATACGGTTTTGCAGCTAGGTTTAGGCAAATACGTGTTTGCATGAGAATTTCCTTCTGCTAATGGGCCATGAATGTGTGAATCAAGCCCGGGTTAAACGATGAGTATGGGACTGACCGATTGGTCTTCGTGATTGGGCTCGGGCCCAAATATAGCCGACTCGACCACTTGTCAAAGGCACTTTTAGGTAGGTCAAAATTGTCAGACGCCGTACAATGTATATTGATGATATATATATAATATCATTGCATGCATCCACTTTGATCATCAATAAACAGCTGAAGTTAGAACAAAAAAAACATCATAGATATAAACAACCTTTTACGAACACAGAGACAAGATCAGGAAGAGAAAGAGAGAGAGATGGAGACAATGAAGAGGAGGGATGAGGAAGAAGAAGTGGTGATAGTTGGAGGAGGCATTGCAGGTTTAGCAACTGCTCTGGCTATGAAGAGAATCGGGATTAGGGCTTTGGTCTTGGAGAGATCAGATCGTCTAAGAACTTCCGGAGCAGCTTTAAGTCTCTTCCCAAATGCTTGGATCGCACTGGATGCTCTTGGTGTCGCTCACAAACTCACTTCTGTTTATGCTCCTTTGTCAAAGTAAGCAGACTACTTCATTCCTTCCCTCACACCTAGGATTCATTTTAAGATTAAAATCGGGCATGGGTTCGGTTTTTCGATGAATTTTGGTTTATTTATTTAGTTTTGATATAAATAAACAAAACCCATTTGCCCTTTTGCGATTCTATACCTAAAGTCTCTTTCACTTGTATAAGAAATTGTACAAAATATTTAATATTTGAGTGTATATTCCACTGATAATTTTTTATTTTATGGTAGGGGTTATGTAACCAACATGGCCACTGGAGCTATTCAAGAAGTAACCATGAATGGAAACAAAGGGTTTGGACCTTGAATTCATAACCCACTTTTTTTCTTAAATTCTGTTGCTTTTGAGTAATTAAACCTAACACTTTCATTTTCGATCAGGCCTGACAAGCTCCATGGACTACGAACAGTTCATCGTACAGCTCTACTAGAGGCTCTGGCACAAGAACTACCACCTGACTCCATTCGTTTTTCTTCAAAGCTCGTGTCCATCGAGAAGCAAGACAAAGGGGATGATTCCATTGTAATTGTACGTTTGGAAGATGGATATACCATTAAATCAAAGGTTTGTTCCTCAAATTAACTTATCATTTATTACAGTTTTGGACGGTTGGTCACGTAATTAGCAAATGGAACTTGAAGCTAATTCCTTCACGTTTTGGCTATGGCAGATCTTGATAGGCTGTGATGGGGTGCACTCAGCTGTGGCTCATTGGCTAGGACTTAGTACACCAGTTGACTCCGGCCGATCTGCAGTTCGTGGCTTGTCAGTTTATCCTCAAGGGCATGGCTTCGGACGTGAAATCCGCCAATTTGTGGATGTAGGCAAAAGGGCTGGTTTTGTTCCACTTAATGACACTGAGCTTTACTGGTTTTTCGTCTGCCAAACTCCTCCAGCAGGTTAGCAAGTTGTAGATTAAATGTTAGTCCCATTAACTCACACTAACCAAAGTAATATTGGAAGAAGATTACGAAATAACAATATATAGCTTCCGTTTGAGCGAGAATTGATATCATAGTATTTGGTTTCATTTTAGGGGAACCACTCGCGAGAGAGCCAGAGTTAATACAAAGAGAAGTAATTGAGAAGTTCGCAAAGAACTTTCCTTCAACATATCTGGATGTGGTCCAGCACGCCGAAGTTTCATCATTGACATGGGCTCCATTGATGTTGAGGTATCCATGGGATGTAGTCTTTGGAATACTAAGCAAAGGAACGTTACGGTGGTCGGAGATGCCATGCATCCAATGACTCGACCTAGCTCAAGGTGGCTACTCAAAGATTAGAGGACGCAGATTGTGTTGGGTAGCACATAGGCAATTCATTGATAAAAATGGTAGACTTGTTCCAAAGGATGTGGTTCAAGCCTTAGATGGGTATGCAAGGAGAGGAGGTGGCGCGCGCAAGACTCATCACCGCTAGTGCTATATCTCGAACAGAGTGCAAAGCGAGGCGTAACGGTGGTGGATGAAATATTTGAGAGATTTTATCTTCTACAAGTTTGTTTTGCCGAATGATTGCCATTATGCATCATGATCAGGAAAACTTCCAACCGTTTCTTGGCGATGAAGTCGATCAATCGAACGAAAGAGAATAGAATTAGAATTGGTTGTGTTAAGAATAATCATTTCTCGATTCAAGAATGAGAAAATTGTATGATGCCTTAAGCAATTAGCATTTGTTTAGTTTTGGATATAAATTACAAAAATAATTGACTTGTAAAAGAAACTTTGAGAAATTTTAAGATATTTTATTATATTTATATGTATAAGAATATAATTTTTTAGCATATTATATAATTAATAAAAGAATTTTAAATTGTATTTAAGTGTTAAAATATTTAATTAAATTGTTAGATTCTTTTAATAAGTAATATAAAATTGTTTAAAGAATTTCTTTTGACTTTAAAAGAAAAAGATATAAACTTTTTTATTGTAATTAGACCAAAAATACACCCAATAAGAATTTCGATGATACCCAAAGTCTCTGCGGTTCAGTAATATACAATCTTACGCCTACTTTGTAAAGAAACTTTTTATAGTAAATATGGTTATTTGTTTTTGTTCAAGACACAATCATGCAAATATAAGATGCTCAAATGATAAAGAACAACTACAATTTAGTGAAAGTATCATTAATATACAAGATTTGAGGAGCTCTAGTAATATTTAATCTTACACTTAATTGATAAAGCGAGATTGTTTCTAATTAATTCAAATAAAATAAAATGTTCACATAAATCCTAAAATACTTTCTTTTTACCCTAAAAGGAATATAGCCTGCAAGAAAATTACATTCATTTACTCTTAAAAGTTACTTGGAAGTAGGGGTGAGCATTATTCGGCCCGGCTCGATTACCCAGCCCGACTGAATTAATTCGGGTAATAAAATGTTAAAATACGGGTAAATCGGGTCGGACTGGGTATTACCCGAATTATTTTCGGTTTGGGACGGGTAACTCCAAAAAAAATCGGGTTACCCGATTACCCGAATTAGGTTTAAAAGAATTATGAAAATACAAGCTTGTCCTTCTAGTATATAAGCTCCTCAATTACCATTTTGTTTTTTGACCTAGCATTCTAGCAAACTGATAATGCGCTGCAGTCATCAACCCATCACAGTTCACACTTCACACTTCACATACGCATCTCTTGCACTCTTCTCTTCTCCTTCTCCTAGTCCTTCTGCTCATTACGTCACAGCCGTCACCACCAACCATCACTCCATCTGTCCATCAGCCCATTATTGAAACACATCTCCTTCCCAAGAATCCCAACCAACGACCTTCGTGTTCGTGGATCATGGCTGTTTTTTATTTTTTTTTCCTGTTTTTAAATGGAACAAAGAGGGTCAAATAATCCAATCAAAGTCGAGTTTCCGAATGAAGAGGCTAGAGAGGCCTCCACCAGCACCAAAGCAAAAGGCTATGGCAAAAAGATCCGAGGTATGACATCATTTTAATGCATTTGTGGTTGATGATGGAAGTAGAAAAGGTTGATGCAATTATTGTGGTAAAGAGTATGCTGCCGATTCAAAAAGTATAGGTACTCGTGCACTTAATTATCGCATGAATCATTGCACAATAAGCCCTTGCTTAGATCCCAATCAACCTGAAGTTAATGTAGTTAAGGGTGAAGGGGGTAGTCCAAATATTATAACAGCTTGGAAGTTTGACCAAAATGTAGCTAGGAAGGCTTTGACGTATATGATTATAGTAGACGAACTCGCTTTCAAATTTGTAGAGAACCAAGGCTTTAGATATTTTATGTCTAAAGTTCAACCAAAGTTCATTTTTCCATCCCGATTTACTGTGTCTATGGACAGCTTCCAACTCTACATAGATGAGAGGAATAAGTTGAAGCAATTGTTAAGGAACTCCACCCATAGGGTTTGTCTGACAACGGATACATGGACTTCTTTGCAAAGAATCAATTATATATATTTAATTGTACATTGTATTGATAATGATTGGAAATTGAACAAGAGGATCATTAACTTTTGCCCTATTGATAGTCATAAGGGTGAGTCCATTGGTATGATAGTTGAGAGGTGTTTGATTGATTGGGGCATTGATAACGTACTAACGATGACAATTGACAATGCTAGCTCGAACGATACTGCCTTTGCATATTTGAAAAAAAGGTTTAGCACTAAGAAAAATAGTGTTATTCGATGTGAATATTTTCATATTAGGTGTGTTGCTCATATAATTAATTTGGTGATTGGTGATAGTTTAAGTGAAATTTCTAGCTTAATTATGCGAATTCGAGCTGCTGTTAGGTTTGTTAGACAATCCCCTGCTAAGTTGAAAAGGTTTAACGGGGCAATTATGATGGAGATGATTGATTGTAAAAAGTTGTTGTGTTTAGATGTTTCAACTAGATGGAATTCGACTTACTTGATGCTTGATGTTGCCCAAAACTTTGAAAAAGTTTTTGAGAGATTTGAAGTTCTTGATCCTAGTTTTAAGAGTGAGATGGAGGGTGATATGGGAGTTCCTACTTGTAATGATTGGGAAGTTGCTAGAAGATTATCATTGTTCTTGAATCAATTTTATGAGTTGACTTTGAGAGTTTTGGGCTCTTATTATGTGACTTTAAATACTTATTTTAGTGAAATAAGTACAGTGACCAGTAATTTAGATCAAATGATAAACAACAATGATCTTGAATTGAGTTTGATGGCAAGCAATATGAAAAGAAAATTTGACAAGTATTGGGGAAATATTAAGAAGGCCAATATGTTCATTTATATTGCTGCTATTTTTGATCCTCGATCTAAATTAAAGTATGTGGAATTTGCTTTTTAGCAACTTTATAATGGGGAGGATGTTTCACGTATGTGTCATAAGGTGAGAGATACTTTGCTTGCCTTGTTTAATGAGTATAAATAAATGTTGTCACCTCAAACTAGCCGATCATTTGAGAGAGGACAATCTTCAAGCAATTTAGAGAAGAATAGTGAACCATTTGAGACTATGGAATCCAAATTTAAGAAATTCAAGAGTGCAACGGGAGGTTGAGATACACGATCGGAATTAGATAAGTATTTGGGTAAAAGGACAAAAGCGGATTGTGAAAACTTTGATATACTTGGATGGTGGAAAATTAATGGAGCAAGGTTTCCTACCCTTGCTATCATTGCTCATGATGTTCTAGCAATCCTATCTCAACCGTGTCTTCGGAGAGTGCTTTTAGCATAGGAGGGAGGGTTCTTGATGCATTTAGGAGCTCATTGACCCCTAGAATTGTTCAAGCACTTATATGTAGATCGGATTGGATTAGAGCTTCAGTGACTCGTCATGATATCAAAATTGAGGAGGATTTCGAGGAGTTAGAACGTTTGGAAAATGGTAATTTTCTTTTTTTATGGCTTTATCATTTAATATTTCAATTTGTTATACATTGTGATATTTTTGCATGATTGATTTATTTTCTGATTTATGCTCTTCTAATGTAGAATTGTCACAAATTTCTTTGGAGCATGGATTACCTGAAGTTTGATGACTTTCATGATTGATTTGGGCTTGGTAAGTAGCTATTTTTATCTGCTTTTTCTTTGTGATTTTGGGTTGCTTTTGGTCGTGATTTTTCTTTGCTTTTTCTTTTGTTTTGGGTTGATTTGCAGTATGCTATATGTCTGTTTTTGGACTATTTTTTCGCCTGCTTCATTGCTGTTTTGCTGTGTATTTTTGGGTTGTTGTTCTGCTATCTTCTTGGATGTAATTATTGGCTGTGATGTTTTGATGACAAGTTGAATGCATTTGGTTGTGATGTAATTATTGGCTCATGCGTCTTCTGCATTTAAAGAATAGGCATAGACAATGCCTGCAGTTAAGTGTGTGGTTTCACTGGTTTGTAAAATTCCTCTTTTGATTTATCTTTAGAGTTCAAACTTCCGGCTCCATCAGCTGGCAGCAGCAACAAACACTCCGGTAACTCCATCACCAAAGCTTGGTTTAATTTACTAGACTTCATCAGTAGGCAGCAACAAGTCAGCAACAAACACTCCTGGCTCCTGCAACTCCATCACCAAAGCGACAAAACCTGGTTTAATTTACCAGGCTACTTTTGATGGCTGTTTTTTTCTTGTAGAATTAACAGATAATTATGCTAGTTAATTGAAATATTTGGTTATATTATTAGTGAATTCAACTATTTGTTTTGTTTTATGTCTCTCAAATGAGATATGAGAATGTAATTCAAGTATTTAGTTATTTTGTGTAATTTTTGAAAAAGAACCAAACAAAATTTTGGATAACCCAAAATTACCGGGCTGGGTAAATCAGGTAATTTTGGATTCGGGCCGGGTAAGTTCGGGTAATGAAATTTTGGGTTTGGGTCGGGTAAGATGGAATTTTTTTTGGATAATTCGGGCTTTATTCGAACCGTGAAAATTTGGCCCGATTAGCCCGAATGCTCACCCCTACTTGGAAGTTACTAGAGAAAAGGCAAATGATACAAATTGCTCTTTACTATTATCTATAATATCATTTTACACTTCAACATTTTGAAAATGGTATTGGTAGAACCATAAATCCTAATTAAGTTAAGTTTTTAGCAATTTTAATATATGACTAATAAATTTAGTCTAATGATCTAAAAAATGATTTTTAATGCATTTGTTAAAATATAATTTTCATGATATATTTCACAAAAGGTCTAAATAAACTTCGTTGTTATCTTAGTTATTACTTTCGTGATGTAATGATTATTATTTTAGTAATATTATGATGTAATGAATACTATTATAACAATATTAAAATGTAAAGCAATGATTAAAAACTGAATCGATTTAGTCGATTTAATAGTAAAACCTTAAACTAACCAACATTTTGATTTAATTTTCAACTTTCTCGGTTTAATTTGTTTTAATAATCTTTGTTGTTAAAAATCGATCGCTTTATTGATCAATCAACCAACTTTCACAAACTAATAAATTTTAATTAAACTTTAAATTTTTCTACAAGTAATAATAGTCTCCTTCAATATTATTTCAAATTCTTTAATTTTATTCAAGATAATATTGATTTTATAATAGTATAATACTGGTTGAATCTTTTAAACCTTAAACTTTTCCTTAGTCTAATTTTTAAAACATTGATATAAAATGATACTAAAAATAATAATAGTTAAGGACTTTAACTAGATTTTTTGTGAAATGATGAGATATAAATTACACCTTTAGCCTCGAAGGAAACATTGCTTAGCTCAAATGTAGGGTTTTTTAAGGGATGACAATGGGCTGGCCCACCAAGATTTTTTAAATAATTTTTAAAAAATTAAAAATTAAACATAATTTATTTTTTAATTAGATTAGGATCTAGGTTGTCTATACCTAAGCTTACCCGAGACCTAACTCTTCTAAATAAAACGATATTGTTTTGTTTAGAATAATTAAAATTTGAATTTATCTGAGCCCAGAATTGAGCTATGAACTGATCCATTGAAAATAACTAAATTTAAGTTTATGAGTCAAAAACTACCATCTTTAAGTTTTTTCAATTCAAAAACGACAAACGTACGGAGAATTGAATATTTTATTTTTCTTGGTCTCCAAGACACTAAGAAACAATAGCACTAAGAATATTCCAATCTCACCCTTATTTTAAGGGAGACATTAAAGACACATGAAAGTACCAAACCCTCATTCGTATCCAAATACATACTAAAAGTCGAAACTAATTACTAACTTGTCGGTTTGAAAACTTGGATATTTTAATTCTAAGTTACTATCTGTGGTCAAATTACACTTGAAATTAGATTATTGGAGCGTAGTTTTCCAGCCTTGACTTTTCTCTCTTCTTAAGTCAAAGCTTCTTGACGATTGACATGAAAAGCAAATCCTCCACGAATATAATTTTTCTTTGTATTCACACAGCAATGTTAGGAATAACGTATTAGTATGGGATTTGGATTGCTCCTGAGTTATCCCACTTTGCTCTCTCTCACTGCCTGCTTTCTCTTCCAACAACTGTGTTCCTCTATTTGTACCAAATTTTATGTCTGACTTTCACTCTCCAGTGGTGAGTCGGTCAACATGGCCGCGGTGGTCCTGAGCTATCCCAATTTACTCTCTCTCTCTTCCGACTTTCTCTTGCAACAACTGTATCCCTATATGTGAACCAAAATTTATGTCTCACTTTCACTCTCTCTCCATGGCTCCTTCCCTATCTTATCCAAAGAACCATTTTCTCTTTTAACCATTTGTCATTTTTCGAGCCAATGCCCCTCGTCATTAAGTTGCAATTAGATCAGCCTCCCACAAGTCAATTCAAAGCCTTGAAAAGGTTATTTCTTTTGAGAAGGCGGGTGTCGCTATTAGCACTCCTTTGATTTATAATAGCACTCCCACCATATTGTTTTAAATGCAAACAAACAAAGTTGCCCTTAACATAATTCTAAAATGATATGGTACTTATCAATTGTCTATCTTCTCTTTTATAAGATATAGAGCTCTTCTTTATTAGTAGTCCAAAAAGCTCCTGCCAGACTCATTCGAGAAACAATAAAATTACAAACAATTTCTAAACAATAAAATTAGATATAGCATGAAAAAAATGTCCCTAACTCACTTTGACATAATTTCTAATGCATATGACATTTATAAAATCCTCTCATTACTTTTTTAATTAAATAAAGATGTTTTCCTTACACAAGAAGCACGTGTATGTCACATAAATATAAAATTATACAGTTCTTTTCAAGATCATCAAATTGCTCATTCCTTTTTTGCTTATGAAAAAAAAAACTCTTTTCAAGATCATATATATATATACAACAAATTAAAACATGGACAAAAAATATCAATAAAATTCTTATGAAGGGCCATCTTGCAATAGTTTAGTAATTTAAAATTAGAAACAATAAAATTACAATAATCCATTAAAAAGAAAAAAACAGAAACTATCCACTATTGATTAGAAAAAAGAAGAAGGCAAATTCAATGATATTCACTTGAATTGTGCCAATAGCTACTTGAGCGAAGTCCAGCTTTTAGAACAAGTCAAAATAAAATTGTAGCTACAAATAGTTAAAACATAATAGTAGTTTATTATTTTGCAATATAAAATGATAACAAATAGTTTCCAAATGAAAAAAATCGTAACATTAATACCTTAATATAATAAAAATTAATAAATAAAAAATTAGATTGAATATAATAAACCATACCAAATTTTTTTCCGTTATGTGGCTTGGACAATCAACTTGACTAGAAAAAGTGCAGCTTGAACCATCATCTTGATTAGAGAAAACAAGCACAGAAGTAGCATCTTTAACCTTGTTGGGGCAAGTTCGACAATCATGGCGACCATCTCTACATATACTACACTTTCTCATCTTCTCTACTATTTCGAACAAAGAAGGATCACGCTTGGTTGAAGTTGTTTTCTTTGCTTCACGAGTTGGCACAACTGGTTCAAGTATCAAAGGAGAAGATGTATTGACATAATGAGAAATTTGACCTCTAACATTTTCCTTTTGATGAAGAGGCAATTGTTGATACTTTTTGTAATCTTTGCAAAAGCTCACTGAATTGGTTCTCTTGATCATCCTTAAAACCTTCCATGAAAGATAAAGAAGTCTTATCAATCTTTCATCAGGTGTATATCATCAAGTTCTAAAACTTCACTATTCATGATGCTCATTCTGTGAGCACAAGGAAGGCCCATTGTCTTCGAGAAATGCCCACTACATAAAAGCAGCAAAGAATTGGATAAAACCAATTCATATTGCTTAAGAAGCTCATCCAACGCAAATATGGACACATGGTTAACAAGCTCCTTAAATAAAGGAATGCAAAATCTGTGTGGAACACGGATCAACTCGCTTGAAAGTTGTGCTTTAATCTCTTTGAATTGATTTTCAACCGCATGACAAATTCTTTCTTTTACCGCAAGAAAATCACCATTTGAGACTTGCAGACAGCGTTTAAGTATGCTATGGGCACCTTCGGCTTTAGAAGTGACTCGATTCCAAAAATGTAGATGTTTTTCTGTCTATGCATCAACAAAATATTCCTTATATGGAAGCCAAGTATGTCGTAGATAATTCAGAGCCCAAGCATATTGTCCAAATTGAACTTCAAAGTGATGCCAAGCTTAAAAAACAATGAATCAGTAAAAGGATTGATCAAGTTTGTCCATTCAGAAAGAAAAGTCGACCAATCATTCGCGTGTTCAAAGTGGCTCTTACAATAAGCGATAAGGCTTTTCTCAATATGCCAAACACATAGCAAATTCATGGTTCGTGGAAACACAATCTCTATAGCTTTCATCAAAGCTAATTCTCGATCGATCACAATAACCAATGGTTCACCATCAACCCGTAATAATTTGCTAAAATTTGTTAGTGCCCAAACATAGTCATCCTTTCTCTCATTCTTTATGAAGACAAAATAGCCATAAAATGGAGTATTGAAACTTGAGACTCCAATAATATCAAGTAATGGCATGTTGTACTTGTTAGTCTTGTATGTGTAATCCACTATAAAAATATTGGAGTAAGTCTTCATCAATATAATGGAACTAGGATGGGCAAAAAACAAATGCATCAAGTGACCATTTTCATCATGTTCAATATCATATATAAAGCCACCTTGACCCAATTCCTCCAATAAAGCTTGGAATTTTGAACGCCCCCCAAACTTTCTGATACGGAAACCCCAAGAAAACAAGGTTCTTGAAACCCCCTAATCCTATTGAATCAAAACCCCAATCTTTCTATTCTAAGAACATGCTAGTTCAAACCCCAATTATACGGAATTGAGACCCAAACCTAAAGAAAATTGAAGAATTGAACACGTCACAAGTGATTACCTTGATAAATGATGCAATCCTTGAAGTAACAATAAGAAGAACACACCTTACTTGAAGAGAACTCTCAATTTCGTTAATCAACCAAAATCTAATGTTTACAAGGATAAAATAAGGTATTTATACCCTTGCCCACGACCTAAACCTAAAAGGAATAGGTTACAAAACCCTTTAATGGTAAAACAAGCCTAATCCTAACTAGTTTAGGAGTTTATAGCCCAATAATGCAATCTGATCCTATTCCACTTAGGATTGGGCTAAACTAACTTAAATAAGATCAAAATAACTTAAATAAACCTAAGGGAGGTGGATGGGCCTAATGGATTACTCTACTTAGGCCCACACACTTGGTTGTCTTGTAATAGGTCCACTTGGCAAAGTAAGCTTGTCTTGATGTGTTGCACCTTGATCTCCATTACCATGGCTTCTTGTATCATTCCTTCCCTCCTCAAAAGGATTCGTCCTCGAATCAGCCCTTACATTATCAAATGGAGAGATCAGAACATTAAATGTAGCGATACTTGATACTCACCGCAAATCAATCCTGTAGGCATTATTATTAATCTTTTCAAGGACTTGGAAAGGCCCATCGCCTCTAGGATCCAACTTGGATTTCCTTTGCTTAGAAACCTCTCTTTCCTAAATGTAACCAAACCCAATCATCGTGCTCAAATTGCATCAACTTTCGCCTTGATTAGCTCTTTGTGCATATGCTTCATTCCGCTTTCTATGTGTTGTCTCGCCTTTTCATGAATGTTGCACCAAATCGCTTTCTTTTGTCCATCTATACTAGTTATCTCACTTAAAGGTAAAGGACACAAATCTAAAGGTGTTAATGGATTAAAACCATAAACAATCTCAAAAGGTGAATAACCGAGAGTAGAATGTATGCTCCCTCTCAAGCAACTCTTCCACTTGCCTTTGAAGCTCCTTTGTCTCCTCAGATTGCTTCATATAATTTGGCGATTAAATTTGAACTCCTGCACGAGATCAATCGATGTTCAATGCCCTCAATGGTGGTAGTCATTTGGGCAACTCATCCGAAAGACATCGAGTATTCTGCAAAACAAGTCTCACAACTCTAGGCACAGAAGGGTCAAGGTCAGTCTCACCATAAAACAACTCCTTGTACATAAGCAAAACCAATGGTTTCTGTGTGTACATGACCTTCCTCAACTATTTTTCTTTTGCAAAGAAGGTACTTTTTTTTGTTCCACTCTTCTTTTCACTCTTCTCTCGTTTTTCAACTGCACCACTCTCTTTCTTTTGCTCACTAGTGCAATTACTCTCAGTTGGGCCCTTGTTCCTATTTTCTTGAATGGCCTCTTTTTCTTTTCTTTTTTTTAAACTCTCAGCCTCTCCAAGTTTTTGTTCTTCCATGGCTTTTGCAAGTCTCAACTGATCCTCATGAACTTCTTTTGGTGAAAGGGGTGCCAATGTGAAGTGTTTCTCCCCCATCTTGAATGAATATCTATTTTTGAATCCATCATGTAGTACACGTCTATCATATTGCCATGGTCTCCCCAATAGTAAATGACCAGCATGCATAGGAATTACATCACACAACACTTCATCGAAATATCTCCCCATTGAGAACGCCACTAGCACTTGCTTGTTCACCCTAACCTCTCCACACTCATTAAGCCATTGCAACTTATAAGGACTAGAGTGCTTAATGAGAGGCAGCCCCAATTTCTCAACTAAAATTGTGTTTGCAACATTGGTGCAACTACCTCCATCAATTATTAAACTGCACATCTTACCCTTAATTAAACATCTGGTGTGGAATATATTCTCCCTTTGTTCCTCAAGCTCTATTTTTTCTTGTACATTGAGAGCTCGCCTCACTACTAATGCTTCAGCTTGGACTGGTTGCTCAACTTCTTCATCAGTGCAATCCTCCAACTCAGGCATATCACTTCCATCATTATCTTCTGATTCAATTACCCCATCTCGCAAATACATGATCTTCCTATTGGGACATTGGTTTGCCCTATGACCTGAACCCAAACACTTGAAGCATTTGATGTCTCTTTGCTTAGTGTTAGGATTTTGATCATTAGATGTAGGCACACCTTTAGAGGCCTTGTCCTTATTGTCATAGGACTTATCCTTGTTCTTTTCCTCCTTCTTTGGCCATTTAGGACCCCAAGAATTTGAAGATCCTGAGGTATTGCCCTTGCTGAAACCTTTTCCCTTCAATTGATTTTCAATCTTCATAGCCATGCTTACCATGTCCTCCAACTCTAAGTATTGATGAAGCGCTAACACATTCGATATCTCTTTATTTAGACCAGCAAGGAATCGAGCCATTGTAGCCTCTCTATCCTCTTCTATGTTAGCTCTTATCATAGCTATCTTCATCTCCTTGTGGTAATCTTCCACGCTCTTTGTGCCTTGCCTCAATGTTTGGAGTTTTTGATGCAACTCCCTATAGTAGTAACTTGGCACAAATCTCTTTTTCATGATGCGTTTCATCTCATCCCAGGTTTCAACAGGTCTTTCTCCAATTCGTCTTCTACTAACCATCAATTGATCCCACCAAACAGCAGCATAATCAAAGAACTCAACTGCCGCTAACTTCACCTTCTTCTCCTCAGAATAATTGTGGCAGGCAAATATCATCTCTACTTTCCTTTCCCACTCTAAGTAGGCATCAGCATCATTCCTTCCTTGAAATGACGGCATCTTCTGTAACACCCCACTCCCGCAAGACCTGAACCCGACATCGACGGTGATATCCAGGTCCGTGCCCCGCGAGGGTGGCGTGCTACATCACCCAGTAGAAAACTCAGTATAACTTTTTTTTTTAAAACACATACTCACACATATTATCGTGAATGCGGAAAACAATTTATATAAACAATTCAATGGCCTTGGGGCCCTGTTTACATTTGTGGTATCAGAGCCCAGAAGTACAATCTTACATGGGCTTTCTAAAAAAAAAGTCAAGTTACGTGCATTTAAGTCAGTTATAGTTCAGTGACCAATTTCCGTTTCTTCGGACCTTCGGTCCGGTGTTTCAGTCATATACATTTACAATTTCTTGCATCCAGCCATATCATATTAAAAGTCACATTCAATGTATCAAAACAGACAATTAACACTTCAATATTAATTTCCCATTCCCTCCGGACCTTTGGTCCGAGGTCTCCAATGTAATTATTCACAAACAGTCACACACAAATGGCACTTCGATAACAAGTTTCCAATACTTCGGACACCTATGGTCCGAAATCAATCAAAGGTAAACATACATAATCCCTCCATTATCTCCACATGGCATCAATGCGTCATATTAAACATACATAGATTGAGAAACCAACTAGGTTACTCACCTGTACTTCCGAGCTAATATCTGGAAGTCTCAGTAACGTCGGTAGATCGACGCTCCAAATGTGCCTCTATGATAATCAGAAAATATAACCATTACCTTTTCTCCAATCAGAACTATTTAATAATGCATATGAAGCAATTTGCAGGTGCACAATGCATGTTCATGATATTCCTGGCCCTAATCCTATTTTTTTTCTATTACAAAAATCCGTCTAAAAATTAGAAACCTATTGGCGCTGACGGTGCGCAATTCAGACCTCTATAGGTCCCCAATTAAATAGAACAGTGATTAACGACTCCGTTACTCGGAGCCACGTCAATTTCCCGTCTAAAAATTCCCAATTTCTCACAAAATGAAATTCAATAAGTTACAAATCCGATGCCTCAAGAATCAGGTCAATCGGACGTCGGACGGAAAAAAAAATTGATAAAAGAATCATCAAATACCAAAAAAATCGAATAATAATGAAAATAGCACCTGCCTCGCGGGGCCAACTGGTCCGGCCTCGTCGCTAGGGCGAGGCGTCGCCCTAGCGATGTCGTACCTATAAGCCTCGTCACTAGGGCGAGGCGTCGCCCTACTGACCGGGCGCGATTCCAATTTCCATTCCCTTTTTCCTGATTTCTAATCCAACTTTCAACACTCATAGCTCTTAGCACACAATTCAGAAAATACAAATTATACCTTGTTGGAAAGATCATAAAACCTCTACAATTCTCAAAAAGACCATAAAAATTAATTTCACCACTAAGGGTGTCAAAAATCCCTTCAAAGCTACTGCCTACTCAAATCCCATTAAAACAGAACAGTACATTGCATATTCCATAGCTCTCTGATTCTTCAGCCCAAAATTACCACATAAATATGCTCAATAAGTTCATAATGTCATCTACAACTTTCACGAACAACCCAAAATCAGATTCCATAATTAACTAGATCAAACAATTCCACAAAGAGTCTGTCTATTGAAATCAACCAATCTGGACAGTAATTTTCCAATCAGCATAACTCTTAGCAAAAATGTCAAAAAATTCACTACCTTATATCCCTGAAAAGATAAGATCTCAAACTTCAATTTTCATGCAGAACTCAAAATCCAATTCAATTTCTAACAATTTCAAAACTGTCATACAAGTTACTGCCATGATCAGCAATTCATAACCTAATGCAGGTTCACTGTTTGAAAAATCATAACTCCCAAATATGAACTCTAAAAATTACACAACATATATCATTTTCAAGATAATTCCTTCCTCTGAAACTTTGCAGAAGATCACTCACACCAATTCAGTTCACATAATTTGCTAAAATTGCTTCCAATCCGCAAGCTCACAAACTCAACACTTAGGCTAGGTTTCATCAAAATGCTCAAAACCAGTCAATAGTAATCAGTTCATATCTCCCAATATACAACTCGAAAATTAGCAAGATCAGTGGAAATGGAAAGCTAACTCAATATGATACAACTTCCATGAAGACCATTTTCCCAAATTCCATCTCAATTAATTTAGAAAAATCAGCAAAATAATCAGGTCATATATGCAGGTACTGTTCACAGACCCTACAAACAGAAACTTTCCATGCAAAGATTCACCCTTCTAACATTACAATTTAACAACACCTATTTCACACAAAGTTGAAGACAACATCCCAAAGTTTCATTGGGCACAAACCTCACCTCATTTTCTCACCTACACAATTAGTTATGATCAAAACATTACAATAGGTCAAAGATTCATTTTCCAGCTTTCAACATTAACCTAACTCCTATCACTTCTAATATCAATAACACATCACTAAGCATCCACTTAAACCTCTAATTCAGCCACAAACTCAACACAACAATTACTTATATACTTACACAAAAGTTGGCAGCACACATATACACAATTCCCATACTTTATTTCCATTCATTACACATCATAAACATCATTCACAACCTTACTTTCACATTCTTTACCTACTCTATCCATTTTCCTCACACAAGCATACATTTTAACCCATACAAACCTACCACTATCTTTATAAAATTAATACACAATCAATCCCCATGAATGCTTCTAACTACTAATTAAAGAACACAATACACAATTCTTACCTTAAACAAGTTACAAGCTCTTCAATTCTTTAATTACTCAACTAACTCACCAACCCCTCCACTTCATTTCACCCTACACAAACATCACCAAAATCATCACATTCTATCTAACAATATATATCTCTATAATCCCATCATAAAAATTCCATCAAAAATTAGAAAACTATAGCCACTGACAGCACTCAATTCGGACCCCGATCGGTCCAAAAATAAATAAAACAGTGACCATAGAACAATTTCCCGGGGCTTCAAGCCCAATGTTTCAGAGCCACTGGCTCAACGCAATGTGCCCGTTACTGGGACAGTTTCAGGCGCACGGTCACAACAACGTAATGAAAATGGAAAGGGTCTCATGTGCATTGCATATATGGTATGATTGAATTTGGATTGTATGAAAGGTGATACGCCTTACATTTGTGAAATGTAATGGTATGTATTATTTGAGATTACATTTGTGAATCGTGATCGTATGTGATATTTGGTAAGCTGATTGAACATGCATGAATTGAGTGAACCATCGATGATGGTTTCTCACTGAGTTCGCAAAACTCACCCAAAATTTGCATCTATTTTTCAGGAATTGAAGAGTACGCCGTTAGTGAACCGGGAGTATGATTACTACAAGAGAGTCGGTGTTCGATGTCGGGATCAATTCACGTCTGCATTTGTGTCATTTTGACTTATGTGTAAATTTATACTCCGCAAAAATAGTACTGAATTGTTTGAGGGCCCTAATTGATAAATATTGTTTGAAAAGTGATCTTTGATAAAGAGTAAGACTGAAATGGGGTTTCGTATCACGGGCCCGAATCGATTATTTTAATTCCGCGCACTCGACTGTTTCAAAAACAAAAAAAAATATCATAATGAGTTTTTGCACTGCATTGACTGCTCTAGCATACCACCCTCGCGGGTCGCGAGCTCGAATATCGTCGTCGATGTCGGGTTCGGGTCTCGTGGGAGTGGGATGCTACATCTTCATTTTGATGCTGCCAATGTTTCTATCTACTCTTTCAGTCTCTTCCTCCTCTCTGCCTCTTTCAGCTCTTCCTCTATAACCAACTCTATTTTGGCCTCTATCTCCTCTACCACCTCTTGCATTATTTCGAGCTCCATACCACTCTTCCTCATCAAATCCATCTTCATCTTGCTCCTCCTCATAGTGATAATGATTATGAAGTGGAGGGTTCTCTCTTCTTCTTGCCCATTATTCCTCAAGATTCACTTGAATAGTTCTAAGAAGTCTATCTTGTCTTTCAAAGTTTCTATCTTCTTTGCTCGAACTTGTCTTTGACTTCAAGGAACATAGTCTCTATTTTCTTGAACTGATTTTGCATTGCTTCAAGAGTAAAGAATGTATTTTGTTGGTCCTCTTCACTCCCATCACTCTTTCCATCTTTATTGCTATTATGAGACATGATCAATTCCTGCAAGAAAACGTTAGAAACCTCACAACACTCCCTCACGTGTTTCTCTCTAAAACAAAATTTTTCACTCGTGTTTCACACAATAAAATGGCTTTTCACTATATAATCTCACACTCTTGCCTTTTTCCACTCAAGTGCCTCCTTTATGTTACTTTTCAGGATCACTTCAACAAGATCAAGGAAATCAACAAGCAGCAAGTTTAAGTAGAAAGCACAAAGATAGCAAGCCTAACAAAGAAAAACGAATAGATGAAACAAATCTAGAAGCAAAATATTATACGGACAGAAAATAAATCAAAGTGCCAATACACGGATAAAGAGTAGTGTAGGCAACGATTCTCAGTCAATTGAACAATTATGAGTGCAACAATTGTTCAAATCAATGTAGAAGCAAAGACAGTACCAAAACAAGAAATAAACTAGGAAACAAAGAAAGACACACAAAATATGACAAAACTCACCAACCCAAGACCAATTTTTTTATTTTAATATCCCAATCTACCCAAAGTTCCAAGAATTGAACAAAAGATTCAAAGAAATCGCTTCTTGATAGATTCTTGAATGAAAGAAGGACAATCTTAATGAATCTTGACCGATAAGAACAACTGAATGAAAGACTAAACAAAGATTCAAAGAATCACAATCTTGGATGTTTCTTGATCATTCTTGAATTTTTTTCTTTTCTTTATACTGCTCACTTTTTTGTTCTATTTTCACCCTTTTTTCTATTTTTTGCTTTTTTGTTTTTTTTAATTTTGATCAAGAAAACAAACAACCAATTAAGGAAACAAGAACACAAAGAACCAATAATGGCGATTCGCTCCAAGCAATTTAAACCCTTTTTTTTACCTTTCTAAGGAATTCAACAAAGAAAACAATGAAAGATACGTATGAGTTCAATAGAATTAAGCCAAAGCTCGATACCAACCGATACGAAACTCCAAGAAAACAAAGTTTTGAAACCCCTAATCCTATCAATCAAAACCTCAATCTTTCTTTTCTAAGAACATGCTAGTTCAAACCCCAATTATACGAATTGAGACCCAAACCCAAAGAAAATTGAAGAATTGAACACGCAACAAATGATTACCTTGATAAGTGATGCAATCCTTGAAATAACAATAAGAAGAACACACCTTACTTGAAGAGAACTCTCAATTTCGTTAATCAACCAAAATCTAATGTTTACAAGGATAAAATAAGGTATTTATACCTCGCCTACGACCTAAACCTAAAAGGAATAGGTTACAAGACCCTTTAATGCTAAAACAAGCCTAATCCTAACTAGTTTAGGAGTTTATAGCCCAATAATGCAATCTGATCCTATTCCACTTAGGATTGGGCTAAACTAACTTAAATAAGATCAAAATAACTTAAATAAACCTAAGGGAGGTGGATGGGCCTAATGGATTACTCTACTTAGGCCCACACACTTGGTTGTCTTGTAATAGGTCCACTTGGCAAAGTAAGCTTGTCTTGATGTGTTACACCTTGATCTCTATTGCCATGGCTTCTTGTATCATTTTCTTTTATAATTTTAGCCTTTGTGTAATAAAGAGTGTGAGATATTGCACGAAGATTCGAGTGTCTTGACCTCAATGAAGTGATTATTTGCCTTGGAAGTGCACCTGTTGAAGTCATTTCTTTGATAAGCCTAACTTCTTCTTCTGAAAATCGGCGAGCATAAGGGTGTGCCAACAAATCATTTGATGGCTCATGATTATGTGATATATTTTTTAACTCGATTCTCCAAGTACCATCAAGATTCATTTTTTTCCCAAATCTCGAATGGACAATTTATTATACGAGAAGCACCCTTTCTTTTTCTTTGCTCAATCAGTACATTAGTACCTCTATAAACTCCTTCCCTATCGCACCCAATAATAACATATTTATCCTTCTTGCATTTATCAAGAAACTCTTCCCGATTTGCATATACTTTTGTTGGAAGATCTAGCAATTCATTATTATCAATTAATTAAACAATTAAAATGCAATTGTAATTATCGAACTATAAAATGACATGAATTCTAGTGGCTCAAGATAGTACCATAAATTATTGATGAAAAATAAATAAACACATGCCCATGTATTTATAACTTTACAAAAGAAATAAGCATATCGAACTAAATTAGATGGGTTCTTTCTTACCATCAAGAATGACGTCCATTAAATTGTATTTCAGAGAAGCTCCATGTTCAATGTTCCTTTCTTGACTTGGACCCAAGCTGTATATCTCATCTGTCCTTGAATTTTCTTGTATATCAAATGGTTCTTCCATTGAATATAACAAAAGAAAAGAGTTTTGTTGTACTAGGCAGCTATCGAAAAAGAAAGGGTTTGAAAGTGACTAAAGCTGTTTCTCGAATGAGTCTGGCATGAGCTTTTTGGACTACTAATATGAGACTGGTAGGAGCTTTTTGGACTACTAATAAAGAAGGGCTCCATATCTTATAAAGGGTAAGATAGACAATTGATAAGTACCATATCATCCCAGAATTATGTTACGGGCAATTTTGTCTGTTTACATTTAAAACAATCTAGTGGGAGTGCTATTATAAATCAAAGGAGTGCTAATAACGGCACCCTGAAAAGGCCTTTTGTTCTTCCTGCATTCAAGTGATTGGACTTATTGCCAGCTGTGGCATGCACAAGAGTGTTTTTCAACTTTGAGGCTCAGGTTTATTTATTTATTTATTATATTAGATAACTTAGCTTAATTAGACTAATCCTAAACTCTTAAGATCTTACCCTAGGAGTTCTAAAGGATATAAACTTGAAACTCCAAAATCCTTCATATTCCTATATAGCCTATATATTTTTGCGCACAAGAAATTTTCGCATACTTAATGCTCAGCTTAGTTAGTGGATTTTTGGCTTCTCTCACCGAAATCAATATTTGGTTTTGTGTAAACTGTAAAATTAAAAAAAAAGAGTGAGAGGAGACAGATCGGAAGGGAGGGGGTATTTTTATTTTTTATTTACAAATAAATTCTTTAACTTTTTTAATTTTATGGAACCAGCTACTAGACGACTCATATTGTAAATATCGGCTAGTACTGACCAATTTCAATGACTGATATCAAATAATTAAATTTTGTGTTATTTTCTAGCCAATACTAATAGAAAATCTATCCAAATAATATTTTATTAATTAAGAATAAAATTAATATTTTTAGGCATTTTCAAACTTTATATTTTGGAAGATTTTCTATTAGTATGTTGCCGTTGTACCTTCAAAACGTAAGGAGAAATGCTAATAAATTTCATAACAAAACTATAAACTTCTAATTTTGAATAATTTTTATACGAGTCTTCAATATTTTAAAATTTAAATTAATTATTTAAAATTTAAAAATAGGATAACTCAATTTAAAAACTATCCCAATTAAAATTTTATTAATAAAATAACATAAAGACTAACATTCAAAAGAAGTATTAAGACTTTCTCTCATATATTTTGAATACATAATTATCAATGAATTTATTAAAATTTAAAAATTGAAACATAAATCATATATTTTTATTAAATTATCTTATTCTTAAAAGTAAAGAATTTTCAATTTTAAAAATTTTAATTAAAATTGATAGACGCCATGCAATGTGTATATATATTATATATATGTCATTACATGCATCTACTTGATCATATATAAACAGCTGAAGTTAGAACATGAAACGTCATAGATATAAACAACCTTCCAAGAACAGAGACAAGATCATAGATATAAACAACCTTGCACGAACACAGACGAGATGGAGACAAAATTCATCGGTTTCCCGATGAATTTTGGTTTATTTATTTAGTTTTGATATAAATAAGCAAAACCCATTTGCCGTTTTGCGATTCTATATAGCCCGTGGCAAACAAATCATAATCCAACTTGTTATATGGAACAAAAATAGTTGTCATTTTACAAGTTGCATTGTTGAACTAAGTTGGTATCATGACTTGGTAACTTCGCTTTTGATATGAACATGTTCTGATACTGATCTTTCTACATCTGTGTTTAGATACTTCATGGACAATAATATTCATCCCTACATTATGGCATCATTACTCACTCCTAAGTGGTCCAACCGTGTTTGCTCTTCCAATAACCCCACTTAACTTCTTGAACCGTATTTTCCAAGTGGATGTTAAAGTGGTCAATTTAGTTGATTGACTTTAGAGTAGATTTCATAATTCTTGAATAATAATTCATTATGTCATTGTCATTTAGCATCAAAAAGTTCTGTAATGCTAAAGTGATCACTTTAGTTGACTGACTCTGGAGTAGACTTCGTACTTCTTAAGCAATAATCTTCGTACTTCTCGAACAATAATTCATCATCTCATTGTCATTTCACAAGTTGATTAACAAGCCTCACTATAGGAAAATCTCTCTCGGCAAAATCCTCTGCTCTATTTTATAAGTAAGGAGAAAAGAAAAACAAAGAAAGATTTGGATTTGTTAGGAAACAAATTTTATGCAATTAATGTCTTAATTCTTTATTAATATTATTAATCTTACATGATTTCATTTTTCTTAAATAAATTGGTGATTGATAAAATTTTTTATGGATCCCATAACCATATATAAAAATAAATTTGTGTATTCCATCTATATTTATACATTTGTATCATGTTAAAATGCATGATGCAAAATCCTTATTGCATGAAACCAAAATTTCATTTTACAAATTACAGTGTTGAACAAGTGGTCCAACGTGTTTGCTACCATATTTCATATCATGGTAAGCTTTTCAATAAAAATTAATTACGGTTTACACCGGAGATAATCGAACAGAGCCTTTTGGTTTAGCTGTGGAGTAGCAATATTGCCTCTGAAGTGAATTAGAAGAAATGCTCTCCATTCTCCAAGTTACCAAAAAAGATATATATATATATATATAAGATTTGGACTAGTTATGAAAGGAATTTCTGTGTCCTACTACAAGAAAAAGGATAATTAGCAATGAAAACTACGGACAAAAAATGTCTATTACTGATGGAATTTAACGATAGCCAAAAGGCGTCGTTAAATTGGCTGTATGAAAATTTATCGACAGATGGTGTTAACCGTTAATAGTATCCGTCGGTGAATTTTTCCGACGGTTTAAATGTTCCGTCGGAAAATATATTACAATTTATAGACTATGGTTTATTATATTTGCCGACAATTTATTATTGTCGGTCGGTAAATATAGCTCCTTTCACTGTCAGAAAATAAAATATTGACGGTCAATATAGCTCATTTTAACGAGAAAGTACAATGCAGTCTGTAAATAAAATTGGAATTTTTTTTTAAAAAAATTCAACATTAAATTTTATTTCATGATTTTATGAATAATGCATAATAGGAATTATTTGTGCATCATATTCTGATTTATTTATATATTTAATTTATTTAAACAGAAAGTTATTTGATGATATAGATTTAAAATTTTCTTAATTGATAATAGAAACATTAAATTGTATATAATAAGTCGTAATTCAAATCAAAGAACTATAACAATCCTATTATCTTGGTAACCGCAGATGGTCTAAGGTGCTACCTTTTCCTTTCAACTCATCTACCTCATTCCACAGTTGACTTATGTACCTCATCGTCTATTGCAACTGACTTGTCAATGTCTGCATAATGTTTACCACCCATCGCATCAAGATATGTCTGAGTCTCATCAACAGCCTGTTCGTGCTGAGACTGTCATTGAATGCTTTCTTGTATTTGTCCTATTAGGAAGCAATGTTTATATTAGTAAGTGATAATTATTAAGAAATAATAATAAATCATTAATTTTACATACATTTAGTTCTCTACATCGATTGTTCACGAATGTCACACTGTCATGCTTCTTCGTGTGAGTGTGTAAAAATATCTTAGTAGGTATAGGTCGCATGCCTATAGACTTTTCCTGTATGCTTAACCTACAATGTTAGATGTGAACTAGATTTTATAAAAATTTTGATGAGTTTTCTTTATTTTACTATATTTCCTCTAGTGAACAAATAAAATAACTAAACACGACCATATATGACACTGGACATTTATACCATTATTATTATCTATAATACACATATTTTCATTTCAACATTCACTCATCAATTTAAATTGAAATGCAACAAAGTAAAACATTTACAATATAAGTGTCAAGTTTAGATACTTACAAGTCTCTGTACATGTTCGTGGTGGGTAATTAATCCTTCTGTATATACCGAAAGACTCTCTTCTCCCGGGCCTCCACTTCTGTTGGTAGAGTTAAGCCTTGAGATGGACATTGCCTCCGGGCTTGTCCAATACTTCTGCCAATGACTTCATATTTGCTTCGAAATATAAGGCGCTCATACATCAGCCTTATGTATCACACCAATAAAATCATGATAATATGTACAAGCTCGCCTCTCCCATATTTTATGTATGATCGTGTCGAAACCAGAACCCTAGAAAATTTCTTTTTGCAAAAAAAGGAAAATTTCTTTATATAAAACTATTATAATGTAATAATATTTATTTAATTAATGCATACATATTAATATAAGAAAAAAATTAAATTGTACCTCAAACTTCTGAAAGTAAAATCTCTTTGTAGTCTGAGAGATATTCTTCCACACATAACCTTCATGATTAAATAGGCATACAAAAGGTAGGAATAACCTTAACGAATCTTCTAAAGAAGATGCGATTCTTCTTGAGTCATCAACGTGTCTTAAGAAGGCTTGAGAATTAAACATAAGATGGATATCGAAAGGATGATGTTTCTTTTTTGCTTGTTTTTAGCATACATATATTGATTAATGAATTATGCTTAAGGAACAATGTTGGATGATTTTGGCCTACCCATTACAAACATATGCTCATATGGTTGAATGATTAAGAGATGATCCTTGAGAAATCTGAATGTTATCCTGAGTAAGTTAAATAGTTTTGAATACTAAAAAGTTTTATTCTCAATCAAAGTTTAAAGAAGAAACTTAGGGGAAAACAATATTCCTAAAGAGTGTATAGATGGGACTGACCAATTTGACACAACTTGTCATCCTTCTTTACCTTCTTTTCTCAATAAGAAGTCGAGAAGACTAAAAAGTCTAGAAGAAGGGATAACGGTGAAGAATCATGAAATTCAAACATAGTAAGCGAGGTAGGAGGAATTGTGAGATGACAAGAAAAATGAAAGAAACATCTTGATGGGTAAATCTTATAACAATAAGGTTGGAAAAAATGTATCCCCTTCTGAAACTTATAAGAGATACTAACCATTTTATATTAATAAATTTTATGCATATAAATTTAGGTGCAGCAATTTCAGTTAGACAAAAATAAATGAGAACAATAATTCTATTACTTGACTTAAAGTTTTAGTAAAGGTGTTGACAACATTATATCTATATGTTGAACCTACAAATTGATGAAAATTCCATGTTCAATGGAGATTCATAATAAATGAAACAATAGCAATGTTTCAAGTTTAAGAGAGGCTTTCTAAACTAGAGCCTAATAACTTAATTGACCATATTCTTGAAAACGATCTAGAAGGGGGGTTGAATAGATCTTTGAATCTTTTTCGCAAAGTTATACAAAAACAAATAGTTAATACACACTAACAATTAATCAAATTAAATAAAAAGAGTAGGGAAGAAAGACAAACATTGTTACTGTTTTTATAGAGGTTCGGTGCTAAGACCTACGTTCTCTACCTAAGCTCCCACTTAGGATTTTGGCAAAACACTTTATACTGTACACTTTTTAGTTCAAGTGAACTTTTCTACACCACTTGAATTTCGCTCAAGCTACACCTTACAATCGATTTGTCTTCCGGCACAAATCCTACCTCACAAGTGATTATCCTCTAATCACTCAACTCACAATAATCACAATGATAAAAAATTGAAATGATAATACTTAGTACAGCTTAATAGAATTAAGAACAAACTAAGAACAAAAATTGAGAGCAAATATGGAACTATGTGACTTTTCTTCACTTTGGACTTGTGTATATGATCATTTGATGTTCCAATATTTATTTGCAGACTCCAAGGTGATTGTAGTCGTTGGAGAAGTCTTCTAGCTGTTGTATATTGCTCATAGCTGTTGTAGTATGATTTTCTTCCCATTTGTAATCAATTGACTCGGTCAGATTTTGTTCAGCTGCACCTGATAGTCGACTAGTAGCTTATAGTCAACTTGTCTCCAAAGCATCAGTCGACTATCACTAACGTTTTTCTTAAACTTTTTGCTTCGCTCTTCGAATAGTGGACTAGTGTGATGATAGTCGACTAGTGCACTTATCCAACTGATTAATAGTCGACTTGTATCATTCTGGTCGACTTGTCTGAGCTCCACATAACAGATATGATAATTATTAGTCGACTGGTAACCTATTGGTCGACTAGTCTGGCTCCATCATACATATCTAGCATAGTCTTCAATCTTTGTTTGTTGGGATACGAATTTGAAATATTCACAACGAATTGGAAATATTCACACTTGATTTGCACGATGTCTATCTCTTAAACGTTGAAGATTATTGCTATCTTGATTTGTATTAATCCTTTATTTGAATATCAATCCAAAATACGTGAAATTATTTCTTAACTAATTCTATACATTTTATTATTATCAAAACATAGAAGGATTTAATTTGTCAACCACCATTGGTCCAACAATTCTATCAACAAATGGTTACATTGTTTCTTGGAAATAAAAGGATATGGATTTTATGAAAACAAAGGATGACTTTCTAGGAAATCAATATAAATGTTGCATAGAGCATAATTGAAGTTAATAGATCTATACTTTTATACATAGTGCAAAACTTGATAATATTGCAGGCATGGTCTCAAAACTTGATAACATAACGTCCTTTTTACTCATAGGGGTGGTTTTCAAAAGGTAAATTAGATTAATAATTAGGTACATTTAGGGACTAACTACATTAAATACCAAAGCATATAAAAATACTCAACATACAAGTTAAATACCCTTAAAATTATGCTAAGAACATTTGCATATGCAACTTGAATCACTTCACAATAACAAGATCCATAATGATACTTTGGATCTCATGCAAACATGCTCATATAATCATTTAATGAATCAGAATTATAAGAAAATCAATAAAAATAATAAATGTAGCTTGTATTGTGGTTCATATGCAAGAAAAAGAAGGCTAAGGCTTAAATTTGTTAACTAAGGGATATCAAAACTATAAGGCTTTTCAAGAATTCAAAATGGTTAGTCTAAATTGTCTTATTATTTTAATGTATCTAGCTAGTCTAATGATATGTTCTCAACATGTATAAAAACCAAGTTGTAGAGTATCAAATTTTGTAACAATCACTCAATTTAGAAAATGGAGCATAAAATTTGAATGCTTATAAGCCTAAAAGCTCACAATTTTAAATAAATTGTATTGGATCATATTTCATTTTCAAAATCAATCATCATAAATAATTAATCAATATTTAGTAGGAAGATCTTAACCATTCATGTATGTTTTCCTATTTCAATTCAATCTAAATCAATGATTCATGAAAACTCAAATAATTCAAAGACAAATTTCAAAACAAATTGAAACGCCTAAAAAGACAAGTCAACAAACAAGAACTAAAGCAAGCTTTAATATAGCTAAAATTATAAAAGCAAGAATAAAATCATCAAATAAGTCTAAACACTTAAAAATATTATTTGATACATTATTCTTAATCATCAAATAAGGCTAAATCATCAAATAGGCTCACTCATTAACTCATTCTTTGATACAAATCAACTTCATCTTCACACATTAACAAATTTTTCAAACAAGAGGCATTCCATCAAACTTCACAAATCATCCTAACTTCACAAGCAAATTTGAAAACTGAACCTTCTAACACTAACATTTTAACCTTAAATGTTTTTATTTATTCACAAAATATTCAAACATAGGAAACAAAATACTCAATCATACTAAAAAATACCCAAACCATGGTGAAACTTTATACCTCCACAAAATGCAAAAATGGTGGGAGAAGACGACGAGCTTCCGACGCACCACCAACTGACGACAACACATAAGAGAAGAAAACGCAGTAGGGAGGAGAAGAAGAAAGAAGGAAAGCCATCGATTAGGGTGGAGGGATGTCTCAGGTGTATTTTAACGTTACCAAAACAACATCGTTTAGTGTTAAACCAAACAACATCGTTTTCTTTAAGTTAATAATGTTGAAAATTAGTGAAATTTTCGTCGCTAATTTTCATCACTAATTTTTCGTCAAAAAAGCCATCAATTCCCACCTTAATTGTCGACGATATTGTTCCATCGTTAAACTATTTTTCCCGACAAATTTTTTGATGGACTAATAAAAATCGCAATAGTTTTTAGTCCGTCATTTTTTCCATCACCAATTCCTATTTTCCTTGTAGTGCACAATACATTAAATATTACCAATCATCAGTTTTTTTCTAAATAAATTAGTAGTCTATAAAATTTCTTTCATTAATTTATGTTGTATTATATATTTTGTAAATTTTAAAATGCATCATATAAAATTCTAATTGCATAAAAATATTACATAGTTATATATTATTTAGATGTAAAGTATACAATAGTAGTTTCTTCCAAGATTGATAAGATAAGGAATTGTTAAAAATTATATATTTAAATACAAAGTGCACAATATTAATTTCTTCTATAACTTAAGGATTTGTTAAAAATTATATAATCATAATTCAAGTTTTTTGAAAATTGAAAAGAAATATAATTATAGTTATCACAATGAGTTGAAGACATTACGCATATTCACCGTAATATTTACATAATATTT
The DNA here is from genome assembly GCA_029891385.1 of Erythroxylum novogranatense. Lineage (NCBI taxonomy): Eukaryota > Viridiplantae > Streptophyta > Magnoliopsida > Malpighiales > Erythroxylaceae > Erythroxylum > Erythroxylum novogranatense. The sequence goes on along the minus strand of CM057226.1, from coordinate 106,884,306 downwards.
TTGTACAATTCTTTGAAAGTCAAATAAAAATCTTATTTTGAATTCACAAGAACAAATTAATATCTTTGTCCTAGAGAGTTTAAAAACATATTGACAAAGGCAGAAAGTTGCTTGAACTTTCTAAAGGTGAATTTTACGTATTTTATTACATATATGAATAAAATATTATCATTTTGCATTAAAATATCATTCACATATTTTAAATTGAATTATTTAATTTAAAATTTTAAGCACTTAATTTAAAATTATACAGTAAAAATTAGTAAAATTACGGCTTCATCAGCATAAGTTCTTCTGATTTTTTTTCCTTAATTATTCCTATATATGAAATTAAAGAAATGGATATTTCATTGTGAAATTTAATCTAATCTATTAGAACAACTGGTGGCGGAGAATGCAGGTGACCAACGGGGAGCCGCCCATGTTGACCTCTGGAAGAACTTCCATGTCTACAGATACTTGTCAAAGGCACTTCTAGGAAGGTGAAAATTGCCAGACGCCATGCAATATATTGTCATTGCATGCATCACTGAAGCAGAAGACAAAAAACATCATAGATATAAACAACCTTCTACGAACACAAAGACAAGACCAGGAAGAGAGAGAGAGAGAGAGATGAAGAGGAGGGCTGAGGAAGAAGATGTGGTGATAATTGGAGGAGGCATTGCAGGGTTAGCAACTGCTCTGGCTATGAAGAGAATTGGGATTAGGGCTTTGGTCTTGGAAAGATCAGATCGTCTAAGAACTTCTGGAACAGCCTTAGGTCTCTTCCCAAATGCTTGGATCGCACTGGATGCTCTTGGTGTCTCTCACAAACTCACTTCTGTTTACGCTCCTTTGTCAAAGTAAGTAGACTACTTCATTCCTCCTTCCCTCACACCTAGGATTGACTTTAAGATTAGAATCGGGCATGGGTCGGGCTTCTGATGACTTTTGGTTCGTCCAAAACTTTGATCGAGATCTGAGTTAGGCTATATGAGACAAACTCAATCGAATTTTAGACCCAAATCAAGTCATGTTTCTCCTAGGACCTTACAACTATTACTATTCTCATCACAACTCTTAATATTAAGAGATCTATCAATCCATCTAAAGTTGTTAGAGAAAAGTATATAAAATTGATATAAATAAACAAAACCCATTTCCCCTTTTGCTATTCTTTTTTTTTTATAAGAGGGAGAAAGCACAACCTAATTCGTGACCTGTGGGGTATCAACCCGGTACATGTCCTTTAAGAGGAGACTAAGAGATCCCGAAAGAGGAGAAGATAAATAATGAATGCCTAAACCAAAACGTCCCGCATGAGCCGCTAACCAATCCGCGCAACGATTTCGTTCTTGACAGACGTGGCAGTATTGAATCAACCATGGTTGGTTAAAAAGAGCTCGAATTGATTGAACTAGAGATGTAGGAATGTACTTCCTTGAATGGGAAGAGGAAAGAATATTAATGACTTCCAGAGAATCTACCTCGAATTCGACCTGACGATACCCCAAATCCCATGCCATGGATAAACCCGTGTAAACCGCCCATAACTCGGCATCTAGAGGGGAGCACTGTCCAATATTCTACACCTAAAGTCTCTCACTTGTTGACTGGTTCAGTTTATAGGTATAGTCCACTGATGATAAGTTTTTATTTTATGGTAGGGGCTATGTAACCAACGTGGCAACTGGAGCTATTCAAGAAGTAACCGTAAATGGAAACAGGTTTGGACCTTGAATTCATAAAACACTTTTTGTTTAAATTCCAGTCTTCAGCAACTGTTTCTTTTGACTGATTAAACGTACTACTTTGATGTTCGATCAGGGCTGACAAACTCCATGGTCCTCGAGCAGTTCATCGTACAACTCTACTAGAGGCTCTGGCAGAAGAACTACCACCTGAATCCATTCGTTTTTCTTCAAAGCTCGTGTCCATCGAGAAACAAGACAAAGGGGATGATTCCATTGTCATTGTACGCTTGGCAGATGGATCTACCACTAAATCAAAGGTTTGTTCCTCAAATTAACTTAATTATCATTTATAGCTTTGGATGGTTGGTCACGTAATTAGCAAATGGAACTTGAAGCTAATTCCTTCACGTTTTGGATATGACAGATCTTGATAGGCTGTGATGGGGTGCACTCAGCTGTGGCTCATTGGCTAGGACTTAGTACACCAGTTGACTCCGGCCGATCTGCAGTTCGTGGCTTGTCAGTTTATCCTCAAGGGCATGGCTTCGGACGTGAAATCCACCAATTTGTGGATGTAGGCAAAAGGGCTGGTGTTATTCCACTTAATGACAATGAGCTTTACTGGTTTCTCAGCTGCCAAACTCCTCCAGCAGGTTAGCAAGTTGTAGATTAAATGTTAGTCCCTTTAACTCACACTAACCAAAGTAATAGTGGAAGAAGATTACGAAATAACAATATATAGCTTCCGTTTGAGCGAGAATTGATATCATAGTATTTGGTTTCATTTCAGGGGAACCACTTGCAAGAGAGCCAGAGTTAGTACAAAGAGAAGTAATTGAGAAGTTCGCAAAGAACTTTCCTTCAACATATCTGGATGTGGTCCAGCACGCCGAAGTTTCATCATTGACATGGGCTCCATTGATGTTGAGGTATCCATGGGACGTAGTCTTTGGAAAACTAAGCAAAGGGAACGTTACGGTGGCCGGAGACGCCATGCATCCCATGACTCCTGACCTTGCTCAAGGTGGCTGCTCAGCATTAGAGGACGCAGTTGTGTTGGGTAGGCACATGGGCAATTCATTGATAAAAAATGGTAGACTTGTTCCAAAGGATGTGGTTCAAGCTTTAGATGGGTATGCAAGAGAAAGGAGGTGGCGCGCTGCCGCACTCATCACCGCGTCCTATATCTCAGGGAGAGTGCAGCAGGGCGGCGAACGGTGGTGGATGAAATATTTGAGAGATTCCATCTTCTACAAGTATGTTTTTGCCAGAATGATTGCTGTTATGCATCATGATTGCGGAAAACTTCCAACTGTTCTTGACGATCAAATCTATCAATCGAACGAAAGAGAGTAGAATTACAATTGGTTGTGTTAAGAATAATCATTTCTCTATTCAAGAATTAGAATATAGTATGATGCCTTAAGCAATTAGCATTTGCTTAGTTTTGGATATAAATAACAAAAATAATTGAGTTGTAAAAAAGTTTGAGAAAAATTTAAGATATTTTTATTAGAGTTATATGTAAAAAATATAATAAAATTTTTAGCATATTATATAATTAGTAAAAGAATTCTTTTTTGAAATAGTAAAAGAATTCTTAAATTGTATTTAAGTGTTAAAACATTTAATTAAATTGTTAGTTTTTTTAATAAGTAACATAAAGGTGTTTAAAGAGTTTCTTTTGACTTTAAAATAAAAAGATACGAAAATTTTATTATAATTAGACTAAAATATACCTAATAAGAGTTTCATTGATACAATGCCAGGCAAGGTTCAGTAGTATACAATCTTACTCTTACTTAATAGAGACTTTCTATAATAGATACGGTACTTTGTTTTTGTTCAAGACATAATCGTATAAGTATAAGACGTTCAAATGACCAAAAACAATAACAACAATTCAGTAAAAGTTTTATTGATATACAAGATTTGAGGATATTTAGTAATATATAGTCTTATACTTAACTGATAAAGAGATTGCTTCTGATTAATACGCGTAAAATAAAATGTTCAAAAGAGATATCCCAAAATGTGTACCTAATGCCATAGACCTTAAATTGACCAATATTTTGATTTAATTTTCTAACTTTATGGTTTAATTTGTTTTAATAATTCTTATTATTAAAAATCGATCATTTATTAATTAATTGACTAACTTTCACAAACTAATCGATTTTAATAAATTAAAACAAATCAATCAAATTTTATTTAGCAATCTTTTAATTAAACTTTAAATTCTTTGATAAATAAATATAATTTTTTCAGTAATATTTTAAATTCTTTAATTTTATTTAATCTTTAGCTAGTTTCATACGAGTCTAAAACCGTCTGAATCTTTAAAATTTAAAATTTTGTCTTACCTATTTAACTTTTAATCCGATTTTTAAAATAAAATAATACTAAAAATAATAGGAAAGGAAATAATTAGATTTTTGTGAATACTAAAAGTCAGAAACTAATAACTAACTAGTCGGTTTGAAGAACTTGGATATTTTAATTCTAAGTTATTGTCAGCGGTCAAATTTCACTAGAAATTGGATTATTGGAGAGTAGTTTTTCAGCCTTGAATTTTCTCTCCTTTGGAAAATTGACTTAGTGAGGCAAATAGAATTTCTCCTTGCAGTAGTATGTAGGATCGTTTGTCTATTATATTATATTGACTGAGAGTGAAAATATTAAAAAAATTATAAATGATAAGAGTCAATTATTTAAATAATTAGTTATAGTAATTTTGGCAATAGTTAACTCAAACTCAATTCTAATATAGTTTCAAACTCAATTCTAATATAGTTTCAGAGACGATGGTTGTCCGTTTGAATGTCTAGTCCTAACTACTTGCTCCAATTACTACTGTATTTATTTCAAGTGATAACTAAATATCCAGTCTTAGTAGTACTTGAGAGAGAGTATTAGTGTATCTCATATTGACTAAACATGAAAATGTTAAAGGATTTATAAGTGACAAATGTCAACTATATAAATGACTAATTCTAGTTATTTTGGTAATGAGTTAACCCAAGCTCAATTCTAATAAATATTCCTTAAAATGTCTTTACTAATTTTTATTTTTTGAATTATTTAAAAAATTCTTTGTTTTTTGAACTATTTTTAAAAATTTCTTTGGACTAATCGAAAATAACTTTTTACTAATCAGAAGCTTTTCTAATATATATATATATATATATATATATATATATATATATAATTTTAATAGGATAACTCAATTTCAAAAATTATCTCTATTAAAATTTTATTAATAAAATAAGGTAAAGACTGATTTTAAAAGAATTATTAATACTTTCTTTCTTGCATATATTTTGAATATTAAATAAGTAATTATATCTGAATACATAAATATCAATTTGTTTATTATTGAATTATAAATCATATATTTCATATTAAATTATCTTATTTTTAAAATTTAGAGATCTTAATATGTAACATTTACGTGACAAAATACTAATTTGACGTTACTTATCATGTCAACCATGTATGAAACGAAAATTTAAAGTCGGATTATTTTTCTAAAAATAAAATTGAAATATTTTATAACCTTTTTTTAATTTAGAATAATATTATAAAATTAAGTAAAATTTATAATTAACCCTTAATTATATCATATTGTCTTCTGTTACGTACCATTTAAAAGTGCAATAAAGTAGTTGGATATGTTAATTCTAATTTATTGTCTGCGGTGAAATTTAACTTGATAAAGTATTTCTTCAAGCTTGACTTTTTTCTGGTATTAAGGCAAAGCTTCTCCAAATTAATCATGCCTTGCCTTAAACGATTATAATACAAATTAACGAGACCTTAACCCAAATTGAAATGAGGGGCAAATCCTTGACAAATAGAATCTCTCCTCCTAAAACATTAGGATAGAATATTAATAAATTTGACATTCACGATTATATATAATGGCCCTGTTTGATTAGTGGCTGATCAGCTAAAAATTAGCTTTAGTTGACTAAATTTAGTTGATTGATTTTATTGATTATTTATTTTTTAGTGTTTAATAATTAATTGATTGAGTTGGCTGACTGAATCGAATCAGTTGATTTTTTAAAAGCTCAGAAATAGCTTTTTACTTCAGCTGATTGTAAATGACAAACTGTATCCTCAGACATTTATTTTTCTTTCCTTCATCAATTTGGCGTTCGCGTACATAAACACTTACTTTTTAGTTTTTACCATTCATTATTCAGCTAGTTAAAAACACAAGCAAGATGAAAACCACAAAGTCTTACTATTCAAGAACGTCACTTAAACACCAAGACATTAATCGAAAGAAAACTATTTAATAACCTTTCTCTTTGGAATTAAAAATATAATTTTGATCTCCATTATTTATTTTATTTTATTATTATCATTGTTATTGTCATTATTATTAGTAGTAGAGGTATTATGTTTTTTATCAAAATTATAAACTTAATTTGTGTAAAATTAAAATATAAATTCTAAATTTTATAAAAATAATTAACAAAATACTAAGATATATAATATTCATGCCCTTAATAATTTTTTAAAACCATCCCTTATAAGTCATTTTACATATCAGCAATTAATACTAAATAGCTAATTTTACCAATCATCTTTAATAAACAACTAATATTATCTGTTGATTAAATCATCACTATCACCTAACCGCTAATAGAATTAGCGTAATCTGTTGGTTTCAAATAGGGTCAATAACGAATTACAAATGAATTTTAATATTATAAATTTTTCTATATTAGTTTTCAATTTTTAAAATTTTAATTAAATTTTAGGGTAACATATTTAAGTGTATCTAACTTTTAAAGATTTTTCAATTCAATGTTTGAGTTTTAAATTTTTATTTGAGTGACTAATATTTTAAAACCTTAATAATTTAGTTCAAAACTATCAAATGTAACTAATAGATGAACATCCACTTACATCGATTAGTTTTGAAGTGAATCATTAAGATTTTAAAATATTGATCATTTAATTAAAATTTTAAGCACGAAATTAAAAATTTTCAAAAATTGAGTAATTTATAATTAATTTTCTCTAAATTTTAAAAATTTAAAGATTGGATAACTTAATTTAAAAGTTGTCTCCATTAACATTTATCCACGTAATTGAGGAATAATGTAAAGGTAAATATTTGAAGAAGTTGCATAATATTTTTTTTATAATCCAATTTTTTCTACTCCGTTGAATCTTCTATGTATAATTTAGTGTGGTATAGACCAAAATTGCTACTCTGACGTAAAAACAAAAAAAAAATGCTACTCTGACGTCATGCAATAGCTATGCATTGCCATTACGTTACATCACCATTCATATATATATATATATGTACAACTTCTAGATATCCATAAAGATCAGTTCCAGATTGAGGTGCAGAGAAAAATGGAGGCTATGCAGAGGACGGTTGAGGAAGAAGAAGTAGTGATAGTTGGAGGAGGCATAGCAGGTTTAGCAACTGCTCTGGCTATGAAGAGAATTGGGATTAGAGCTTTGGTCTTGGAGAGATCAGATTGTCTAAGAACTTCTGGCGCAGCCTTAGGTCTCTTCCCAAATGCTTGGATTGCACTTGATGCTCTCGGTGTCTCTCACAAACTCACTTCCCTTTACGCTCCTTACTCCAAGTAAGCCCTTAATCTCAATGACCCATGTCGCTATTCCCACTAGAAATCCTCCATTGATGATTATTTTGTGCTCCTCTGTTTGTTCCTGACAGGGGATATGTGACCAATATTGCAACTGGAGCTATTCAAGAAGTAACCATGAGTGGGAACCCAAGGTTTGGAGCTAGAATTGGCGAAACTTTTGGTAGATTTTTCAATCTTCAAAAACTGTTTGGATAACCAAATTTGTGGTTTCAGGACTCGGACGCTTCAGGGACCACGAGTGGTTCATCGTAAAGCCCTGCTCGAGGCTCTGGCACAAGAGCTGCCACCTGATTCGATTCGTTTCTCTTCAAAGCTCGTGTCCATAGAAAAACAAGACAAAGGGGATGATTCCATAGTTATTGTACGTTTGGAAGATGGGACTACCATTAAATCAAAGGTTTACTCTGCAAATAACCTATTGCTAATAGCTTTGGATTGTCAGTATAGTTAGTAACAGAACTTCAACCTCACTTCATGTTTTGACTATGGCAGATCCTGATAGGCTGTGATGGGGTGCACTCAGTTGTGGCTCATTGGCTAGGACTCAGTACACCAGCTGATTCCGGTCGATCGGCGGTGCGTGGATTGTCGGTTTATCCTCAAGGTCATGGATTTGAACAGCAAGTCCAGCAATTTGTAGATGCAGGCAAAAGGGCTGGCTTTGCTACTCTAAATAACAATGAGATCTACTGGTTTTTTATTTGCCATACTCCTCCAAAAGGTTAGTGATATAGAAAGATTTTGATGTTTCTTAGGTCTGATCTTTTTAGTTGATCACATTTCGAGGTTATGTGATTGACTCTGTTCATTTCAGGGGAAGAACTTGCAAGAGAGCCAGAGCTAATACAAAGAGATGTGCTTGAGAAGTTCGCAAAGAACTTCCCTTCAACATATCTAGATGTGGTCCAACACGCTGAAGTTTCATCATTAACATGGGCTCCATTGATGTTGAGGTATCCATGGGACGTAATCTTCGGGACACTAAGCAAAGGGAACGTTACGGTGGCCGGAGACGCCATGCATCCCATGACTCCTGATCTAGGCCAAGGTGGTTGTTCGGCGTTAGAGGACGCGGTTGTATTGGGTAGGCACATCGGCAATTCGTTGATCGAAAATGGCAGACTTGCTCCCAAGGATGTGGTTCGAGCCTTGGATGGGTATGTTAGAGAAAGGAGGTGGCGCGCCGCCGCACTGATCACGGCGTCCTATATCTCAGGGAGGGTGCAGCAAGGCGGCGACAGGTGGTGGATGAAGTACTTGAGGGACTCAGTCTTTTACAAGTATGTTTATGGAAGGATTGTTGCAGTTATGCACCATGATTGTGGAAAGCTGCCTCTCGTTGAAGATGGTTAACTTGATCAATCCAGTGTAAAAGGGCCATGAAGTGATGGTATATTATATAATGCATGAATGTTATTATTTAGCAAGATTTGATTTAGTGTTTAGTGATGACATTTGATTTACTCATATTCAAGTTAAGAATTTTCCTCTAATTAGATTTGATCATGGTCACAAAATCTAAACAAACCAGGAAAATTAAACTAATATTAATTAAACTTATAGCTAACACCAGATCGAATTGATCTAAAAATTGTTTATTTATCGATAGACTTAAAAGAATACACGTAATTAAGGGTGACAATATGCTAAACTGAGCTGTGGGAGCTTCTGCCCAGGTTATGGCCCGATTGAACACTAGATAACTTGAAGCTCAGCTCGATCCAACTCAATCTGATTTTTAATTTTTTAAATTAAAAACTAAAAATGATGTTTATTTTATAATTGTCGAGTTTAAGATCCACTCGAGTCTGAACAGTTCGAGCTTGAGCTTGAGCTTGATTTGATACTTGACCAGACAATTTGGTTTTGCAAAACACATTGTCATTTTTACATTTTAAAGTAAAAATATTGTTTTGTGAAAAAATCATTGTTACATTTTAAATTTAAAAAATTTGGGTCTAGCCGAGTTGGGCTCAAACTCGAATGTCTCGAGCCCAATCGAGCTCAAATTTGGGCTTGCTATCTAGGGCTCGGTCTAGCCAACAATGGCCAATTGTGCTCGTGTCTGCATCATTGTCATTCCTAATGACAATAACATTTTAGTAAGAGGTTCATTGATATGTAAAATTTGAAGAGATTCAAAAGTACGTAACATTATTTCTAATTAATAATAAAATTGATTTGATTAACTCATACGAAAAAATGTGTAATAAAATAAAATAAAGATATAGTGCAATAATATATAAACCATAAATTTTTTTAGTATAATGAGTCGATTTTAAGAGTAGAATGAACTTAATTTATTTAGGTTTCACATCGGATCGGATTAAGCTTAAGTTCGAGTTTAATCGGATTAATTTCTTTTTTAATATAAAATTTAAAACAATATATATCATTTAACTTAATGTTTTTAAGGTTCAAACCAAGTAAATTAGGGTTGAATAGCTCAAAATTAGCTGAAGTTTATTTTTTATGTATAAATAAATTCTAATATGTTGTATAATTTAATCAACTAAAGTTAAATTGGTTAACTCAGGTTGGACTGTTTCACTAAGTCATTCAATGAATACACAAACAAAGCATTTGGATTCCTTAGCTAAGTTCTCTTTAACTGTTAAAAATATGATCAAGCCTCAGTCCTCTTCAACAAATGAGGAGAATTTAGGAGGAAGGTACACTTCTGAATCAACAAAACAGGTCTCTCATGTTAGATTATTTAATGACCCATATAACTTATAGATTTGATTTCAATGAAAAGCATCCAAAATGATGGTTATTGAGTATTAAATAATAGATCTCAAATGAGTCAATGACCATTTTCCTCTCTCTTTTAATTGCCAAACGAAAAGCTTGACATGTTTTTGAGGGCTATAACACTAGGAAGGGATGGATTATGGTATGAAGAGCAACGACATTAAACAAAGCAGATGTTAGAATAGTTTTAAAAAAACAGAAATACAAACTCAAAATCACAGGCGTTTGAGGAAGAAGACGTTGACGCGGCGTTTAAGGCCACGCTGCGTCCATAGGCCAATGATGACAAATGTTGGCGCGTGCTCTACACACGCCAGACGGACTTCCAGGCCCAATAATCAAATTATGGATTGATTTTTTGGGCCTTTAGGACATTAAAGGATAACATAGGGTTAGTAAATATTTATAGACTTTAACCCTAAGTAGAAACAAATTTTGATGAAATATAATGGATTATTTAATTCATAATTGATCTATTTTGTACATAATATAAATTTGAAAATTAGTGTCATATTATATATTTCTTTGGTACTTTGAATATTTTATATTATGTAATAATTGGAATTAAATTTTCTTATTATATGTTGAGTGTAATACATGACATTATAGATGTTTAGAATAGTTTGCTAGTCACCAAAGTGACCAAACTAATTAAATTAAATTTTATCATGTATGATAATTGTCTAATTAAATGTTTATTCCGTGGAAAATTTGTTAGTCACCAAAATGACCTAGCTTAAAAATATTAATCATTTAATTGTGATTGTTTCAATTGTTCAATATGATATGATATTAAAATGACATAAAGGTTTAATCGAACAATTAAGATTATTAATTATAACGCTAGGAGGTCACCTAAAGGTGGATCATTGCTTATAATTAATGACATTAAAAGGACTTTATCAACATATTTGGTTAATATGATTGTATATCCAAAGATAACATACATGTTGACTATAATATGATTGATTGTCCATTATAGTAATACACATGCATCATAATAGGTTACTTCTATGTATTTAAATTTCACCCAAAGGAGAATGTAAATGCATAATCAAAGTTAATTATAAGTTTGAATCTATTTAAGTCTACTCAAAGCATTAATGCGTGGGCTATATGTTGTATGTGTAACATCTACTAATTTGTTCGCCTTAAGAAATGGCTTGATCAAGTTCAATGGTCTGACCTATGGAGACTGGTCTGAACAAATCCAGTTCCAACTAGGTGTAATGAATTTGGACTTGGTCATAGTTTTAGACACAAGGCCCGTAGCTATAACTGAAACTAGTTCTGAAGCTGACAAGTCTTATTATGAGGCTTGGGAACGGTCTAACATGTTAAGTTTGAATTTGATGCGAATGACAATAGCAAAAAATGTAAAACCATCAATGCCTAAGACGGATAATGCAAAGGAGTTCATATTAAAGCTTAAGGAATACTCCTAATCAGAAATAGTTGACAAGTCCATAGTAGGGACTTTAATGAGTGAGCTAACAACCAAAAAGTTTGACTGGTCACAGCCCATTCATGATCATGTAATTCATATGTCAAACCTAGCTGTAAAGTTGAAATCTATGGAACATTCAAGAAATTAAGGTCATGTTAGTTCAGGAGGAAGGGAGATTAAAGAAAATGAAGAAACACTCCGTTCATATTACATTTCATTCAGGAGCTAGTAACAGTATGAATAAAACAGGAAAGAAAGGCAAAGATAAGAACAAAGCTCTCAGCAAAGTTAATGAGGACCGAATCAATTAAGATAAGAGGTGTCACTTTTGTAAAAAGCCTGGTCATTTCAAGACAGATTATCCTAAACGAAAGGCTTTGTTCGAAATTAAAGGTACATACTAAGTCTTAGTATGTTTTGAATCAAATCTTATTGAGGTGCCTAATAATACCTGATGGTTAGATTCTGGTACAACTACTCATGTGTCACATATTAAACAGGGATTCCTTTCAATTCAGTCTATAAATAGAACTGAAAAATTCCTGTATATGGAGAACAGAATGAAGGCACGGATAGAGGGCATTGGGATGTACAAACTGATCTTAGACACTGGATGTTCCCTAGATCTAGAAAAGTGTCTTTATGTTCTTGAATGTCCTAGGAATTTAGTTTCTGTTGCAAAATTGACTGATGTAGAATTTCAATTTAAGATTGGAAACGGTGTTTTTTCATTGTATAAACATAAGTACTATTATGGTTCTGGTACTTTAATTGATTGTTTATATCGTTTCAATCTTAATATTGATTTTGTTGAATCTCTGTTTCATATTGATCATATTATAGGAAGTAAACGTAGTGCACAAAATGAATGTTTTACTTTTTGGTGGCATAAAAGATTAGGTCATATATATCCAAAGAAAGGGTACAAAGGTTAGTTAAAAATGAGGACATCTTACCTCCATTGGATTTTGTTAACTAGGATATATGTGTGGATTGCATTAAAGGAAAGCAAACCAAACATATATCAAAGCATCCAGCCACAAGAAGTAGCGCATTACTGGAATTAATACACACTGATATCTGTAGTCCTTTCGAAGTTCCTTCTTGGAGCGACAAAAAATATTTCATTACCTTTATTGATGACTTCTCACGATATGGTTATATTTATTTGCTGCATGAGAAGTCTCAGTCTGTGGGCATCCTAGAGGTGTTCATTAATGAGATAGAAAGGTCGTTAGATAGAAAAGTAAAGATAGTGAGGTATGATAAAGGTGGTGAATATTATGAAAAATTTGATGAAAGTGGACAATGTCCAGGTCCATTTGCAAAGTTTCTTACAAGTTGAGACATATATGCACAATACACAATGCCTAGTACACCACAATAAAATGATGTAGCTGAAAGGCAAAATCGTACTCTTATAGATATGGTTAGGAGTATGTTAAGTTATAGTTCTGTACCGTTATCATTGTGGATGCATGCATTAAAGACCGCTGCATATCTGCTTAATAGAATTCCTAGTAAAGCAGTTTCTAAGACACCTTATGAATTGTGGACAGGAAAGAAACCTAGTTTACAACACCTTCACATTTGGAGTTATCCGACATAAGTAAGACTGTATAGTCCATATGAACAGAAGCTTGATGCAAGAATTATTAGTGATTTTTTCATTGGCTATCCTGAAAAATCCAAAGGGTATAGATTTTATTGTCCTAACCATAATACAAAGATAGTTGAGTCTGGTAACGCTCGATTCATTGAGAATGGTCAAATCAGTGGGAGTAGAGAACCACAAAAAGTGGATATTCTCCATAATCAAGTAGAAACTACTCTAAGACAAGTAGACACTACCACATTAGACGTGATTCCACCAGTTGTTATTCCTCTTGTTACATCACGGATACACAACATACCAGAACAACAAATCAATTTTCCAATTCCTCAAGTTGAACATATTAATGACGAACCGGCTAATGGTGATCAAGTTACAAATGAGCAAGTGATATCACAAGACGTAGCATTATGAAAGTCTGTCAGGCAAAGAAGACCAACTATTTCAAGTGACTATGAAATTTATTTACTTGAACATAAATGTGACTTGAGCATTGATAAAGATCCAGGCTCGTTCAAACAAGCTATGGAATGTAAAAATTTTGAAAAATAGTTCAATGCTATGAAAGAAGAGTTGAAATCAATAGATGATAACAATATCTGGGAATTAGTTAAGTTGCCGGAAGGTTCAAAACAAGTGGGTTGTAAATGGGTCTTTAAGACCAAACGTTACTAACAAGGCAACATTGCAAGGTATAAAGCCATATTTGTTGCCATAGGTTACACTCAAAAGGATGATATGGATTATAAAGAGACCTCTTCAGTTTCAAAGAAGGACTCCTTAAGAATTGTTATAGCACTGGTGGCTCATTATGATTTAGTGCTTCACCAAATGGACGTAAAGACCGCCTTTTTAAATGGTGACTTAGAAGAAGAACTGTAAATGGATCAACCAGAAGGTTTTAAAACCACAGAAAAGGAACGATTAGTGTGTAAATTGAAAAAATCAATATATAGACTGAAGCAAGCTTCCTGACAATGGTATCTTAAGTTTAATAATATCATTAAATCTTATAGTTTTGTAGAAAACATCATTGAACGGTGTATCTATATGAAGGTTAGTAGGAGCAAGTTTGTTATATTAGTCCTACATGTTGACAATATCCTTCTTGCTGCGAATAATATGTTTTTGTTACATGATGTCAAAAATTTTCTTTCTAATAATTTCGAAATGAAAATTATTGTGAGGCATCCTATGTGATAGGAATATAAATATTATGGGATAGATCATAAGAACTGTTAGGATTGTCTCAGAAAGGTTATATCGAGAAAGTATTAAAAATATTTCAAATAAAAAAACACTCCTCATGGATAGTTCCAATTCAGAAAGGGGACAAATTTAGTTTAATGCAATGTCCACGAAATGATTTGGAACTTAAGGACATGGAGTCTATTCCTTATACGTCAATAGTTAAGAGCTTAATGCATGCTCAAACATGCACTAGGCCAGATATCAGTTTTGTTGTTGGAATGCTAGGCCAATATCAATGCAATCTTAGAATGGACTACTGAAAAGTTGCAATGAAAGTCCTTAGATACTTACAAGACACCAAGGACTATATGCTCACATATAGGAAATCAACCCATTTCGAAGTGATAGGTTACTCGGATTCATACTATGCCGGTTGCGTAGACTCATAGAAATCTACATTCGATTATATGTTCCTATTGTTAAGTCAAAATGGCTTTACTTTGATATAATTTTGATGATTAACAAAAAGAAAAATAAAAGAAAAAGCAATACAGACGAAGCAACGCAGACATAAAAGGATAAGACGCAGACGTACAGACAAAGCAATACAGACGCAGACGCGAAAGAAGAAACACAGACGCAGACGCAGACGTACAAAAACACAGACGCAGACGTAGACGCAAAACAGAAACACATACACAGACGCAGACACAAAATAAGAAAACAGACGAAGACGCGAAGTGAGAAAAACAGACACAGAAGAAGAATTGAAATGCAAACGCAAGAGTCAGTTCGGGTTAGTTACAGAACTCAACTGATTAACCGTTTCTTTTAAAGATTCAAGAAACAAGATTCAAGAAGCAGTTGGAGACGAAGGCTATATATACAAGTCGAAGTCAAAGATTGCAAAGTTAGTTGAAAAATTGTCTGAATTACATCTACGCGATCGTAGAAAGAATACTGTGCAAATTAGCCGAGAGCTATTTTTATCTGTAACAAGTTCTCAAACACTTTTCTGTGAAGAAAGTAGTGCAGATAGCCTGCAAAGGCTAAGTGTGAAAGAATAATGATTATAGAGACCTGAAGAGGCTCGTAAAGAATACTTGTAAAAGTTGAAGAGATAGTGAAATCTCAGAAAGAACTCTGAGGATTGGACGTAGCCCACGGTTTGGGGTGAACCAGGATAAATCGTTGTGTCAACTACTCTTACTCTATCTCTCTTTTAGATTCAAAGTTTTATCATTATTTAGTTCGTAAACAAAGTATTCTCATAGTTTTGATTAATTAGAATCTATCCGAAGTTGTGTAAAAGAATTCTATCTCTAACATACATTTTTAAAAGAATCTTAAAAAAGAGGAATACATAATTCAACCCCCCCCTCGCCTTCTCGTGCATTCTTACACCATTTTATTAGCATTGTATTAACGTGTGATTCACTTCACCTATTAGCTGGAGGAGCAGTTTCTTGGAAAAGTAGAAAGCAGCCCGTCATTGCTACTTCTACTATGGAGGTTAAATTTGAGACGTGTTTTGAGGCCACAATTTATGAATTGTGGTTGCGTAACTTTATCTTTGATCTTGGTCTTGTCGATAGTATTACTAGACTGTTAAGAGTTTATTGTGATAATTATGCAGTTGTATTCTTCTCTAAGAATGACAAACATTCAAATGGTGCGAAACACATGGATTTGAAGTATTGTCGATGAATGAAGAAATGTAAAAACATAAAGTGTCAATTAAGCATATAAATACCGATCTCATGATAGCAGATCCGTTAACTAAAGACTTACCGCCCAAAAAATTTATTGGTCATGTTGAACGAATGAGCCTTATAGATAAGTCCTTGTTAGCATAGTACTCAGACATGTATATATACATATCATTGTCTTGCTAGAATTGTTATAACACTTGTGAATTCAATTACAGCCATATGTTTTTGCTCACTTACTTGTTATCCATATTATGTTGTATACATTAATTATTATTTGTGAGATAACAATTACAGAATTACCGATTTAAAGTTTCATGAGTTGGGTTGATTATGTGATACATGGAAGGAATCATGTTATATAACTTGTGACCGTCATGATCTCGTCATCTTAATTCAGTTACGGATGACTTGATCGATTCCATGTATTGGAGCACTTAAAGTTTTATTGTTGAACCACAAAGTCGTAACATGAGACAAATGGGAGATTGTTAGATTATTTAATAGCCCATGTAACTTATAGATTTGAGTCCCATAAAAAGCACCCAAAATGATGGTTATTGGGTATTAAATCATGGATCTCAAATAGGTCAACGACTCTTTTCCTCTCTCTTTTAATTACCAAACAACATGTTAGTTGGTGGTGCTATATAAGTTTAAAAACTTATTGCATAATTATTCTGAACCATTGAAGGGGCACATTAAAGAAAGAAAGAAGAGAGGAAATAAAAAGCTTTACAGAAAGAACAAGAAATCATGGATACAGATATGCCTACAACCATCGATCCATTAAATGTCTATCATCTCAATTGGACACAGATTATCATAAGCTTACCTATTCAATCGACAACCCTAACTAATATCAAAAATAAATATTAAAATATATATAAAAAGGTTAAATAATATTATATAATTCTCAAAATAAATGTGAAGATGAATTTGTGAGAATTGTGGAAATTATGTGTAAAACATAAGGACAAAAGAGACTAAAAAATAGGTTCATTAATTGATCTGAAAAATCTACTAAAAAGTGCTTTTTTGAGAAGCTTCAAATTTGGACTTCTTCAAAAGCTGTATTTTAGCTACCTAAAAAGTTATATCTACTCAAAAAATGCTTTTTTATTTTATAACCAAATACACTTTTCTTTAAAAAGGCTTTTGTGGTGAAAAAAGTGTTTTTTTAAGGACAGTGAAACCAAAATTACACAACTAGATAAGGGGAACAGAGTCCCGATAAGTCCTCTAAAAGGAGCATGTGGCACCCGATAGGTATAGTGTCAAAGTAAATGATGCCAACATCAAAATGACCCGCATAAGTAGCAAGCTAGTCGGTGTTTCTGTTGCTCTCTTGATATATTTGTCAATAAACAATAGTCTAGTTCCTACTGAATAGTTCATGAATACTGCAAACTGTAGAGTTATGCGATTTGGCTCGATGTTCCGGGGAAGAAAGGATGTCAATAACCGCTGTGGAATCCACTTCAAGCTCGATCCGTCGGTACCCCAAGTTTCACGCGACGGTCAACCCGATGTAAACCCCCCAAAGTTCCACTGAGATCGGAGTGCACCATCCAAGATTTTGAGTAAATCCACCCCGCCAGTTGCCGTCGTTGTCCTGAAGAAGTCCACCGGGGGTAGCTACTACCTTGGTCCGGTTGCATGCATCATCAGTGTTTAATTTGAGCCAGCCCGTGGGAGGTTTGCTCCAGCCAATAAGTTGTTCCCTTCGAGGCTGATGCCCCGTGGGCATCGCTCGATCGCGCCACACTCCTGCTTGGTACAGCAGACCTGCATAAGAAAAAATAAGAAAATTAGGTGAGGATGGCTAAGAGAAATGATCATTGAAGAGGGATTGATTCCTCCATTGCCAGAGAAACCAGTAGGTAATGCCAAACAGGCTCGACCAGTCATGGCCCAAAACATTGCGGTGAGAATGTAGGCTATGCGTGATCCACTCTTGCAAAGACATCGTGTAGAAGACATTAGATACCAGATGGGAAGGGAAGCTGTGCCACACTTGGCGGGCTCTCACGCAGTCTCTCACAACATGCAACGAGGATTCAGCCTGATGACGATGAGAACAATCTCCGTTCGTGGTGAAATGACGTTGCACTCTTTCCTAGTTAATAAGGAGCCTATCCTTTGCCAGGAGCCAGAGGAATTATCGAATGCGCTCCAGTCCTTTCCACTGCCAGATACTCTTCCAGTTCTCGTGGATCGGGGTAATTGCAGTTTCCATGATCAAGCTGTATGTGGAAACTACAGTGAACTGACCAGTATCGGAAAGTCCCCAGATCAGTTTATCATTCCCTAAATAGGGTGTCGGGGGGAAAGTCCTAGCTATTAATCTACAAATTGACGGCGGAAGAAGAGATTGTAAAATGTCTCATTTCCAAGTTCCGTCCGAGTCCACGAAGTCTCGAACCTGGAATGGAGAATGGACTCAGGAATGGGGAATGGAGAAAAAAGTGCTTATTCATTCTTCAAAAGCTCAACCAAACAAACATTAAGGTTTCATCACCACCTCGTATTCTTCGAATGTACAACTGAAACACCCATAGTTTTTGTATGTCTGTAAATACCTTCAAAGACCTATATCGTTCCCTACGTCAAACCCGATCCAAAAATATTTGTAAGAGCTTAAGCTTGAAATGTGTAATACAAGCCCAATTCTAATTAAGCCTCAAATGTTTTAAAGCCCGATCGATCTCAAATTCAGCTTGATTTTTATATCAAATTTAAATTATTTGATTTAATTTTAAAATAACATAACATCTTTCCTACAAACATTCGAGTTTTGAGTCAAAAAGTTCAATTTTAAGTTCAAGTTCAACTTAGAGCTTAAATTTTGAAAATCAAAATTTTATAAAAAGTTTAAACTCGTTAATTTTAGTATTAAGTTCATAATCAAAGATTTTTCTGTATCTAATAAAAGGGATAGTAAATTTTAAGTAGATATCTAGAATTGGATACTAAATTTCAAACTTTGACTAAGATTTTTTAGGTTTTGATTTCGATTAGATTGAACCTCTTAAGTATGAAGTAGAATATTTTTTAAATTTAAGTTTTTCAATTTAAAATTCGATCAATTCAAACTGCCTTAACGAACTTCAAATTTGTTTGAAATCATCATAAGTTCCTCCAAGTATTACTTATATATAAAGTACTGAAATATAATCCAAATTTTTCTACCCCGTTTAATCTTCTATGTATAATTTGTATAGGCCAAAATTGCCACTCTAACGTCATGCAATAGCTATGCATTGCCATTACGTTACATCACCATTCATATATATATATATATTTACAACTTCTAGATATCCATAAAGATCAGTTCCAGATTGAAGTGCAGAGAAAAATGGAGGCTATGAAGAGGAGGGTTGAGGAAGAAGAAGTAGTGATAGTTGGAGGAGGCATAGCAGGTTAAGCAACTGCTCTGGCTATGAAGAGAATTGGGATAAGAGCTTTGGTCTTGGAGAGATCAGATTGTCTAAGAACTTCTGGCGCAGCCTTAGGTCTCTTCCCAAATGCTTGGATTGCACTTGATGCTCTTGGTGTCTCTCACAAACTCACTTCCCTTTACGCTCCTTACTCCAAGTAAGCCCTAAATCTCAATGACCCATGTCGCTATTCCTACTAGAAATCCTCCATTGATGATTATTTTGTGCTCCTCTGTTTGTTCCTGACACGGGATATGTGACCAATATTGCAACTGGAGCTATTCAAGAAGTAACCATGAGTGGGAACCCAAGGTTTGGAGCTAGAATTGGTGAAACTTTTGGTAGATTTTTCAATCTTCAAAAGCTGTTTGGATAACCAAATTGGTGAAGCTTCAGGGACCACGAGTGGTTCATCGTAAAGCCTTGCTCGAGGCTCTGGCACAAGAGCTGCCATCTGATTCCATAGTTATTGTACGTTTGGAAGATGGGACTACCATTAAATCAAAGGTTTGCTCTGCAAGTGACCTATTGCTTTTAGCATTGGATTGTCAGTATAATTAGTAACAGAACTTCAAGCTCACTTCATGTTTTGACTATGGCAGATCTTGATAGGCTGTGATGGGGTGCACTCAGTTGTGGCTCGTTGGCTAGGACTCAGTACACCAGCTGATTCCGGTCGATCGGCGGTGCGTGGATTGTCGATTTATCCTCAAGGTCATGGATTTGAACAGCAAGTCCAGCAATTTGTAGATGCAGGCAAAAGGGCTGGTTTTGCTACTCTAAATAACAATGAGATCTACTGGGTTTTTATTTGCCATACTCCTCCAGAAGGTTAGTGATATAGACTGATTTTAAAGTTTCTTAGGTCTGATCTTTTTGAGTCTGAATTTAGATTGGTGTTATGGATTGGGGAGGGTTGAGAAAACCTGATTGGCCCGAGTTGATCAGATTTCGAGGTGATGTGATTAACTCTATTCATTTTCAGGGGAAGAACTTGCAAGAGAGCCAGAGCTAATACAAAGAGAAGTGCTCGAGAAGTTCGCAAAGAACTTCCCTTCAACATATCTAGATGTGGTCCAACACGCTGAAGTTTCATCATTGACATGGGCTCCATTGATGTTGAGGTATCCATGGGACGTAATCTTCGGAACACTAAGCAAAGGGAACGTTACGTTGGCCGGAGACGCCATGCATCCCATGACTCCTGATCTAGGCCAAGGTGGTTGTTCGGCGTTAGAGGACGCAGTTGTATTGGGCAGGCACATCGGCAATTCGTTGATCGAAAATGGCAGACTTGTTCCCAAGGATGTGGTTCGAGCCTTGGATGGGTATGTTAGAGAAAGGAGGTGGCGCGCCGCCGCACTGATCACGGCGTCCTATATCTCAGGGAGGGTGCAGCAAGGCGGCGACAGGTGGTGGATGAAGTACTTGAGGGACTCCATCTTTTACAAGTATGTTTATGGAAGGATTTTTGCAGTTATGCACCATGATTGTGGAAAGCTGCCTGTTGTTGAAGATGGTGAACTTGATGGTATATTATATAATACATGAATGTTCCTAGTTAGCAAGATTTGATTTAGCGTTTAGTGATGACATTTGATTTACTCATATTCAAAGTTTAAGAATTTACCTTTAATTAGATTTGATCATGGTCACAAAATCTAATCGAACCAGAAAAGTTAATTTAAAATTAATATAATAAACTAATATTAATTAAACTTATAACTAACACCGGATCGAATTAATCTAAAAATTGTTTATTTATCGATAGACTTATATAAATACACATAATTAAGGGTGATAATAGGCTAAACCGAGCTCGGGTGCTTCTGCCTAGGTTAAGGCCCAATCGAACATTAGATACTTTGAAGCTTAGCTTGACCAAACTCAATCTAATTTTTAATTTTTTAAATTAAAAACTAAAAACAAAGTTTTTTTTAAATAATTGTAGAGTTTTAGATCAGGTAGAGTCTGGATAGTTCGAGTTTAAGCTTGAGCTTGATTTGATACTAGACCAGACAATTTCGTTTTGCGAAACACAATGTCATTTTTACATTTTTAAGTAAAAATATCGTTTTGTGAAAAAACATCATTGTTATGATTTTAATTAAAAATAATTCAGGTCTAGCCAAATTGGGCTCCAACTCGAATATCTCAAGCCCAATCGAGCTCAATCTCGGCCTTGTCATCTAAGGGTTGGTTGGGCCAACAATGATCAATCAGGCTCGTGTCTGCATCATTGTCATCCTTAATAACAATAATATTTTAGTAAGAGTTGCATTGATATTTAAAATTCAAAGAGATTCAAAAGTAAGTAACATTATCTTTAATTAGTAAAAAAGTTGTTTTCAATTAACTCACGCGAAAAATATATAATAAAATAAGATTAATAAAATATAGTACAATAATATATAAACCACAAATTTTTAGTATAAATGAGTAGATTATAAGTGTAGAATGAACTAAATTTAATTCGATTTCATATCAAATTGGATTAATCTTGAGGTCAGACTCAAGTTAGACTCCATTAATTTCTTTTTTAATCTAAAATTTTAAAACAATATATTTCAGTTTAACTTAATATTTTAAGGTTCAAACCGAGTAAATTTGGGTCGAATAGCTTGAAATTAGTTTAAGTTTATTTATATATATATATATATATAAATTCGTATAATTTAACCAACTCAAGTTAAATTGGTTAACTCTGGTTGGACTGTTTCGCTAAGTCATTCGAAGAATACACAAACATTGCTTACAAACAAAGCATTTAGATTCCTTGGCTGAGTACTCTTTAACTGTTAAAAATATGATCAAGCCTCGACCCTCTTCAACAACTGAGGAGAATTCACGAGGAAGGTACACTTCTGAATCAGCAAAACAGGTCTCTCAATTGGACACAGATTATCATAAGCCTACCTATTCAAACGACAACCCCACTAAGGTTTCATCACCACCTCGTATTCTTCGAATGTACAACTGAAACACCCACAGGTTTTGTCTGTCTGTAAATACCTTCCAAAGACCTATATCTTCTCTTCCTTCCCCACCGGATTACCAAAACCTCTTCAATCATTTTAGAAGTAATCTCTTCTTGACTGCCAGAGTTCTTGTTCTTGCTGTTCGTGTCCTTCTCTTTATCCTGTTCGTCGCTGAGCTGCATTAGCTGTTGAGCGGCGACCAACTCCGAATCTGATAAGCCCTTCTGGGATTTCTGTTGTTTCGCCATGAATGGTACGAACATGGATCGACAAGGTAAGGGTTGCAAAGAAAGGTGAGAGCTTGTTGGCTCGCTTATCTGGGTTTGCGTGATTTTATGAGTTTGGCGTGTATAGAGACTAGAGAGATTGATTTTGAAGCGTACGTGTTATGTGAAACTACTGCGTTGGTGACATGAAGATGGCTCGAAGATGTGTATCCGATTTTTTTCCTTTTATTATTATTATTTTTACTTTCATTTCTTGACTGTTTCACTTTCAACTATCGAAATACAAACAAGTTACTGAAATTTAGATAGTTGGTCAAACAAGTCTTTCCTTATTGGAGTCAACCAGATTGATTCAAGTTCAATATAAATTGTGTAGTCAACGTCAATGAAAATTATTATTCAAAATAAAGTTCACACTCTAACAAATTTAAGCAATATTTTAAAAATCAAACCGATATGACGGGCAAAAATTTTAAATCGGTTAATTTTTCGGTTTAATTTAGTTAATAAACTTTGTTGTTAAAATTGATCATTTCATTAATTAATTATCAATTTTTGAAAATTAATCAGTTTTATAAACTGATTAATTTTCACTTAATAATTTTTTAAATTAAATTTTAAATTTTCAATAGATAAGGATATTCTTCTTTAATTATTTTCAAACCCTTTAATTTTATTTAATTTATAATTGATTTTATGATAATCTAATACCGATTGAACTTTTAAACCTCAAATTTCTTACCTTGTCGTTTAACTTCTTATTCGGATTTTAAAACATTAAATTTAACCATTTCAAGTTTTCAATTTGACTTCTTATAAAATTCTTCAAAATTTTAAATATTGAAGTAAGAACAAACTTCTAAATTTACGTCCAACTAAATATTAAAATTAATTCTACTCTTCACTTACTTTAAACTTTTAATTTGTTGAATAATTTATTTAGAATATATATTTTATAAATTATTCATACACTTAAATTTTAATTAAATACGTTTCAATCTTTAAGTGAATAAATAAAATATTTATTTTTATTACAATGGAAGTGATTTCCAATTTTTCTAATATAAAATAAATTGCACAAAGGAGAAAAGAACATATATAAACCCTCTCTAAGGAGAAAATTAGGTTTCTCTTACAATTTCTTATTTTGAGGACTTTAAGGTAATAGTTTTGTGATTCAATCAAAGACTGACATTTTAGGAGAGTTCAAAGAATGACACCAAGAATGTTTGAGACTTCAGACTCTTGACTCATTTTTCATAAAGATTGAAAAAGCATTCCAATGTTAGGAACTTTTGTGGAAAACTTTAGTTGATTGTTTTTTTAATAATAATTATAATAAAAATAAAAATTATTCTCACTCAACTTCCATCTCTATATAAGCCGATAACAATATTTTCCGGCCAACTATCCGATACAGTACATACCGACCGATATCTATCAATTTATATAGTTTGGGCCTATCCAAGTAGAAACTGGCACTAACTTTGAAGGTAAACCAACCCTTGTTTCTGAACAGGATCTGTTTGACTGCATATGGGATGATCATTCAACTTGGGAGCTTTCAAAGCAAAATCATGGAATTCAGGTTGTGCAAATAGGGATTCCTGGTCAACAAAAGATCTGAATGAAGCTAAAATTGAGAGAAATGGCATTAAACATAAAGGAAAGCATCAGATTAAACAGGAGATTATTTCCAGAATTGCATAATTATCTTCAAATTAGGTACATAGATCGAAGATCGTGTCCAGACACAAACAATGAAACAGGAGTACGTGAACAAAGAAGTGGTCTGAGACACTTATATTCATTCCCAACATTATGGAGGGAATAATTTATGATAGTAATGCTCTTTCTTAGAAATACAGACTCACATAATGTGAAGACAAAACTCCTAAAAAACCAACAGGAAATTTAATTAAAGAATTAATGAAAAACCCCTGTAAAACCAAAAAATAAAAAACCATGTGTCATTCTCCTCCAACCCATAGTATCTACATCTCCAAACTACAGCTTTTCTTCCCCATCAAAAATTCACCTGGCCTGGCCATGAACCACATCACATTCATTAGTTTTACATTCACATACACTGAAGAACACTCAGGTGCAACTCCATTGCAACTGAAGCACCATTTTATGACTTTATTCACTTAATCTTAGTCACAGTTTAATCCACAAACTTCCAGGACCGGTCCGTCTCTCGACACAAATGGGTTTATTCTAACCCAGAGAAGTGTTAAGATTGAAGCCAGCAGGATGGACCAGACCAATATGATGGTTGGCATTCTATCTTGTTTCCCAAGAAGACCCTTGAGGAATGGATATAGGTGCATAATGACCCAGAATGCGAAGAATAGCCTACCGAATAGAGGACCCCATGAATCGTAACCATTGTTGATCGCATCTGAGACGCCAACTACGACTCCCACTATGTTTATGATCAACAAAGTCATGGGTGGGATTAAGAGTGAAGTCCACTTGAATATGTAAAGCTCTGAGAACTCCCCGTCGTCTGCTGCTTTTGATGTCACAGTGAAGTTTGTGCTAACACCAGCCAAAACCTTGAGTAAACCCTGGAATAGAGCGAATAGATGTGATGACACGCCTCCAATCACCCAAAACTGCTCATTTCTCCACCAGTCATCTATACCAACACCACCCCACTGCATTTCAAGGATACCTGTTGCGGCTATGGAAATGAAGAGCGCCATGAACAGAATACTTGCGTAGTTGCTAATCTGTACAATGTCAAGGTCAAGTGTTCTCAGATGCAGAAATGAGATTCATAGCTAATTCAGTACATCAAATTAAATCAAGTGACTGAACAACCCGGCTCATTTATATAAACTTACATTATTGAACTAAAAAACCTCGAGATGATCAATAGCTCAGAGCTATAATAAATGGCATCAATATAAAAGCCACAGAAACAGTACTTGAATCCCTTCGACCGACAATCAATTTTCACATCTATTAAGCATGAATTAAACAAAAGCTCTAAAGCAGTACAATATTAAAAAGTTGAGGTAGAAACAATCATATGATTGAGAGTTACCTCAGGAACAATGAATTTTCCAGTCAGAAGGCAAATTGCAGGAAGGGTGCAATAAACAAGCAAGGGAATGGATGTCCAAGGATATACGACCGAGTTTATATAGGAAAATCGTTCCAACCATTTCAATCCCCCACCATAACCATACCAAATAGGGCAATGTCTGCTCAAGAAAATCTCAACAGAACCAAGGGCCCAACGAAGAACCTGATGTAGACGATCTGAGAGGTTTATAGGAGCTGAACCCTTGAACGCAGGCCTCTTAGGTATGCAGTACACAGATCGCCATCCATGGGAGTGCATCTTGAATCCCGTCAGAATATCCTCCGTCACGGATCCATATATCCAGCCAACCTGATTTGATTTTAGAATTTAGAATGTGAAAAAGAAACATTTTATACCATAAGTAAAACTCAGCCAATTACTTTCTGTAAAATTTTGTTTCTTTTTTTAACTTACTTCCTTTCCCCATTCAGTCTTATCTTCATAACCACAGCTTATAACTTGGATAGCTTCTCTAAGAAGTGATGCAGGGCTAGCATCATGAGGAACGCCGCCATTCTGCAAAAGAGAAGAGGCCACGAACACTGGAGACTGCCCAAACTTTTTCTCCAATTTTTCTAGGGAGGTTTCAGATGACTTCACGTTAGTTGACCCTGCAATTGCAACCCCAAAAAATTTGTTTCTAGCTTTTCAAGATCTAGAATGAGAAAGCAATACAAAACTCAAAGAGCAGGAAGTTAAACCCATACCTTCAATTCCCTCCTCAATATTTTCTAGAGCATGTATCTGTTTTGATGTTTCCCTATTCTTTGACTTTTTCTTATCCTTTTTGTCCTTATTTGCCTTTAACCTTTTGTTCTTCCGAGATCCACAGCAAAGGCAGCACCATTTAGGCCAACAGTTGCAGGTCTTGCCTGGAGGTTTCTTTGTGACAGGTGCATCATAGCCATAAAGTGCTTGCCTTCGGAAAACACATCCAGTTCCAACATAAATTGGTCCTTGCAATCCATCTAATCCTTTCATGTTGATCTGTTACAACGTGTGATTATTAGCTTTCTTTATGGAATGGGAAAAGGAGAATCAAAGAAAAATGAAATAAAACAACACAAGTCAAATCTACATACATCGAAAAATACAACATTCCTATTTGAATATCTATCGTGACGATCAATGCCATCAAATCTCTGAGGAAACTGCACATAGCAAATTTTCTTTCCTGATTGTGGATCCATCATGAAACACATAGCTTCTCTAAGGGCTTTGCTGTTGTTGATGTAATGATCACAATCAACATTCAGAAGATAAGGAGCATTTGATAGAACTGCAGAGACTCGAACCTACAAAAACCAAAAATGGCGAGAAAGCTATTCAAGCATAGGCCATTTTCCAGTTATTGGAAAGATATTAAGCTGGGTTAGAAAGTAATTCAGCAGTAATGTAAGCTTTTAATTCGTACCAAAGCATTCATTGCACCAGCCTTTTTATGATGTTCAAATCCCGGTCTCTTTTCACGAGAAACATAAATCAGACGAGGTAACTCATTTCCTTCTATGTCACGAACACCACTATGACCAAGAAAGACCTGCAAAACAAGATTTCAATCATTGTTTCTATCAAACGAAAACACCCAACAATTTATCAGAAAGAACCGTCAACTTGCTGACAAAAGTAGACTAAGTAGCTTAATCTCACAATTATGGCTTTCAGTTAGTATCAGACTGACAAACTGATTTAGGAAACCAATAAATACACAGTTGTTAAAATTATACTGGAAGTTACAGAGAGCATCAGGTACCCAATGTCATTATCATTCATTCATAAGGCACTTATCATTGAAGGCCGATACAACTTTCACTTCTAAAATTGTATTAAAATGATAACAGATGATAGATGAATGTACAATGAAACACCACCTCACCTGAATCATGCCAGGATGATCGCGTACACTGTTCCCAGGCCATGGAGTTCCATCTTGCATTGTCCAGCCATCTTCTGGGACCTTTTGTGCAGTAGCAACCAATCCATTTATTTTGACTTTAAATTCTTCATAATCTCTCTGGGGTCAACATCATATTGTAAGGAAAGAGCACATTTGCACGATGATAAAAAATTATTTAAGTGAAATGTCGACGAAAGAATATCTACTTGCAGAAGATTTGAGCCAGATAGAATCTAAAATCAATCATGACAACAGGAAATAACAAACCTTCATAGCCCGCCTTTCCCTGACAAAAGCAGGATGTACTTTATTCTTTAAGTAGTCCATCTTCTGACAAAAATACCATTCAGGGGCCCGTGGCTCAATATTAAACTTTTTACAGAAAGGGACCCATTTCCGAGCAAATTCAGACGTCTCAGAGAGTGCTTCAAATGTAAGCATGGCCGCACCATCGTCCGAAACATAGCACGCTACTTTGTCCACAGGATAATCAACCGCAAGAATTGACAGAACAGTATTTGCAGTGATTAGCGGAGGTTCTTTCATCGGGTCAACTGTACTTACAAAAATGTCCACACTGGCTAATTCAGAAGGTTTTCCTTCTTTTTCATACCTGAACATAAAGGAAGAGTTATAAGACATCATAAACCTAATCATGAAAATAGAAACAAGAAGAATAAAGTGCGATGGAAAAGAACCAAGAGAGACAGAAACATGCTTCCTTTGACATTGCAAACAGGAACATACCTCAACGATAACCGATCAAGGTAAGTCTCTCGTTCTATGGGGTACCATTTCGGAAACTGATCAAGAAGCCATGATATCGCAAACCATATTTCACAAATCACTGATGTCAACCACAAGCCATATGCATCGTTAACAGGGTGGAGAATTCTATAGTGAAAGAACAAGCCAAGAATGACAAGACGAAGAATGATTAACATTCTGTACGGATTAATCTTGCTTGAAGGAATGGGTAATTTTCTTGAAAGGGGTTGCCTGCCTTCATCCATCCTAAGAAAATACATCAAAAAAGCCTGTAAGTAGCTAACAACTAGAGCACATAAAATAGATTTGACTGTTTGTATAATTGACAGATTCCAAGTTCTGTAAGGGTTTCAAACAGCATATAAAATCCAAGATTTCAATGAAAACCAGCTGTGTTTTGTTATAAAGTACTCTCGGGAAGGTCGAATAAAGTTCAAATGAATTTATTAGGGGTTCATAGAGCAAAAAACAATGCACTTCAATTCATATTAAATGCTTTGAAACCAATCTCAGATTCACTTAGGCCAAGAGAGATGCCCACCAAGATGTCAAACAATATGTCTAACAACTAGCAGGAATGCATATACATGCTCGAAGAAAACCACCTATCTTAAAGCATCACGCATCAATGGTACTCTGGACAAGAATGCCCAAATCTCTTTCATATTGAAGTTGTTTTATTACACAGAACACAGAAATCAAGGCACAGACATAAAATGAGAGGAAACTACAAGAGACATAATGGACCAAAAAACTCCTAAGAATAATAAAGTGGAAATGAATTCATCAATCACTTACATAGGCATATCAGGATCATCCAGCTCATCCCCATCAAACTTGCCAACGTCATTTCCCCCTTCATGCTTAACCACCTGAAGTTTGTCATTTTGTCTCTTCTTCCAATCTTCCATTCGATCCTTCCACGCCACACTTCCATACCCATATACTGCTATGTCTTTCTTAGGAACCATAGGTCTGGGTTGCACTACAATAATCAGAGCAATGAACTCATCATTAAAAGAGACTAAAGAGAATGACTTGAAAAGCACAACTGTTGCACATATAATCAACAAATGGCTTACATGGTACAGATGGATCAGAATAAGGCATCGGATGAACTCTGTTTCCATGACCCATTAGTGGGGGAACAATGAGAGCATGTCGGTCAGAAGAAATCTCGACATCCTAACACAAAAGCAGAAGACCATATTTAATGTACTTGTACCACTTACACAAATATTTCACTCATCCACCAATCTATATTAAATTGCAAATACCTCCTCTCCATAAGTTAGAAGCGGAATTTTGGAGCCAGGAGGGGAAGATTCAAGTTCCGAGTTCACTGGAATTCCACCAGTGTTAAGACGGGCAGCAAGCATAGCTTCTGCAACTTGCTCTGGTCCCATGCCATCTAGCCCATAATCAAACTCATGTTCCAAATCATCAATGTCATCTTCTTCCTCATCACCTTCAACCCTAGGACTACCTGCAATTTACATCAACAATAAGTGGCATTCAAAAGGGTTCAATGTCCAATTAAAAACAAGCGCATAAAGGAGAGTGCAAAATTACCCAACCTTTGAGGCGCTTGTATCTGGTTTTGCACTGTGGACAAGCTTGATTTCCTTCTCTTCTCTCATATTCATAGCATGGCCTGCACACAGGGAAAGCACATTCGTTGCAGGCAACAAAAAGCTCTCCGTCCACTGTAATCTCAATCTCATCCCCACATATCTGACAAACTTGGCCACTTAACTCTTTAACTGACTTGATCTGTACAGAGCCAAAATACCACAAAATGATTGTTGTTAGCACCGAAATGGCAAAAAATTTAAAAGAAAAAAAACCAAAAAATGAAACAATATTGTATTTCCAGAAAGTTTTGCTGCTTATTCTGCAAAGGAAATGGATAAACAAATACCAAACTCAAGTTCGCGTACATCAACTTCTTTCAGTCAGAGATTTCCCTTTATTCTATGAGTACACCATTTGCATGACACAAGGCTACAATTCTTGCAGACTGAACAATCTAAAGTAAATTCTCTTCCACATATCACCATGAATTTGTTCCAAGGACACATTTTGAGGACGTACACTAACTGAACAGACTGTTAAAGTAGCTGAATACGCTGGTTGTTTATGCTCATGCGCAAGCAAAACTTAGTATTGCAATGCACTTTAGATCAATATACTGTCTACAGATCTAGAAAAGCAAGGACAAGGCAGATGTCTCGGATATTAGCTCATAGAATGTCCACTCCATCCAATATACAGCTATTATTTTGCAGAAAATCCAAAAGCATGCTACCAATTTCCAAAAATACAGTGGATTCCCTCAGAAATTGCACTAAACTTTTAAGTTTGAATGAAAATCTCTTGATTTCCTCAATCACAGCAAACAACTACGAATGACGAATCAGAAGACCTCAAATCTTAATGGATTATGCCTGACACCGAATAACGAACACTAGAAAGCAAGAACTTTTCATGGTGAGCTGAATCCAACACAAGGTAATTTCATGCAAGTAATTCTCCAGAAAAGGGCACATTTTTACAAGATAAGCACCCCAAAGAACGTTTACTATTAAAAAAAAAAGCACAGAACAGAAACCAACAAATCACAGAAGAAAAAGTCCCCAAAAACATCAAAATGCAAAAAGAAAACTAAACCACAGCAACTAAATAGTGGCATTTCCCAGATCTCAAAACAGCAAAACGAGCAAGAGGTTTCCCCGGAAAATCCAAAGAAAATAGACTGAAAATACACAGAGTTTAAGCGCATCTTACTCTCGCATTCTCATCAGCATTAATGAGCACAAACTCATTCCTGTTGTGAGACCCAGCAATAAGCCGACCACCGGTATTCATGACTAGCTCGGAAACCAAACCCACCTCTCCAAATCAAGAGAAACAAGACTCAGAACCGAGTCCTCAAACGGGTCAACTCGCTCAGAACAGACCAATTACGCATTCCACAACCCCAAAACCCACTCAAAAACACAGTCTTTCACATAAACAAAACCAAACTCAAAACAACACACACCCAAAACAGACGTATTAGCTATCTGGAAAGCTGTATCTTTCAACAAACCAAAGCAAACCCTCTTCACTCCTCACAAATCCCTTCTTTCCCCAAGTCCCCAAGAAGTGAAGATGGGCGACATTGACCACCCCTTTTTAGAGAGAGAAAGTAGCAATGTGGTTGGGAGGCGTAAGCGAGAAGAAGACAGACAGATCAGAAGATGCAAGAGACAGTGTCTACGTTAGTAAATGTAATGTAATGTGTAATAAAAAAAAACACAAAAACAAAAAAAAAGCGGTTAATGAAAAATGGCGGGCCCCAGAATGTGATGGTGGCGCTCTGGCCTGGTCTGGTCTGTGCTGCCACCACCTTAGAGATAGAGAGAGAAGCTGTGTACTAACTGGCACTAATTTGGTTTATTAACTTTTAGGGTTTACAGTTTTGTAATTTGTAGAAAATTTCAATTTTTACTGAAATTTTGAGTGAGATTTATTAAAGAAGGTTCGCGTATTATCGAATTTTTTCGGTCTTTATTTTATTACAAAATTTCAAACTAAGTATGATGATAATAATTTACTATTCATCATAATTTACTAGCGTAGGTAGGTTGGTGTGTAAAAGTTGGGTTTTTATTCATTTTTTGTGATTCCTATTTAGTTTTTTCTGTTAAATGCCATAAAGTGTTAATATAAATTTAAGTCTTTTTTTTACATTTAGTAATTAGTCCTTTCCTTTTATCTTTTTTACATCTTGATGCTTTTACTCTCATATATTATTAGAATATAAAAGTATTTATTATATTTTTGTTAAGTACGAGCATTGAGAGAAGGGGTATTTAATAAATAGAGAAAGTACAGGGAGTAAAAACAACATAATGATGAAAAGTGAAGGAAAAGCGCGTTGTTACAGATATTGTTAAGTCTGCGCCGCGTGAAGAGATCCTAATTATCAGCTCTCTCTCTCTCTCTTTTTATTTATAAAAATCATAATAATAATTTTAAATAATAAATTAAACACCCAAATATATTTTTTCTCTTTTTTTTCCTTTTTAGTATTGTACGGACGATTTTTTAAGACTGTTTGGGACTATTGACTAACTCACTGTAGACTTTACCCTCCTCTGTCTCTTTGCGTGGGACTCTGTGTCCTGTTAATTGCCTTTTTGGTGGGATAAATAGAACCTCTTCCATTATTACCCTTTTCATTTTTTATTTATATGATTAATAATATATAAAATTGTTTCATATCTTCTCTTAAATTCCTTCTGCTCCTTTTTTATCAGAATATCGTTTTAGAGAGATTTTAATTATTCAAAATAAGAGTCATTCGTAACTTTTCATGCATGTTTATAATTTTACTTCTAAAATTATTCTTTAATTTTTTTCAAATCTTGATTATACATATTACATTTTTAAGGCAATTCAATATGCAATTTTTCTCACGTGAGTAACACCATTAATAAGGGTATATCAAATATTTCATTAACTTTTTTAATAAGTGTGCATCTCTCAAAAATAATTTTTATTTTAAATAAGAGGGAGTATTAAATCTTATCCATATATTTATGTAAAGTCTACACAAATATATGGACCTAATTAAGTGACACGAATTTGAAACATCCTAACAAGAACAGGGTGTTTCATTCCGTCAGTTGCATAGTGGAAAATCAATTATATATATATATATATATATATATATATATATATATATATATATATCCTTTTTACTATATTTAAATATGACAAAATAATCATCTTTATTTTATTGGTTGCCGGTAATAAAATAGTCCATTTACTATTAAGTACATAATTTATAAATTATTTTAAATTTAATTATCAAAAGAAATAATTCTAGCATGAAAAGTGACATTAATCTTTTATATTAAAATATAATTATTATATGTTATCATTTCATTTTTTGAAGAAAATGTTATCATTTCTTTTATTAATTATCACGTCTTTATATAAACATTTATTTATTTTTATTATATAAAATATCAGAGTTTAAGATTAAATATTTAATTTATAAATTATTACATATTCAATATTTAATAATTACTCCTTTTTTAATAGAAGTGAATATATTAAAAAAAGTTATGAACAGTGAAAAGTGAAATTACTGTAGGTAATTTGGGGTCGAGGACGTAGAACTTGTGTGCCGACATATGTTGCTGTCATCCAAAATTGGACACTTTCTCCAATTCGTTTCATAAGGTCCACTCCTGATCCACACAGTAGTTGATTGTGATACACTTATGTATGTTAGTGGTGTGCCCAAATAGTCTATTGGTTCGAGACAACTCATGAATCCAATTATTAAATACACAATTTCAGCCCTCGCATAACACAACAATGTGATGTTGATGCTTTACCTCCCCGCTCCTTTTAGTCTAGTCTTTTTTTTTTTAACAAACCCATTAAATAATCTATTAAAAACATAAAATTTTAATATTAATTTGTATTATTTGAAATTAAAATTTTACCAATATGAAAAAATAACATAATAGCCACTTAATTATATTTTTATAAAAAATGAATATATATTTTTAATTCATCATTATCACACCCAATCCGAAATCTCACAG
The DNA here is from genome assembly GCA_029891385.1 of Erythroxylum novogranatense. NCBI lineage: Eukaryota > Viridiplantae > Streptophyta > Magnoliopsida > Malpighiales > Erythroxylaceae > Erythroxylum > Erythroxylum novogranatense. The sequence continues at coordinate 106,850,262 of CM057226.1, read as the reverse complement.
TGAAGTAGAGTCTAGAGAGATCTGATAGTACTCAACCTTACTCTTATATAGTAAAGAGATTATTTCTAATAAATCCACATATAGATGCGACAGAAAAATAGTGATGCAGGTTAACATAAATAAATAATCAAAACTAACACGTAGAAAATATAAGTAAATAAAATTATAATACAATACATACGGACATACATGATAATTAACCATATTTGCTAGTATCTTATATCTTGTAAAGACCGACTCTTTTCGTTATTAGTCGTGCAAGGAGTTTTTATTGAGTCACCCACTCACAAGCACCTAAAGGCCATTATGTTGGACTTTTTATGCGATAATTATGAGGCACGAGGGCTTTAAAGGGTATCGTTTATCTTTATCCTATTATGTAAGACTTTCTTAATTATAGTAAAAATTTAACTATATATTTTTAACTATTTTATAAATTTAGTACAATTTTAATTTTAAGAACAAACTTTTGAGCAATTATAAAGTTACTTATTTGTTACCGAAAATTTATACATTCAAGTTACGAAAATAGTTTTTTATAAAATATAAAAAATTACGTACAATTGATGACCCGACCCTGCAAATATTTATCTCTCTTGACCTTTTTTAATTAATCTATAAAAATTAGGTTAGTTGGGAGGAGGAGATGCATATAGAAAAGGTCCTACCCATCATCCGTGGTCTACCTTTCCTTCTCCTGATTTGACATATGTTACTATTTTATCATACGTTTTGTTTGATTGGTTTTGTCATTTCGTGCCACATGAGACCATCAAAAGTGTCGGTGGATACAAAAGCAAGTAGTCGTACAAGTTTTGTTTTCCATCCTTTTTTTAATTGGAGACTTTCTCTTTCACTCACTCGCTTAATCTTTTGGATCACTTTAATGATTACCCATCAAGAAAACGACAGCGTTTAACATTAAATTAACTTTAATCAAAACCCATTTTGAACGCTAACCACAAAGAATGCAAAACTTGGGCATAATGTGTTGGTTGAAGGTATGGCTTGCTTGGACTTGAATATCTTGTAAAATAGTTTTTATTTTACTATAACGTTATCCAAAATAGTATTTATTGCATCCTTAAAATAATAATATAGACAACGATAAGGACTTATTTATATTTTTATAAAACTTTAAAATAAAATTAAATCTTTAATTAATGATTAAAATATTTTAAACATTACATCAGTCTTTCTACTAGTTAAAAATAAGGTTACATATTATTTAATATTTTAGACCTTGCATATTAGCAAATTTTTATTAAATTGTTGTTATTTTATATGGGACCAGATACTATGTTTTTATTAGCATGTTTCATTCTTATTTTTACCTCAATACGACATCATTTTATGTAAAAGCCATGTATATCATCATAATTTTTACCAAATTGTTGTTTTTCTATACCATTGCACCACGGACCCCTTCAAATATTTTGCATCACTTTTTTATTATTACATCTGCGTGTAAATCTACTGAAAATAAACTCTTTATTATGTAAGGGTAAGGTTGTGTACTATCAAATCTTTCAGACTCGACTGTGTACTCACAAATCTTTCAGATTCCACTTTATTACGAGATTTTAAAGTAAATAAGATGATAATGATGATGTTGTTTTTTCTATACGGGTTCAAATATTCTCTTTATATTATATAAAATGACGTCTTATTGAAAAATAAAGTTAGAACAAGCTAATGATAGTATTTGATGCCTTCAGATGGTTGAGATGATTTGTGATACAAAAGATACAAGATAATAGGTACACAAGATCTACTCCCATGTTTGATAGATGATTTGTGACACAAAAGATACAAGATAATAGGTACACAAGATCTACTCCCATGTTTGATAGGTTCAAATTATTTGACTGGGACATAACATGAATGTTACATTAAAAGTTATAAAAAAAACTCACTTAAAAAAAAACATTAAAAGGTAATTGCCTTGTGTCTTTGATATGATTTGGACCATAATAATTTCCTCTTGTTAAACTGGCACACGTGTTATTAACTTGGTAGGCTTTATCTAAAGTATACGAACCCTCTCATTGTTACTTTTCACTTTTAGTTCACAGCTTGGCTTGGAAGGAAATGCATGCATTATAATAAGGAAGATTCGTGAACTAATGAAACTTCTTCAACTAATTACACCCATATTATTTAGGACACAATCATGAGTGGTTCTGTTCTTTATCCTCTCCTCCCTCGCAAATAGCAACATGCCATGTGTTCAAAAGCATGTGATCTTCAGATGATTGTGCGGTTGGTCTCAACTAAGAGAAGAGACCAAAGTGACAAGGATGCATTAATATTGACAACCCATTGTTCCGACTGAGTTTTCTGTTTTGACGATAGGTATATAACAGTTGTTACAGGGAGAGTAGATCGTTTAAATATAGCACGTATTTTGAGAAAGAAATTGATGTGCAGACAACTTCGCTCGTCTCGTTGGAGTGCACAGTCTAAGTCTTTATGTTCTGCACGAGCCTCCTTTTAGCCTTCAGAAGATCCTCCAACGCGATGCGCAGGGCGCTATGTACTAAAAGCGTTAATTTAGCGTTGTAACTCTCTTGTGTAATAAAAAAAATAACTTTATATTAATTAAAATATAAAATATTTATGTATAATAAAATTTATTAAAAAAAAAAAAGAAGTTTTGGTTTGATTGTTCCTAATCCCGTGTGAGGTCCACATAAGAGGATTAAGGTGTTTTGATCTTTTGGATTATTGATTGGGTCCCACTTGGTTTTGTTGTAGACTTTTTAGACAGCTGGCGATTGTGAGTTGTTGGTGGACAGTGAACTGTGAACCACAGAATCTCTCCCTCCAGAAGAGATAGAGAGAGAGTGTCGGTCGAAAACATTATTTTGGGTGGATATTTCAGTGATTGGTTGGAACGCGAGTACGCTACTTGCTGTTACGGAGAGTTGATAAATATCTTTTCTAGATCTGCATGTGCATACTCGCGTTTGTGTTGATGGCTATCAATTTGGGCTACTTGATCAATGACTTTGGTGTTGCTTCTTAGTGACGTGTACTTCAGCCCAAACCTTTCAAGTGGATGTCCAAAGTAATGATCATAACGAGTTTCATTGAGTTGATCGATTTTTTAAACTAAGTCATCCAAATTCGATTATTAGTATTAATAATAATAATAATAATTTAGTAAAATTTTGTTAATATAAATTTTAATTAATTTAGAGTTCGTTTTTAATTATTTTTAAATAATATTATTTTAATTTAATTGTCTAAATTTTAAAAATTCAAATTCAAAATTTAGTTTTAAAAAGTGGAGTTTATCACTGATATTAAGATAATTTGACAAAAAATTAAAATTTATTAGTATAATAAATATTAAGATTATAAAATTTTGATATGAGGCTTACATTTTTTACTTTTTTTTAATCAATTTACCGTAGCAAATAATATAATAACCTACATGTCAAAATCTTAACATTCACTAATAACTTCGAAGAAATTTGAATCACGAGGAATCATTTTCTCATGTTTTTATGGATTGTTGGCGAGCGCGAATGGTTTGGAATCAACTTGTTGAGGGTCGGCATCGTCACAACTTCTATTGTTATGATTTTATGACCTGGCTAGAGTGGAATCTAATTTCGAAGCCCGGGCCTCGTACTGAACAACCTTGGCCTTTGGTTTTTGGTATCCTTCTTTGGAAACTTTGGGCGTGACGAAATGAACGTTGTTTTAACCCTTCCACACACACAGGCCATCATATTGGTGAAATTCACTCCTTTATCTAAGACACAATTTTGGCACATTATTTACACCAAAATGTCTTGCTGTCGAGCGTACCGAAGCGTCGAGTCTTAGATGTTTGTTGGCAGCAACCACGTGATGGCTGGGTCAATATGCGTACTGATAGCTCCTCGAAGGGGAATCCTAGACTGGCAACTGTTGGTGGATTGCTCAGAGATGTTGGCGGTCACTGGACAGTTGGGTTTTGAGCAAATCTGGGTTTTTGTTCGTCATGACAAGCGGAATTATAGGCAGTATATCATGGATTGACTCTTGTGTGGCTTCATGGGTATTTTCAAGTAGAATTGATTATTGATTCTGCATTGGTAATAGCCAGTCTCACTAGTGATCAGCATCCGGTGGTGAATCCACTGGTTTCGGCCATCAAAGAGTTGTTGTCCAGGCATTGGGTAGTACGCATTAGTCATGTTTTTCGGGAGGGCAATCGTTGTGAAAATTGGCTAGTCAATTATAGCTACCGACTAATTGTCGGTGTTCACTGGTTTTGTGATGTTGTTGAAGGTCTTTTTTCATTTTTGTTTGCCGACTCTGTTGGGGTTACTTGATCCCTTGTCGCTGTCCTGTAGTTCTTATTTTAAGCTTTAGCCCCGCTTCTTACAAAAAAAAGAATTGAAAAATTTTATATAATTAGTGTATGTAATAATAGAATTTGTTTTTATTGAAAAGTAATAAATAATATTCTATTAATATTAATTTAAGATTTAATTAATGAATGTTTAATCTCATTACCTTTTTTATTTATAATCTACTTAAAATATTTTGAAATTTAAACTAAACATTTTGAAATATTAAAATTATATGTAAATATTGATGTTAAAAATATCAATAATAACCACAACTTCAATGTACAAGATTCTCCACCTTACTAGAATCGGGAATGTTATATCAATTATACGTAACTTTTTATATTTTACAAAATGTTATTTTCATGATTAGAACTTGTGAATTTTTTACCACAAAAGTGTTGAGATTTCAAATGTTATTAGAGATCCTATATTAAAAGAGACAGAAATAGTGAAGAGCATATAAATAGAAATGACTTATAAAAGGTTTAATAGTGTCAAGTCCTACTAATATGTTCCCTCACTAAATCCATAATATAGATCTTTCATAAAAAAGGACTTTTTATATTTAACAAGTAGTATCAGAGCTGATAGTTCAGTAAGCGACGAGTTTTGATCAGTAGAATAGAAGGGCATTTAATTACGTCTTATACTTAAATTGCGAAGAAAAAGACTTTTAGTCAAAGGAAAGTACAAGTTCAATGTAAAAGTTTATAATTGATGAAGAGATTGTTGAAATTTCCGTGTGAGTAAAAATTTCACATTAAAAGAGATGAAACTAGTGAGGGGTATATAAGTAAAAATAATCAATAAATTTAATGCTTTAAAATTTTAAGTTAGAGTATGATATCAAACCTTACAAATATGTTCCTTCATTAGATTAGATCATTATCATCACCGTTACATTCAGTCTAAAAACTTGCAATAAAATAAAATCTAGAAAAATATGATAATAAATAACCTTAGCTGTCTTGTACCGGAAGAGCATGTGGTCCAGCATTGCATTATAAAGTCCACAACGCTTTTACCTCCTCGGAGCTTACATTGACAAAAGGCTAATACCACCGACACCATAAACCGTGGGCTTACCTTACGTGCGCAGAATTTCCAAGATCGAAACAGGTCAGCTACAGGACATGTGTTGTCCTTTTGTTGGAGACAACTATACAAAACGAAACCGCTGATCAAAACTGTGTTAAAATGCAAGGCATTTTGCTCGTGTTGGCGCTTTCTTCCCACTTTCTTAAAAGGAACGTTAGGGTTGTCATGCTCGAGTCGAAAAATTCAAATTCGATTTAGAAGATTTAAATTTTGATTAATTTGAAAGAGTTAAAAGTGATCTTATTTTAGTTATTTTAATTAATTCAAAAAATTGGACATATTCTCTAGAGCCTAACTCAAATCATGATTTATTTAAATTTAATATGTCAAATTTGGGTTGAATTAAATAAAAATATCGTATCAAATCGTAAATTAGTTAATTCAATTGGAAATTAATATGTCAAATAAGATTTAATTCGAATCCAAATTTAAGTTTGTGATTAACAAATTTTGTATGCTTAATTTTTTATAGAATTGAAGTCAATTTAATTTAAAAAATAAATTAATTCAGATTTGACAGATTCAAATTCTGATATTCAAATATAACCAAATGATTCGAGCTTAGACCAACCCGATCATTATTTTCCATACTTTCTTACCAAATCATAACTAAAATCAAGGTTAAAACCAGCTCAAATACAGCAAGTTAAGGCACTTATTTTCAATGCATGTCTCTGAATACTTTTCTTGACATGTTGACAAAGTGAATTTGACAATTTTAATTACTTGAAAACAACTTCACAACTTACCCTATCCCTATTTGCCAAAGTCAAATATTAATAGTTGGATCTATTAATACTTCTAGTAGCATAAAATTAACACTCCTTGTTATAATTTACATCTAATGTTTCCATTAACAATTATCAAGTTAAAATACATTTTATAAAAAATAATAATAAATATCAAATACATCGTTAAATATACATAATGATTATTAAATTGAATGAATGCATTTTAGATTCTATGTGCACCCAGTTGAATTTTCACTGAAATATAAAATCTAGAAAGTCGATATTACACAACCTTATTTTTACTAAATTGAGAGGTTGTTAGACTCAAATACAATATATTATGAAGATACTAAAAAAGGATTAAAGTCAATAGTTGGATGAATAATTAAAAAATCACAAAATTTACAAAAATAAATAAATCCAATCATGGTATGTGTGTATTTTAAATCAATAAAATACATAGGAAATTAACATTGACTTCACTTCCATTCAAGTTGATAATTAATGTCACATGCATATCATCCATCTTTACATCATGTGAAATGTAATTTTTATTTAGCTCCCTCTTTTAATAATAGAAAATACTTAAAATAGGTATTTTAAAAATTAATATCGAATAAACTCTCAGTCTGTATAATAATATTAATAAATAAATAATTTTCGAGATTTCTAATAGGACATTGGATCGGTCATCAATTCTATATTCTGCCATGGACTGCAATGACTTACCTCGAGAATGTAAACCAGCAAAAATATTATCAAACGACTCGGTCAGTACTGATCCCACCCAAATGCGTCACGCTCACGGAGTTGCAGATTATACGGAGAAAACTTATATGGTCGAACCGTTGATTTGTAGACATATGTATACTTTGGAATGGTTTGATAGATGAATTAGTTGATGTGCACAACTCGATCACACTACTTCTGCAATTGAGTGAAAGAACAAAAAAGGAATCGTAGCAGAACATTGACCAAAAATCTTTGTTCCACTTTCAATGGTTTTGTAACCCTGTGCAATTTCATATCAACTGTTCAACAGATGTAGCAGGATTTTGAGTTTTGAAGAACAACAGTTTCCTTGTATCCGGAGTTAATGGGGAAGTGATTTTCTGTTTCTGCTCCACGAGATCGCTTCATGTCAAAACTAAACAAGAACCTGTCTGTTCTGCAAGTGAATGCCTAATAAGCTCACTTCTTCCAAACCCGAATGGTGCCATCGACCGAGGCTGTTATCATGCAGCTCTCTTTTGGATGGTAACTCACACTTGTAACCTGCCAAACGCGAACAGAACATCTTTAAACTATTGAACATAAAATCCGAATGCTAATCAATGATACTAAAATATACGTTCTTGTGATCGATATACGGATCAGAAACTTCGGTATTACTCTTCCGCAAAATGGTTAATCATAGTTACAGTAAGCAACATTTATAATAGACTCAGAGGGAGAGAAAGTAAAGGCATATGAAACACTCATAGAACAGCTTGCAACCTTGTTAATTTGAATAATGCATGATAAAATAAAGAACACGCATGAAAGATGTGCCACCTGATGTTTCAATGGAGAAACACCAGATATACGAATTGAAGAGTAACGCGATAGGCAGTTTCTAAACCGCTTCATCAGATAAAGTGTTGGAAAAGCTTTCAAAGTGACCGGTGTTAATGACATACAAGATCTAGTTTTTACAAAGTCATCAAAAAATTTAAAAGCTTGAGGTTAGAACTCATTCTCATTGAATTCAGCAGCCAACAACCAGAAATGAGATGATCTGGAATCATTTAGGCAATTGTCTAATTCCGTCCAGCTGATTAAAGAAAGGCCTTTACAAACAAGGTTGCGCATGGACAAATTGCAGACAGTTGAGAAAATTCAAACGATCAAATAACAGCGGCAGAGAAACTTTTTCCTAAAGAAACTTTCAGAAATGAAGTTTAAACACATCAAGCATCAAAATCGACAATATTTTTTGTGGAGAGGGTGAAAGACTGGAGATAAAAGCTCATGTATGGAATAAGTGCAGAAACTACTTTACCACTGAGCCATGAGCACGAAAGCTTGAAACTACAGATGCATCAACAAGGTCCCAGAAGTAAATATAGCCATCCTCTGATCCTCCAGTCACATAGGCATCATCATTTGTAAGGCAGCAATCTAATTTGTATGACTGGAACAATACCAAAAATCAGATACAATCAGCACTCCCATATAAGAAAAGTAGGTCATAGAAAGACTAGAAAAAACTCATTAGTACTTGCTTAACTACCTAGGATAATGTAAATTGAGATAGAATGAAAACTGAGTTTAATAGATAATCCAGATCCAATCAATAATGATATTAAAAACTTAGAAGTATCAATGCCAGAACTACACAAAAAGGAGAGCACTAACCTTGCAAGTATGCCCTTTATATTCTTGCAGTAACTCACCAGCGGTTCTGTCATAAGAAACTGGTAAGTTGGGAGTGCATGAATGTGATTACTCAAAGCATCATTAAACATTCGATATTACCTATCCAGAAGACGCAAAGTCGAATCCAAGCAACTTGCTAGTATGCAGTTACCATCATTCGACATTGAAATACAGTTCACAGGTTGTCCCAAGTCATCTGATATTTCTCTAAAAACCCAAAAAGATGAGAACTTTATTGCTTAAAACCAAAAAAGGTGAGAGCATTTTGAAATAACTGACAATGGAAAGCAGGTCTAATGAATAGTTCATCATGGTAATACCCACCTACCAATTCGTATATCAAATGTCCTCACAGTACCATCCACGCTTCCCCCAATAATTTCAGTTTTGGTTAAACACACAGACATTACACTGTCCGAGAAAGTGTCAATGATCTGCAAAAAAACCAGAGCTTTCTTAGAACATAACCCATAAAGTATCTACACAAATCATGGGAAAGAAAGAGAGAAACAAAGGTGTAACATTCTTAGTAACCTGAATAGGTTCAGCACTGTGTGATCTACAATCCCAAGCACGCAAGGATTGATCATATCCAGCAGATACTACTACAGAACTATACTCATTAAACTTCACAGCATTCACCTATCCAGCAGACGAAGAAAAAAGCTGTTTATATGCACGAAACGAACACAACCCTTTTCGCAAAACAACGTTGAGACAAACCTCGCTGTCGTGTCCCCGAAACTTGCGAATAACACGACCGGTCGCAACATCCCAGTAAAACACTTGTCGGTCACCTCCGCATGAAATTAACTTGGAATTATCCCTACACAACGCCCCACTAGTTATAAACACCAACACAAAAGTTTTACACTACAGACACAGAAAGTGAGAGTGAGGGAGAGATTGTACGAGGTAACATGAACATCGCGAACTTCGCGGCCGTGAGACTTGTAGGTCTTGATGTGAATTCCACGGTGGGGATTCCATAGACGAATAGTTCGGTCTTTTCCGCAACTGAGGCAATAATTGCCATCGGCGTTGAATCTAGCTGCTAACACCGCACCCTCGTGGCCTTTCAACACGTTGGCCTCCTTTCTTGGCAGCTCCGCCGCACTCATATCGATCGGAGATGGGTTCGGTGTACAGAGCGGTGAAAAGTGTATGCAGCTTAGAGAATGTTACCACAAACAGGCCGAGATTAGACCCGGTCGCTCGGCCCAAAATTTTATATATTTTATTTTTGGGAATTTTGGTTACCAATTCATTTTTAATTAAGTTGAATTATCCGGTAAATTATTCCTCTATAAAATCACACATTCGAGTCATAAAATAACTTTTTATAAAATATAAAAAATTTACATATAATTGATGTTCCATTCACAATTCTCGTAAAGTGGTAAGTTTGAAAAAATTAATTGAAATTAATCGATAAAAATTTTAATATAAAGTGAATTAGACATTTAATATTTAAAATATTAATTAAATACAATATTTAAAATTAAAATTTAAAATATTTTTCATTAAATTATAATTAATTCAAAAATCATATATTATAGTTTCTTATAATAAAATGAAACAGGAATATAATCTTATAACTAATAAACAATTTTTTTTACCTAACACTCAATGAGATTAGACTTTAATTTCTTAAGACTTATTTTTTAATATAGTTTGAATACTCAAGTTTAATTAGATTGGTTTATTTCATTAATTTTTTATTGGATTAACCTAACTAGGGGTGAGCATTCGGGTAATTCGAGCCCAATTTTCACTGTTCGGGCTTGGCCCGAATTACCCGAAATTTTTTTCCCTTACCCGACTCGAATTCGAACTTTCAATTACCCGAACTTATCCAGCTCGATTTACCCGAATTACCTATTTACCCGGCCCGATTTACCCGAATTATCCTAATTACCCTATTTCATAATTATTTTAAACCTAATTCGAGTAATCGGGCCGGCCCGAATTTTATCGAAGTTACCCGTCCAGGCCCGAAAATAATTTGGGTAATACCCGGGCCGGCTCGAATTATCCAAAATTTAACATTTATTTACTCAAATTAATTCGGGTCGGCCCGAATAATGCTCACCTCTAAACCTAACTCAAACAACATTGAGTTTGATATTGCGTTACAACTTTTTACCCGAATTAAAAAGAATTAATCATTTAAACTCGAATTTTAAATTTCAATTCAATTAAATCGTGACTGATTTATATTATAAATGGATTTTTTTCTCTTACATTGTCAAGATTCAACCTTTTTTTAAAATCATATATATGATTTAAAATCTAAATTAGGTACAATAAATCAATTATGACAAAACAAAAGAAAATATTTATTCTTGCATTATATCTTCATTATATCTTAATACATAGAAGAATATGTTAATAATAATAAAATATTAAAATGGGACTATTTTGTTTTGATCACAATAAAAGCAATCTAACAAAAAATCCCTTCACACCTCTCCATAATAATATTAAGATTTCAACTTTTCTTAAGAACCCTAATGTTCCTCCAACGAGACTCCATATAGTGAGAAGCATCATCCTGAGCATAGACTCCACACTTGAAGAAATGAGATTTGCCCCCACGACCTGGTGCTTGATGAACCAGCTTCCCGTCTACGAACACCTTCACCTTACTGGCTTCAACGTCGTGAACTACGTTGAGTCTAAACCATTTGTCGTAGACATGTGGGATGAGGACAGGAGCTCTGTAGTAGGACACTGCACCGTTGTAGACTCTGAGCATTAGGGTTGTGGCATGAGCTTGTGCTCCGAACACTTGCATCACACAAACCCCTGTTGTGCCTGATGGTATGAAACCATACGCTTCGAATTGCCAGACGCCGGAAGAGTAGTCATATCCCTGTTGAATCATTACAGTGAAAGAGGATAGCAGAACAATCTCACTTTGACACACCGTAATGGGTTGATTAAACATTTTAAACAAGTTTGAATTTAATCTTATTATTTTTACTTTTGGGTTTTTTAATTAAAATTTTTTTAATTCACTTTTGAATTTGATTTAAAATTGGAGCAAAATTTAAGTTTTCATTGAATTTGACTGAAGTTAAATTAGACGAGGACGATAACAAAATTATAGTGTAATACAAGACTTTTATTTTAAGGAGGGTCGAGAGACGGGTATCAATTATATGCATATTTTCCTTTGCATATTGAATTATGTTGAATTTGAATTAAAATTTCAATTTTAAATATACCCTTTTATTTCTTTCGTGAAATCATAATTATAAAAACATTTTAATTTTATTTTAAAATTTTAAATACCACATTGTTTGTAATTAATTTTACAAATTAAAATGGATTCAAAAAAATTAGGACAACCAGTTATAAAAAGGCATATAACTTTTGCATAACTTTATAAAATACTATGTAATTCTTTATATATAAAGGGTTCAATTCATTTTGGAATATAAAAATTAAGTTAATAAAAGCCCAAAATTTTGCTTCAATTTCACAAACTTTTTAAAATTTTAAGATATTTAAAATTTTTGGTTCAATTGATAAAACCAAAGATTAAAATTACAATAAACTTATCATAAAAAGCCACCTTTATAAGAAGCAATGTATTAAAATTGATGGGAAGTTAGAAATAGAAGAGATTTAAGATTTAAAAGATTCAATTGATATTAAATCGTTATATAAAATTAACTAAAGATTGAACAAAATTAAAGAATTTAAAATTATGTCATTAATAAACTGATCATTTTTAACAATAACAGTTATTAAAATAAATAGAACTGAAAAATTAGACTATTCAAAATTTTTACAATTAAGTTGGTTAAATCGGTTGAGTTTTTTGAGTTTTTAAATCATTGATAAAAATAAATATAACACACGTGGGAATCCAATCAAAAGATCTTAAAACAACATTAAAATCGAAGAATTAAAAAAGATAAATTGCTAAATTGATTTATAACTAATTCTAATAAGTTGAAGATGATTAGCTATTTGCTAAGTGAAGGGTTGACGGTAGCTTACGCTAACGCGAAGTTCAGTTCTGGGATTCGTCTTGCTAGTAGGAGAGTGAGGCTTGTCAGTAGAATACACCCAAAGCTTGTGAACACCATTCTTGAAGCTGTATCGTTGATTCTCAGGAACATCGTAAGGTCTTTGCACGACGAAATTGGATTTTGTTAGGGGAAGAGCAGTGAACCCTTTAGTGGGATCAACAGCTACAGAGGAAATGAACTGGTGAGAAACCAACTGAATCAGCATGAAGTAGAGAGCACAAAAAGCAACAATGGTGGCCATTTTTAGTGATTTTGAATGCGAAAACGGTGAAACTTTTGGTTGCATATATAGAGCATGGAGCTTGTAGCCTATAGAAGGTGATAAAAGGAAACAAAAGTTGGGTCTGCAAATAGAAGAAAGATTGTGTACGTAAAGGGTTTGACAAGAACTTGGCGACGAACAAGACAAGTTACAGTTCTAGGTATTATCTACGTGAGATGGTCGAGAGGAAGGACTTGTAAATCATTCTTACTGTACATAAAATTAAATAAAGGAATGTATCTAAATAGTCATTAAGAAGTTTAAACCCTAAAGAATTGAGAAGATTATGCACTTGGAAATTTTAAAGAGTCCATACAACTTAGAATCCAAAACTTATAATGTTCAGAGATTAAGATGATTCGCTTTAATGTTTTGTATTTTGGAATTATTGCAATTATGTTCTTCAATCGCTGACTTCACCTATACTATTTAATTAAACCAAGATTAACAATTAATCAAATTTTAACATATACTTATAACAATTCATATGTTCTTTGTTGTTTTGAGGCATAAACAAATTAAAAAGTAAAGATGGGATCAAACTAAACGAGAATAAAAACAAATGTCTTAAAATCTTAATTAATTCAACCAGTTTAACGGTAAAAATCTTAAGCAGTTCAACTTTTCGATTTGGTTCTTAATTTTCTGGTTCGATTTATTTTAATAATTATTATTGTTAAAATTGGCGAGTTTATTAATTAATCAGTCAATTTTATTAATTAATAACTTCTTATATACTAAAATAAATTAATTAAAATCTCTTTTTAATTAAATTTTAAAATTTTCGATTAATAAAGATAATCTCTTTTAATTATATTTTAAAATTTTTAATTTTATTTAATCTTTAGTCAATTTTACAATGATCTAATATAGGTTGACTATTTCAAATCTTAAAATTTTTGTCTTATTAGTGTGAATTCTGATCCGATTATTAAAATATTAATAAAATCGGTTAATGTAGATTGATGAAAATATATTAGAAGCCTCGAGAGGACAGGAACTGACAAAAGCTCATCCAATTGGCTCGTTCAGTAATTCCAAATTAGTAATTAACTTTGTTCGATGCTTTAAAGATTTATAACTAAACATAAAAATGACTCTGATTACTGTTTTCCTTACATTTCTGTTCCTTGCTATCTCTTAATCTTGGTATTTAGAAAGGAACTCATATCAAAAATATAAAAATATAAATGAGTCTAAAGCTCGATTCGTTCAAACGATATTTTCTATGATTACACATGAGATCATTTAACGGTCTTGTTTCTGTTAGACTATTTTATGTCCCATTTACTTTATCGTATTGAGTCCTATGAAACGCACCCAAGATAATGGTTATTGGGTATTACCGACTGGGTCTCAAATGGGTCACATACCCTTTTCCTCTCTCTTCTAATTCCAAAGGACACTTCCTTTGGTAATAATATATAAGTTGTAAAACTTATGAAATGAATTCATTCTTAACCATTGAGAAAATTAGAACGAAAGAAGACGAGAGGAAATAAAAGCGTTTAATGAAATCGACATCTAACGAACACGAGATCATGGATATAGGTATGCGCAAACCGAATCGATCCTATGATTGTTTTACAATTGGTATCAGAGCATGGTATTGTTTGTTGCGTTTCTGAAACATGATTGTTATGTCATTTTCTGTATTGATTTTCATGCTTTTCCAATACTGGTGTTCGGTCTTAATGATGCGGATAAAATGAAAACCAAATGATGCATGATTTCTTGTTTACCATTAAAGTCTTGACGCAATGTATGGGTTCTGTATTGCACTGTAATGATGCCATCTTTAAGTGTGTATGGTTGTTCTAAAGAACCGAAGATGAATGTTCGATATGTATATATATGTGTTGATTAATCTTCGGTGTTATTCATATGTATGAGAAACAACCGAGAAAACAGTTTGATGTATGTTTATGAAAAATGATGTTCGATTCTCACTGCGTAAATGAATCATATTATATATGAATGGACTAGAGTGAGAGTTAGACACAGTAGAGAGAGAATCGAACATAACAAAGCAATAAAAACCCCAGATGTCGATCCTCTTGGGAAGAGATGGCTTTGTGGAAGAAACTAAAGGTTTTATACTGTGATTTTGTTCTGATTTTATATGCCGATGCATATCCGAAAAATGATTTTCGGATTTTCATGGTGGAAAGAAAGAAACGACATTTTGGTATAAAGAGAAATCAAATACAAGAGATGCTCTTCGTAAGGCTTCGGATGTTCTGTGCTATAAAGAAAAAGAGAAATCCCAAGCATCGTAAGAAAAGAAAGAAGAGAAGAAGAAGAAAAAACACCCAGAAACGTTGAAGAAGACGATGAATAGCGTCTGGCGTGTGTTGGGCTTTGGCGCGTGCACTACACGTGCCAGAAGCAGCCCCACCCTTTAAGACGCGCGTCAGACGGGCTAAAAGCCCAATAGGAAATTCTGGACTGTTTTGTTGATGAGTTTTGGGCCATTAAGGTTATATTAGGTTAATAAATATTTATGACCCAATTATAATGGATTATTTAATTCAATTGAATTTTATGGACTGTTTTTTGGGCCTTTGGGCTATTAAGAGACAACACTTTGAGTTAGTTATTAATTATGGACTTTAACCCCTAAAGAAAAATTATTTTAGGATAGAACATAAGGGATTATTTAATTCATAATTGATTTATACATAATATAATTTCGAAAATTAGTACCATATTATATATTTCTTTAGTACTTTGAATATTTTATATTATGTAATATTTGGAATTAAATTTTCCTAGTATATGTTGAATGTGATACATGACATTATGGACATTTAGAATAGTTTTGTTTGTCACCAAAGTGACCAAACTATGTAAATTAAATTTTGTTATGTATGATAATTGTCTAATTAAATGTTTATTGCATGAAAAACTTGTTAGTCACCAAAGTAACCTAGCTTGAAAATTTTAATCATTTAATTATGATTTATATCAATTGTTCAATATGATATGATCTGAAAATGACATAAAAGGGTTGAATTGAACAATTGAGATTATTAATTATAACGCTAAGAGGTCACCCAAAGGTGGATCATTGCTTATAATTAATGTTATTAAAGGGATTTTATCAACATAATAAGTTAATATGATTGTATATCCAAAGATAACATACATATTGACTGTAATATGCTTGATTGTCCATTATAGTATTATATATAAGCATCATACTAGGTTATTTCTGTGTATTTAAATTTCACCCAAAGGAGGATTTAAATGTATAATTGATGTTTATTAGTTAGTTTGAATCCATTTAGGTTTACTCAAAGCATTAATGTGAACTATATGTTGTATGTGCAACATCTACTAGTTTGTTCGCCTTAGGCAATGGCTTGATTAAATTCAATGGTCTGAATTATGGGGATTGGTCCGAACAAATCCAGTTTTAACTGGATGTAATGGATTTGGACTTAGCCATAATTTCAGACGTAAGGCCTGAAGCCATAAATGAGGCCAGTTCTGAAGCTGACAAGTCTTATAATGAGACTTGGGAACGGTCTAATAGGCTGTGCTTGAATTTAATGCGAATGACGATCGTAGAAAATGTCAAGTCATCAATGCCTAAAATGGACAATCCAAAGGAGTTCATGTTGAAGCTGAAAGAATACTCCCAATCTGATATAGCTGATGTAGCACCCCCTCACCATAGGGTACACACCGGGACACCCGTGGATCGTACCGACGCATATCCCACAGCAAGGAAGTGCTACCACTCGCAACTATCACTAAATACTCGCATGGCATCAATATAATTAAACCGCAATAAGCAAATCACTAAAATTTAAAACCCCAATTTCATTGCATAATATCAATCCAAATTATAGACAAGTCTATCAGTCCCCTAAAGTCTCAATACAATAACCCAAAAAGGAAATTGATAAAAACGTCTATACTAGGTCATCCTCAAAAGTCGCCCCAGCTGACTGACCTGTGTGCCATCGCTTCACTTGTCCAAGAACTTGCACAGCATTAAAACGTCTATCTTGGGAGCTAGAAACCTACTAACGCTGCCCTAAAAAATATTAGCAATGTTGGGTGAGTTTGCGAACTCAGTGAGAAACCATCATCGATGGTTCACCCAACTCATGCATATACACATAATATATCGCATAGTACACTTTAACACAATTTAGAACACTGTATACAATTTACATATTTATACGATAACATAATTCAAACATATCACTTCACAATTTTCATACATCACACGCATTCTCAATTTCACTACGCAGTCAGATGCATAATGTATGCAATTTCTCATTTTATGTCATTGTTGTGACTGAGCGTTACACTTTCCCGATTCGGGCACTTTTCACAATGATCATAATTTCGGCAAGTAGGAGAGCCCTTTGGGTATGCACTACTGCCCACTCACTTTAGGGATAGGAGAGTCCTCTGGGTATGCACTATTTTCCCTTTTGTCCTTAGGCCTATTCACTGATATTCGAGTTTAAAGCTCTACACACTGAATGCTTCAGTCACAACTGTTTAATTACCTCTTATAATCATGCCTAGCATGCACTAACACTTGCACAGTCACTAGCACATATATTATCACTTCACTCACTTGTCACGATCAGAACACTTACTCGTAATACTATACACTGATTCATAATCACAAGTATTCACATTAGCAACACATTCAGTACAATCACTCACAATCAGAACACTTATTCATATTTGCAGCACATTTATCTCACATTTGTATCACTCACATTGACAATTGATTCACACATTCACAGCACATATTATCACACAAAGATCGAGGAACCAACTAGGTTACTCACCTGTAACTTCCGAGCTACTACCTGGAAGTACCAGCAATATCCGTGGACTGACGATCCAACGGCGCCTCTATAACAATACAAACGCATTCTCTTCACTATATGCTCAATCAATAAGATTCACTAATGCACATGTCTCACATTTAAAATTATATGATGCATGATCATGATTTCCCAGCGCTTTAGTCTCATTCCGCTATCTCTCGATTCACAACCAAAATTCACTACTCACTAGGTCAATAATATCCATAAATTTCACAAATCTCTCATTTAAACTCTAATTATACTCCAATTGATAATACATAACTCTTAGGTCACTTAAGGAACCAGAATCAACTCTTTTTCTATGATTGAGAACTCGTTAATTTAATTTCGAACTCTTATAATTTACCTCACTCAAAGACCTCTTTCTCTAGATCATAACAACTCCAGAATTACCCCAATTGGAGGTCTACACTAAAAGATATACCCTAAAAACCAATTCAATTTCTCTAAAATTTCTGTCCCTCGCCGTGACCTCTGACTCCTCATCATCATGGCGCTGAAAGGACTTCATTGCAAGATGGGAGCGTTCATGCATGAACAACTCTTCTGTGCCTCGCCGCGACGTCTCTATAAAAACTCGCCGCGACGAAGAATTTATTCACTCGCCGCGACGTCCTCTTGGCTCGCCGCGGCGAGCACGCCATTTCTCGTAGCGGCGTGGCCTATTTCCAGACGTCGTGACATGCGACCACTTCATCTTCTCCGATCGTCATTTTCCGCCATTAATACTCTTAAAACCTCCATAAACACATTCAACTACCCCAGCTAACACATTAAATACCATAAATGCCATAAATACAACATTAAACACAAAAACTTACCAAATCGAAGATCAAAATCCGAAAACTCTAAAAACCTCCAAAACTCTCTCAAACTCTAACAATCACAGAGAACTCCTCAATCCATGCCAACCATCATCATCTCCAAGATCTCTAGCAACTCTTTAACCACAATGAAAGGAACAAATGAAAAATCTCGAAGGAAAGCAAACCACACCGTCGACGGGAGAGAAGAGAAAGAAGGAGAAAATGTTTTTCTCCAAATCAAAACCTAACTCTTATATATATAGGTTTAATTTAAACCTATAAATCACAGTCCTCAAATTTACTTAATCTCAGTCTCTAAATTTCAATGGCTCATCACAAAAATTCCTAAATTCATAAATCTAAATTTTTCATGTCATTTACCACTCACTTTCGGAACCGAAATCTAAATCATCACTCTCTAAGCATTTTCTCGGTTCGAGCTCATAGCTCTAAAAATTCTAAAAAAAATCTCATAAATCCTCAAAAATACAAAACACAAAGTCCTATACTCAATTCTCAATTTTCAACTCTCAAGATTCAATTCTCACTCAACTCTGATTTCCAAACCCAATAAATCATATCTAACACATTTATCTCAAAATTCACAATTCAACTCATAATCACAATTAAATGCTGGAACAATCATGAATGCATGTCACTATGTATGCATGTGCATTTAACTCATTTATCGCTGATGCAGAGGCAAAAATGCACGTGCAGTTCAATTATGAATGCACCCCACTAACCCATCCAAATTACCGATATGTCCTTCACATCAGTAACGGGATGTTACAGCTGACAAGTCCATAGTAGGGACTTTAATGAGTGAGCTAACGACCAAGAAGTTTGAATGGTCATAGCCTATTCATGATCATATAACTCACATGTCAAACCTAGCTGCAAAGTTAAAATCTATGGGTATGGATGTGAGTGAGTCTTTTTTAGTATAATTCATAATCAATTCACTTCCTCTAGAGTTTGGCCAGTTCCAAGTGAATTATAACACTATTAAGAAAAAATGGAACCTTCATGAAATTAAGGCCACGTTAGTTCAGGAGGAAGGGAGATGAAAGAAAATAAAGGACCACTCCATTCATCTCACATTTCATCAAGGTGCTAGTAGCAGCAAGAATAAACCACGAAAGAAAGGCAAAAAGAAGGACAAAGCTCTCAGTAAAGTTAATGAGGGTCGAATCAAGAAAGATAAGAGGTGTCACTTACAGAAGAAGCCCGCCACTTCGTAAAGAATGTCCAAAAGAAAGGCATGGTTCGAAAAGAAAGGTACATACTATGTCTCAGTATGTTTTGAATCAAATCTTATTGATGTGCCTAAAAATACTTGGTGCTTAGATTCTGGTGCAACTACTCATGTGTCAAATGTTAAACAGGGATTCCTTACAATCCAGACCATAAACGGAACTGAAAAGTTCTTGTATATGGGAAACATAATGAAGGCATGGATAGAGGGCATTGGGACGTACATATTGATCTTGGATACTGGATGTTACCTAGATATAGAAAAGTGTCTTTATGTTCCTAAATGTGCTAGAAATTTAGTTTCTGTTGCAAAATTGGATGATGTAGGATTTCAATTCAAGATTGGAAACAATGTCTTTTCATTGTATAAACATAAGTACTATTATGGTCTTGGTACATTAATTGATTGTTTATATCGTTTCAATCTTGATGTTGATTTTGCTGAACCTCTGTTTCATGTTGACCACATTATAGGAAATAAACGTAGTGCACATAATGAATGCTCTGTTTTTTTGTGGCATAAAATAATAGGTCATATATCCAAAGAAAGGGTACAGAGGTTAGTGAAAAATGAAATCTTACCTCTATTGGATTTTGTTGAATGGGATATATGTGTGGATTGCATTAAAGGCAAGCAAACCAAACATCTATCAAAACATCCAGCCACAAAAAGTAACGCATTACTTGAATTAATACACACTGACATCTGTGGTCCTTTCGACGTTACTTTATTAGGCTGCGAAAAATATTTTATTACCTTTATTGATGACTTCTCACGATATGGATATATTTATCTATTACATGAGAAGTCTTAGTCTGTGGACATCCTAGAGGTGTTCATTAATGAGATAGAAAGGCAGTTAGATAGAAAAGTAAAGATAGTGATGTCTGATAGAGGTGGTGAATATTACGGAAAATTTGATGAAAGTGGACAATGTCCTGGTCCATTTGAAAAGTTTCTTGCTAGTCGAGGCATATGTGCACAATACACAATGCCTGGTACACCACAACAAAATGGTGTAGCTAAAAGGCAGAATCGTACTCTTATGAAAATGGTTAGGAGCATGTTAAGTAATAGTACTATATCTTTATCATTGTGGATGCATGTATTAAAGACCGCTGCGTATTTGCTAAAGAGGATTCCTTGTAAGGCAGTTCCTAAGACACCTTATGAACTGTGGACGGGAAGGAAACCCAGTTTACGACACTTCCACATTTGGGGTTGTCCGCCAGAAGTAAGGCTGTATAATCCACATAAAAAGAAGCTCGATGCAAGAACCGTTAGTGGTTATTTCATCGGCTATCCCGAAAAGTCAAAGGGGTATAGATTTTATTGTCCTAACCATAGTACGAGAATAGTTGAGTCTGGTAATGCTCGGTTCATTGAAAATGATCAAATCAGTGAGAGTGGAGAACCATGAAAAGTGGATATTCACGAGAATAGAGTAGAAACTACTCAAAGTCTAGTAGAATCTGCTACATCAGACGTGATTCCACCGGTTGTTATTCCTGTTGTTGCCTCACGAATACGCAACATACCGGAACAACAAATTAATGTTCCAATTCCACAAATTGAACATATTAATGACGAACCAGCTAATAATGATCAAGTTACAAATAATCAAGTAATGTCACAAGACGTAGCATTACGAAGGTCTGGAAGGTAAATAATTCCAACTATCTCAAGTGACTACGAAATTTACTCACTTGAACATGAATGTGACTTGAGCATTGATAAAGATCCAGGCTCGTTCAAACAAGCCATGGAATGTAACAATTCTGAAAAATGTTTCAATGCTATGAAAGAAGAGTTGAAATCAATGGATGACAACAATGTCTGGGAATTAACTAAGTTGCCAGAAGGTGCAAAACAAGTGGGTTGTAAATGGGTCTTTAAGACCAAACGAGACTCACAAGGCAACATTGAAAGGTATAAAGTCAGACTTGTTACCAAAGGTTACACTCAGAAGGATGGTATTAACTATAAAGAAACCTTATCTACAGTTTCAAAGAAGGACTCGTTAAGAATTATTATGACAATGGTAGCTCATTATGATTTAGAGCTTCACTAAATGGACGTAAAGACCGCCTTTCTTAATGGTGACTTGGAAGAAAAAGCATATATGGACCAACCGGAAGGTTTTGTGACCACAGGAAAGGAACGATTATTGTGTAAATTAAGGAAGTCAATATATAGACTGAAGCAAGCTTCCCGACAAGGATATCTTAAGTTTAATGATATCATTACGTCTTATGGTTTTGTAGAAAACACCGTTAATCGGTGTATCTACATGAAGGTGAGTGGGAGCAAGTTCATAATATTAGTTCTATATGTTGACGATATTCTTCTTGCTGCGAATAATGTTGTTTTGTTATATGATGTAAATAATTTTCTTTCTAATAATTTTGAAATGAAAGATATGGGTGAGGCATCCTATGTGATAGGAATAGAAATATTCCGGAATAGATCACAAGGATTGTTAGGATTGTCTCAGAAAGGATATATCGAGAAAATATTAGATAGATTTCAAATAGAAAAATGCTCCGCAGGGATAGTTCCAATTTAGAAAAGGGACAAATTTAGTCTAATGCAATGTCCACGAAATGATTTGGAACGTAAGGACATGGAGTCTATTCCTTATGCGTCAGTAGTTGGGAGCTTAATGTATACTCAAACATGTACTAGGCCAGATATCAGTTTTGTTGTTGGAATCCTAGGACGATATCAAAGTAATCATGGACTGGATCACTGGAAAGCTGCAAAGAAAGTCCTTAGATACTTACAAGGCACCAAGGACTATATGCTTACATATAGAAAATCAACTCATCTTGAAGTAATATGTTACTCGGATTCAGACTATGCCGGTTGTATAGACTCACGAAAATTTACATTCGGCTACATGTTCCGATTAGCTGGAGGAGCAGTTTCATGAAAAAGTGGAAAGCAGTCCGTCATTGCTACTTCCACAATGGAGGCAGAATTTGTAGCGTGCTTTGAGGCTACAGTTCATGGATTGTGGATGCAGAACTTTATCTTAGGTCTTGGTCTTGTCGACAGTATTGCCAGACCGTTAAAAATTTATTGTGATAATTCCGCAGTCGTATTCTTCTCTAAGAATGACAAATATTCCAAGGGTGCGAAACACATGAATTTGAAGTATTTGTCTGTGAAAGAAGAAGTGCAAAAACATAAAGTGTCAATTTAGCATATTGGTACCCATCTCATGATAGCGGATCCGTTAACGAAAGACTTACCGCCCAAAAGATTTATTGGTCATGTTGAACGTATGGGCCTTATAGATAAGTCCTTATTAGTATAGTATTCAGACATGTATATATACATATCATTGTCATGCTCGAATTGTTATGACATTTGTTGAATTCAATTACAGTCTTATGTTTTTGCTCACTTATTGGTTATCCACATTATGCTGTATACAATAATTATTATTTGTGAGATAACAATTACCGAATTACTCACTTAAATTTTGTTGAGTTGAGTTGATTTTGTGATACATGGAAGAAATCAAGTTCTATAACTTGTGACCGCAAAGATCCCATCAACTTAATTCACTTAATAATGACTTGATCGATTCCATGTATTATGTGCACTTAAAGTTATTGGATCACCAAGTCGTAACATGGGCCAAATGGAAGATTGTTAGACTATTTTATGTCTCATGTACTTTATCGTATTGAGTCCTATGAAACGCACCCAATATAATGGTTATTGGGTATTACCGACTGGGTCTCAAATGGGTCACAGACCCTTTTCCTCTCTCTTCTAATTCCAAATGACACATCCTTTGATAATGATATATAAGTTGCAAAACTTATGAAATGAATTCATTCTTAACCATTGATAAAATTAGAATGAAAGAAGACGAGAGGAAATAAAAGCGTTTAACGAAATCGACATCTAACGAACACGAGATCATGGATACAGGTACGCGCAAACCGAATCGATCCTACAATTGTTTTACAGTTTCTTCAAAACCTTTAGATCCTTCCAACGAGATTCCATGCACTGGGAATCATTGTTTTGAGCATAAACACCACACTTAAACGCATGAGATGTGCCTCCACGTCCATTTGCCTCTAGTTTCAGAGAACCATCTATGTAAACTCTCACTTTCGAAGCACCCACATCATGTATAACATTCAGCTTGAACCACTTGTCATAGACTTCAGGTACTAAAACCTTAGACCTATAGTACATGAGCGAGCCATTGTAAACCCTCAGCATAAGCGTCGTTGCATGAGGAGGTGTTGCTCCAAATACTTGCATGATGCACACTCCTGATGTCCCCTTTGGCACGTATCCGTAACCCTCAAATTGCCAAATTCCGGAAGAATATTCGTAACCCTGAAGAAGAAGAAGAAGAGAAGAAAGATTTGACGTTATAAATCGAAGTAACTTCACACAGATCAAATTAGAATAGCCTTACATGTATGGCTATCTCTGTACGTGGTTTGGTTTGACTTGTAGGAGTGTGAGGTTTGTCTGTGGAGTAAACCCAGCATTTGTGGACTCCATTGATGAAGCTGTATCGTTGATCTTCAGGAACATCGTAAGGCCTCTGGATGTTGTAGTTTGATCGATTCAGTGGGAGGGAAATGAACCCTTTTGTAAGATCATCAGGTCCTTCAGCCAAACATCGAAAGTGAAGGATGGTTAAGAAGAAGAAGAAGGTCGAAATTTCACAAAAACTAACCATTGTTTTGAGAGGACAAGAAGAGAACAAGTTATTGCAGAAGATGGATAGGATTAGAGTATCATGGAATGATCCACAGTGTTGTAAAAATATAGGAATAATGAAGTATATCGAATTATTATCAGCCTTAATAATATGAAATTGAGAATCTGCCGACTAGTCATTTAATCAAAACCAAGATGTTGACATCTTTCTTATAGTAGCAATCAAAAGAGAACACAACGTTGTAAGAAAGATGTTGACATCTTTCTTATAGTCCGAAAATAAATCAAAAAAGTAAATATTAATTATAGTATTTATTTCTCTAATTCTTTGACATTTTTTTGTGTATTGATTTGTCTTACCAATATAATGATAAGAATTGTTTCATGATAAGATAATTCATTTCTTCTCTCAATCGCTTATTGAGGGTTTCATGATAAGATAATTCATTTCTTCTCTCAATCGCTTATTGAGGGTCAGCAAGTGATGAAGAAGATAATATTTTAGAGTAACGAGCAGGTCTAAAGAATTAATCGTTTTCTTTATCGGAAAAATTCTTTTTTTTTTTTTAATTATTACAGGGGACTACTCACATCAAAATATGATTTTGTTTTCTTCTACATATAAAACCTTACCCTACCATTTACTTATTTTTCGAAAGTCATCTTTCTCCGGTCAGTCCATGTCTTTATGAACCCCTTATCCTACCATTTACTGCCGAAGTGATGAACACATTAAGTCTTCTTTCTCCAGTCAGTCCATGCCTTTATGAACACGTTAAGTGATGAAGTAACGTGATGAACACGATACTTCATCACGTTACTTCATCACCCTTACTGTTAGCAGACTCACTTAGAGTTGCTTTCCCTCGTGTAACACACATGTATTTCTTCCTTGGGCTTAGGCACACCTATACGTGATTGTTCTTTCTTTTTCTTACATTTTCACTTTGACCGTGAACAAGAGAGATGGCCAACTCTTTAGCTTATAGCAACAACGACGACATCAGCCTTTTCAATGTGGCCAGGCGTGTGATAAAGTCCATTTGTCTCCATCAAAGCTTGGGGTTGGGGACCAAATCAAAAAGGATGTATCAATTAGGTTTTACCTAGCAGTAGGATTAAATCCAAAATCAATCAAAAAAACCTACCAAAATTCCTTGTGTATAAATTTTCATTCAAATACAAATAATTAAATTTTTTATGATTTTAATTTTTATGAATTATTTTCAATGTGATTATAAACGTTAAGATGTGATTTAATTGAAAAATAATAAAGTCTTCCTTATAATATTTTGATTTATTTATACATACACTTATATAAATATTTAAACTAAAATATGAGATAATTTTTATTTCAAAGTTACAGTAAAAATAATCAAAAAGTAAATATGAATTATAGTATTTATTTCTCTAATTCTTTGACATTTTCTTCTATTTTGTTTTGTATTACCAATATAATAATAAGAATTGTTTCATAATAAGATATTCATTTCTTCTCTCAATCACTTATTGACGGTCTCCATGTGATGAAGAAGGTAACATTTTAGAGTGACGAACAGGTCCGAAGAACTAATCGTTTTTTTATTGGAAAAAATCTTTTTTTTTTATTATTATTAGGGGATTATTTACATTTGTTTTCTTTTATATATAAACCCTTACATAACCATTTACTTATTTTTCCAAACTCTTCTTTCTTCCATGTCTTTACGAACCCTTTAGCCTACCATTTACCACCGAAGTGATGAACATGATAAGTCTTCCTTCGCCGGTCGGTCCATGTTTTTATGAACCCCTTACCATTGCCGAAGTGATGAATACGATAAGCTTCTTTCTCCAGTCAGTCCATGTCTTTATTAACCCCTTACCTTACCATTTATTGCCGACGTGATGAACACGACAAGACTTATTCAGAGTCTTCCTCTTTTCTGGGAGGATTAATCCTAACCATCTATTTACGTAAGTCTCGTATAAATGAATTGTTAGGATCGATTGAGACAGGATTGATACACACATCTTGAGACAGAGGATTTCATGCCCTTTTCTGATACTCTACTCTCTTACTAGTACACTAGTTGGAGGGTGATCTCACACGTTTCGATCATTTTCGGTTTTCTTCTCTAATTTTTAAGTCTTTCTCATTTTTATGGATTAAATTGACTTACATGGTAACGTCAATGTCACATATTTTTACAACTTTTTATGGCTTTAACCATGGATGTATCCGCGTTGGAGGCAAGTGGGGGCATTTGTGTCCACTGCCTATAAAAATTTTTTATAAAAAATTATTATTTTAAGTTTCATTTTTATTAAAAAATAAAATTTTATCTATTAAGATTTTGCCCCACAACTTAAATTTTTTCCCTTAAATCTCTTAGTACTATATAAGAGAGAACAAAATATAAACAAAAATATTAAAATAAATGTAAATACCTAGACTTGTAAATAAATAAGATAATGAAAATATTAACTTAATATTTAAAAGTATAAGAATCAAAGCATTAAAATATTTAAATTTATCTAAATAAAATATACAATAAGATTATACTCTAAAATTTCTCATATATTTTCAATTTCTAAAATTTTTAATAAATATTTTAAGTCCTTCTTTTTCTGTTAATATTGAGTAAATTATTTATTATCTTATATAATTTTAAAGTCTTTCTTTTCCTATTAATCTATATGTATTCAATCCGCGCTAAATAAGCAATTTGATTGGAGAATAGTATATATATTATTTGATTTTTAATCTTATATGACTTTTTTATCTTATAAATTATTAAAAATTAATTAGTTTAATTTTTTGAACTTTTAGTAATTAATATTACGAAAGCCTCTTATGATAAATGACAGTCTTTGTATTGCTTAATAGTAATACTAATTGGTTCTGTCGGATTACATTAAACCGAGCGTTCTTAGTTATGCTCCATGTGATCTACCGTACATACAGATTAACTTCAACGTCAAGATACCTGCAAAACAAGGAAGACACGTCGGGTGTTGTGTCCCGATTGGCCCCTCCGACGCTCAAGTAAGGTTTTTTGGTGAAGGTGGGTCTGCTATAATCAGAGAGAATTGGGGTTGTGATTGCGTACCTCTGTTATGGGATAATTATACCTTATATATGGGATGGATGCTAGGGTTAGGTCTTTACGTGTGCATGGGGGTCTTTACGGTTGTATGGGGATCTCTCTCATGCGGACGGGCTAAGAAGAACATGGACTGGGCTTGGGCTTGACATAACCATTAGGAGGGAGAGGATCTTTGAAGAATGGACCGATCGACCCATGAGTAGTTTTGACTGGGTCCGAGCCCGACACGGCCGACCCGACCATAAGCTCCCCCTACTCCTCGAGTCTGAGAGAAGAGAAGGGTAGGAGGAGTATATAAAGGTTTTGTAACTTCGTCGTGGGACGATTCATGAATCGGGCGATCGGTCGCGACATCGAGGCGTAACTTGTCGATGGGGCGACTTATGAAGTGGTTAATCGGTCGGTATTGCCGTTGTGGCTCGGTCATGGGACATTCGGCGATCCCGATCGATCGATGTCGACCGATTATGCGTGGATCGCGGATACCGACCGGTTGTGCGTAATTGCTCGGATCTTAAGCCGATTAGCATAATTGCTCGGATCTCGACCGGTTGTGCGTAATTGCTCGATGTCTTAATTTGGTTAGCAAAGTGCCCTAACCGATCGACCTCGGTACTTATTCTGACGATTCGTGAAACAGATCGGGTGGTTATCATTGGCGGCGTTCGGAGCATTTATTGTAGGCAGACGCGTCTTTGTCGATGCTTCGAATCTGAACGTATCGTCCTCATAACCGTCGTCATGCCTATCATGTGTGTCCTTTCAATCATATCGCGCTCGGTTTTGAATAACCCTGATTCTCCTTAGTTCGGATTCTGTCGCGTGTCCGTGCCTGCTCGGATTTTCTCCGCGTGTCGAGCTTTGATTGAATGTCCCTTCTACCGACCCTCTATAAGTATTCAGAGTCGATGAGTTGTGGCGTTTTTTACCTTTTGCCTTCGTTCTCCAGCTTACGATTTGCTTTCACTTGCTCTTTATCGTTCACGGTTCCCAGAAATTTCTTTTACTCCGCCGTCCGATTTCCCCATTTCTAATCTTTAAATAGGTACGTCCTTTTTCTTCGTTCCTTCTTCATTCCTTGTTCTTGGTAAGCATGTCTACGGGTAGTTCCAGAAGTATGGTAGGAGGTATCGAGGAAGTGTCGACGAAAGAAAGGAAGGACGGGTTGGTTGTGGAGTCGTAGCCAAGAGGTGAGTCGAAGATGAGGTTGGGAGAGCTGCAGCGGCTGATCATTAGGTGTAACATTCCTACATCCTGGGAGCCTAGGCTGGCTATCGGTAACGAACGAATCTTCAGCAATCTGAGTGGGTATTTCGCTATTTCTGAGATTTTTTTCTCGGTTGGCGGCATGAGGATTCCATACGCCCGTATTATTGACGAGGTGTGTATCGCCTACCAACTGATGCCGAGTCAGATCCCTCCGAATGGCTGGAGGTTTATTGGTGGTTTGGCCTTGCTATGCCATCATTTCGGTTGCCCTCCGTCAGTTGACATCCTCCGCCATTTCTTAAAAATGGGTCAGAGCTCCATAATTAGGGCTGGGATTCCTCATTTCCAGTACAGGGATGCCCGATATCGCCCGGATGGAACTCCCGGAAAAGTCACTTCTTGGCGTACAAAGTACTTCTTTGTGAAGCCCCCAGGATCCTCCTTCGAAGCTCGACCGTGGAGGTACCCTCTAACCGAGCAGTGGAATGACGTGTCGACCATGTCTCTTAGTAGAGAGGAGTGGGAGGTAGTCGGTCGTATAAAAGAGCTCGGCAGATACGATTTTACTCGGCTCATTCAGGAATACTTCGGGGGAGTTTCGGTCAGTTCTTTTCTCATTGACCCCCCACCACGAATTAGCGGACTAAGAAAGGAAACCGCCCCATCCGGTTAACTCCTCGTGATCAAGCTAATTGCTGTATTTTTTAGTATTGGTCTCACCTTCTAACTTAATTTATCTTTGTGCAGCCATGGTGAAGATGAGAGATGGTCCTGCCCGAACTTCCAAGTCAAAGAAGCAGCCTGCTCAGAAGAAGAAGGGGAAAGAGGCGAAGACTAGTGAGGTTGTGGCTCTGTCTGTGGGGTTGGGCTCCTCCGCAGTGTCGACGGGTGTTCCACCTGCCGGGGACCGTCCTACTGATTCGGTGTCATTGCTGATTGTGCCGGTCGGCGTGGGCCAGGTAGTTCAGGTAGAGGAGGAGGAGGAGGAGGATGCGGGGCCTCCTCTCAAGAGGAAGAGATTGGTTCGGCTGGGGGATCTACCGTCCAGCCCGGCAAGTCGAGCCGGAACAGGGAAGGAGAAGAAAGGCAAGGGAAAGGTGCAAGCTGCGAACCCTGGGCAGTGGGAGTCTGCCCTCAAGTTGGCCAAGGATGCCACGATCGGGGATCTCGAGGTGTCCCGTTATATTGCCGAGAGGATTACTCCCCCTGTGGACGAGCAAATCATGGACAAGAGGAGTAACCTGGAGTTAGGGTCTCAGCTCGTTCGTCTCGGTGTGCGGAGTGCGACGACGTCCTTCGCAGTGATGCAGCGTTTGGAGACTCTAGACCAGGAAGTCCAGGACCTCCATGATCAGGTAAAGGCTTTGAAGGGCGAGCTTTCGGAGGTGAAGGAGGGGAGAGACCTCCTCCAGGCTAAAAACGCGTCCTTGGAAGAGGAGAAGAAGTCCCAGGAGGGGGAGATGGGCGCTTTGTTGACTCGACCGCCAAAGGGAGGAGGAGAGGGACGAATCAAGAAAACGGTGAGGGCGGAGCAGGAGCTTAACAAGAAATACCGCCAAGATTGCCATTCTGCAGTGGAAGGTAGAAATAGAGCCGAGAACACCGTGTGGGAGGTGCGGTGCTCTGTTAGGAAGCAGCGGATTGAGGCAATTAAGTGATGGAAGAGGCGGTTTCTGTACGAGGAGAGTTTAGAGCTCGCCTGTGACATAACCCTCTCGGTTCTGAGGAGGGGCCACGAGCTCTACACTCCTGAGGGGTCGATGTGCCCTTCATTCGAGGATAATGCCGAGCCGCTTCTTCCTGCAACTCTTGGGCTTTCTTTGGAGGAGGTCAGGGAGAAGGCTGAGGGGTCAATGAGCGTCATTCCGGATGAAGAGCTGGATCTCAGTTCCGAAGAAGAGCTTCCTTATGAAGATATTCCTCCGGTTGCTTCCCCGGTTCCTACTCCTGCTCCCATTGTGTCGCTCCCTTCCGAGGCTTCTCCTGGGCATCCGTCTCTCTCCGAGGCTTCTCCTGCTCCCCCGGTCGATCAACTCTCCCCCTCTGTTGATTTTTAAAGCTCACCTGGCCGGGCTTGTGGCCAGGGCTGATTCAAGAAATGAACTTGCCTTTCATTTTCTCAATTATCTTCCATGTTTATATTCCTTATTTTCGATCTGTAGTAGAATTTAGCAAAGTCGTTCATGGCCAACCGGCATTGAGATCGATCTGTGGTTGAGGCCGAGCTGTGGTCCCAAGGATCCTGTCTTGGCGACCTGGCTGATCAATGACGAAGTCGATCGATGGTTCCGAGGATTGTCTTGGTAACCTGGTCGATCCGTCGGACGAGGTCGAGTTATGGTCCCAAGGATCTTGCCTTGGCGACAGACCGACCGTAGCAATCGATGGTTCCGAGGATCGTCTCGGTAACCTGGTCGATCTGTCGGGGGACCGATCGACCGTAGTCGATCGATGGCGAAGTCGATCGATGATTTCGAGGATCGTCTCGGTAACCTGGTTGATCTGTCGGGCGAGGTCGAGCTATGGTCCCAAGGATCTTGTCTTGGCGACCGACCGATCGATGGCGAAGTCGATCGATGGTTTCGAGGATCATTTTCGTAACCTGGTTATTCCATCGGACGAGGTCGAGCTATGGTCCCAAGGATCTTGCCTTGGCGACCGACCGATCGTAGCGATCGATGGTTCCGATGATCGTCTCGGTAACCTGGTTGATCTGTCGGGCGACCGATCGACCGTAGTCGATCGATGGCGAAGTCGATCGATGGTTCCGAGGATCGTCTCAGTAACCTGGTCGATCTGTAGGGCGAGGCCGAGCTATGGTCCCAAGGATCTTGCCTTGGCGACCGACCGACCGTAGTCGATCTATGGAGATATCGAGGGAGGGTCCCAAGGATCTTGTCTTGGCGACCCGACCGACAATAGTCGATCTATGGAGATGGCGAGCGAGGGTCCCAAGGATCTTGTCTTGGCGACCTGACCGACCGTAGTCGATTTATAGAGATGGCGAGCGAGGGTCCCAAGGATCTTGTGTTGGCGACCCGACCGACCGTAGTCGATCTATGGAAATATTGAGCCAAGGTCCCAAGGATCTTGTCTTGGTGACCCGACCAACCGTAGTCGATCTATGTACATGGCGAGCGAGGGTCCCAAGGATCTTGTCTTGGCGACCCGACCAACCGTAGTCGATCTATGGAGCTGACGAGCGATGACTGATTGGATTTTCTACTCTTTGCCACATATAATGTAACTCTTTATTGCCAAGAAATATGAAAACCCCTTTATTGATGATAACGAGGGCGTGGGCCGTTAAAAAACCTGCCTGACAGGGACAAGAAAAAGGTACTCACAAGTGTTGTACAAAAACATTATTGAACAAACATTGATCAAAATAAGACTTATCTATTGGTAGAACGCCTTTAGGTTTCGGGAGTTCCACGGCCTTGGTAGAATTTTCCCATTTGCATCGCGTAGGATGTAAGAGCCATGCCCGGCTTGCTTGATCTCTCGATATGGTCCTTCCCACACCTGTCCGAGCTTTCCAGGATGCTTCCCGGCCGCCTCGGCCTTTCGTAGGACGTACCTGCCTATCTTTACCTCGCTCGGCTTTACCCTCCGGTTGTAGAACTTGGTCGCTTTTTGCCTGATGGCTTCCAAACGAGCGGCTGCCCTTTCTCTATCTTCACTGAGGAGAACGAGTTCCGCTCTGCGGGCTTCATCATTCCGCTCTTCTTCATAACCCGACACCATTTGATTATGCAATGCCACCTCTACTGAAACTAGAGCTTCTGCCCCGAAGGTCATCCTGAACGGTGTTTCCCCTGTGGCTCCGTTCGGTGTGGTTCTATATGCCCACAATACTTCGTCTAGTTCTTTCACCCAGGTCTTTCGACCATCTAGGCGTTTCTTGACCCCTGACAATACCAATTCCGTGGGGTGTCGGGAACTTCATAGCTTGGTAGTAGGTGGAGACGACCGATCTGAGGGCATTTTGAGTAGCCCGCCCAATTATTGCATTGTACGCCCCTTGAAACTTTACGACTAGGAACTCAACGTCCCTTTCTATCTAACACGGCTTCTGTCCGAACTTCACTTTCAAATTCACCCGGGCGAACGGGTAGGCTGATGCCCCGGTTACTCCTTTAATGGGTCGTCCGTTGGTAGTAGTCAATCTTCGGGCACCTTCATCTGCTTGAAGGTCTCGTAATACAACAGGTCGACCGAGCTGCCCGTATCAATCATCACCCACTTCACCTCGTAACCGTCCATGTTCAGATTTACCACGAGTGCGTCATCATGAGGGCAACTTACTCCATCGAGGTCGGACTCGTCGAATGATATTATCCCGTCGATCTCCCTCGGCTTTTTGGTGGATGAGTCTCTGCCGACCTGTTTGGCATATCTTTTTCTCCCTTTAGTGGTGGATCCCCCTGCTGCATTTCCACCGAATATAATGTTAATGATTCTAGCCGATCGGTCGTCTTATTGCCCGGCGTTTCCATCGTTTCTTTCCCTCGATCACCCTCTCTCTTCTCGTCGATTATCTGTATTCGCATTCGGCCTCCCTCCATCATTCCTGTCATTTCGCCTCCAGGGCGATCGCCTATCGTCTGGCCGACCTGTCCTGCGCTGATTATGCCGATCGACATTTCGTTCGTGCTTCACGAATCGGCCTAACCTTCCTCTTTGTATGAGGAATTCAATTTCTTTTTTCAACTGCCAGCAATCTTCCGTATCATGACCGACCTCTTTGTGGAAACGACAATATAAATTGGGGTTCCTATCCTTGTAGGGGGTCTTCATTTTTTCGGGTTCTCAGATAGTTTTTCCATCCGCTCTCATGGCCACCAATACTTCTGCATATCGCCTGTTTAGCGGGGTGAACTCCTGTCGATAGCCCTGTCGATCGATCGGCCTTCTCCAGCTCGACTGGCCCTTTTGCAGCTTGTGCGAATTGCCCGCCCTGTCATTTGGCGAGCGATCATCCATCCAACACCTCGTATTTTTCAGCACTTCTTCAAGCTGAATGTACATATCCGTCCTGTTTCTTATTTCCTGAACGGATCGGGGCTGATCGAGGGCTAATGACTTCTTGAACTCCTCATCCCTCGTGTTGTTCATAAGCATGGCCAACATGGACGAGCAAGTGAGGTCGGAAACTTCGACCGTTTCGTTATTGAACCGAGTGATGAACTCCCGCAAACTTTCATTCCTTCCTTGGGAAAGTTGCATCACCTCCAAAGCCGTCTTTTGTGGCCGCTTACTGGTGGCGAACTGGTTCAGGAATAACAACCTGAAATCTTCGAAGCATGTGATACAGTACGGGGGCAAACTGTTGAACCATCGCCGAGCTCCCTCTTGGAAGGCGGTACAGAAAGCCTTACACTGGATAGCGTCCGGAACACAATGTAGATTCATCATGGACTGGAAGTGCTGTAGGTAATCCAGGGGGTCGATCTTTCCAGTATATTTTTCAGGGGTTGGTATTTTGGTACCAGGTGCCGGGAGGCTATCCAAGATTTTTGGAGTGAAAGGAGAGCTGTACTGTGCTGTCGGACGATCTGAACGGAGGCTCATAGCCGCGTCAATTCGACTATCCACAATTTTCTCTAGGTCTTCGGCCGGACGGTGATCGATCGTCATACTAGTTTGTCGGGCGGCTTGCCATGCAAAAGGTCGTTGTTGTGTTGGTTGAGACTGCAAAATTTGGCGGATCAACAGATCAGCTGCTTCCTCGATCTGTTTTCGGGTCAGGGTAGTGTGTACAGCCGGAAGAGGATCCGCACCCGATCGGTGTTGGATATTCGGGCGCGTATTGAGCGTAGTGTTATCTTCCAAAGCTACGCCTCTTCTTCTTGTTTCAGGTTTGAGGTTTGTGGTTGATCGTTAGGATTTGAGGATTCCGCGCGGAAACATGCGGTCTGCAGCGCAGCGTGTAGCTTCTAAACCTATCGTTGCATCGTCGAGCCATGACACATTCTCTCGAGTTCATCGCCGCTTGACCGAT
This sequence comes from Erythroxylum novogranatense, assembly GCA_029891385.1. Lineage (NCBI taxonomy): Eukaryota > Viridiplantae > Streptophyta > Magnoliopsida > Malpighiales > Erythroxylaceae > Erythroxylum > Erythroxylum novogranatense. The sequence goes on along the minus strand of CM057226.1, from coordinate 106,815,435 downwards.
CGTGTGTTTACGAGCGTAGTGCACGGAAGTCGGGCCCCACGGTGGGCGCCAATTGGTTCTGGGGATTCGACTAAACCGAGCGTTGCCGTTATGCTCCATGTGATCGGTACGCTTACGTATTAGCTTCAACGTCAAGATACCTGGAAAACAAGGAAGGCACGTTGGAGGTTGTGTCCCGATTAGCCCATCCGACGCTCAAATAAGGTTTTTTGGTGAAGGTGGGTCTGCTATAATCAGAGAGAATTGGGGTTGTGATTGCGCACCTCTGTTATGGTAGAATTATACCTTATATATGGGATGAATGCTAGGTTAGGTCTTTACGTGTGCATGGGGGTCTTTACGGTTATATGGGGGTCTCTCTCATGCGGACGGGCTGAGAAGAGCATGGACTGGGCTTGGGCTTGACATAGCCATTAGGTGAGAGAGGATCTTTGAAGAATGGACTGATCGACCCACGAGTAGTTTTGACTGGGTCCGTGCCCGACACGATCGACCCGACCACTAATATTTTTTAATGATGAAATCATATCCTTTGGATACATATAATTTTGAAAATTGACATCATATTTTTACTTTTTTAATATCAAATTTTCTTAATATAATAGTAATAAGTCTCTTCTATCTAGTAGTTTTGAAAACTAATACTTATAATTTTTGAGTCTAATCTACCGAAGCCAATTTGTACATACATGTCCACTTCTATTAACTAGCACGATATCGCAAGCATGTAGATAGCTTTTCTCATCTTCCCGTGAACTGAACATAGTTTCCCGTAATAATAGTATTTAAAAGAAAAATCAGCACATAGAATGAATAATGTTTCTGTGTATTGCTAAGAGCATAATGGAGATTACAAAAGAAATGCATTCAATATTTTCAACTCTGATCAAAATAAAAAGAGGGTCTAGGCTAGGCCAGACCGTATTGAATATGCATTTTCCTGTCAGAAGTTTTTCATTCACACTTCTACTCTTTCACACGCGCTATATAGCCGGAAATAGATACAATGATTTCTTAAATAATTGCAAGGAAATAAGGTGAAATAAGCGTGACAGATTTTTTTTTTAATATTATAATATTTTATTCTGTCATATAAATTTTAATTATTTATTTATATAAATCTCACATTTATTTATATAAAATTTATATAAATAAATAATTAAAATTTATAAAATAGAATAACATACGGTAAATTAAATAGAGAATCCAAACTCTATCCCGGGCTTCTTTCGAGTAAAATTGTTTTATGAATATGAGTTCCTAAATTTCCAAAAGTTAAAGTTGAATATTAATAAATGGAAAAGAAAAGGGCAAAAGCAAAGTCAAGCAAAGGCACCTCAAGTCGTTGGCCTTCATTTTCACTAGTACTACTTTTATGGCAGTCTCGGTCGTCGCTGAGCATTGGAAAAATTGGCCATTCCTTGTTTGACCCGGTGAAACACGCTACCAATTACTTTCTAGCTCTCAACACACTAACATATCTCCTACACTTTATCAGTTTCATCTAGTTCTGTGCTCTCGATCGGTTTACGCTTCTCAATGATGGATTTGAATATTCAAAGCGTGTATAACCCTGACTTGTTTTGGGGGTCTTTTCACTCTCTTTCGTTTTATCCGTAGAAGAGTGGTGCTTTCTCATGTGGGTTTTCCTTCAACGACCTATTTGAAGATTTCTTCGATCTCTTTGGAGTTTTCAATTCTTGAAGTTTCTGAGGTGGGTCGTCTTCTTTTTAATGTGCTTTACTTCGATTGTTCTTTGAAGTCACAGTTGAATTGGGTCAATAAGTTTGGTTTATCTTTCCTCGGATTTGTCCTTTCTTTATTTTTGTTGCTGTGTGGAATTTTTTTGTATGTATCCCTGTATACACGTAGTTGAATTCTTTAGTTAACGATATGAATTCTGCCTGTTTTTTGTGTTGATGTATATCAGGTATTGGTTCTGTGGAAGTTGGATTCTTGTGAATACAGTGGTTTTGCAGCTCTAATAAGGGATAAAGATAGCGACTTGAAGCGTTTTCTTGAGCAAAGGTGTGTTGTGCGGGTTTCATTTGAAAATGATGCTGAAAAGCCGAATTTTCAGGATTGTTCTGATTTATTCTGTTTGTTCATTGCTTGGCTGTGGTTTAAGCTATGGCACTCCAACCGATATTGCTTGCCTTAAGAACATAAAAGCTTCCCTCAAAGATCCTTATGGTTATCTGACTTCTTCATGGAACTTTGAAAATACAACTGAAGGGTTTATTTGCAAGTTTATTGGGATTGAGTGTTGGCACCCTGATGAAAACAAGGTACTGAATATCCGACTTGCTGATATGGGTCTCAAGGGTCATTTTCCTGCTGGGCTACGAAATTGCACAAGCGTAACAGGCATAGATCTCTCCAACAATCAGCTGTATGGACCTGTTCCAAATGATATTTCTAAAATCATTACTTTTGTGACGACTCTTGATCTCTCTTCCAACAACTTCTCTGGGCCAATTCCTGTGGATCTTGCTAACTGTAGCTATTTGAATGTCCTTAAACTTGACCATAATCGATTCAGTGGCAATATTCCACCTCAACTTGGTTTACTCGATCGGCTTAAGACATTCAGTGTCGCTAATAATCTTCTGACAGGACCAGTTCCAAATTTTAACTCTAACTCCTCCTTTGGTGCAGATAGTTATGCAAATAATCCAGGATTGTGTGGTAAGCCTCTGGAAGATTGTACGAGCCCTTCACAGGGAAGTCACATTCTTTAAACATTATTATCAATGTAATTTAATATAATAAATGACTCATTAAAGTTGCACGTGCGAGGCACGTTCTTTGTGCTGCGGGGATGTCACAGATGCATGTGTTCCTTCCTATGTAATTTAATTTATTTGAAATGTGTGTGATTGGTATATGTTTTAAGAAATTAATTAATTTAATTTTTTTGTCGTAGCTTGTATGTTTATTTATGTAGTTTATCATATATTGTTAATCTTTAATATGTTCTATAAGTATTGAATAACATATTTTTATATATCTAATTATTGATATTTTATATTATTATTAATTTATACTACATGTGAATTTAGCGAAAATAATTTTTCTATTACGTACGTCTTTTCTTCCCCAAGTATTCAAAGTCTTCCTCTTTTATGTCAGTGGGGTCTCACGACTTTCAATCGTTTTCTGTTTTCTTCTTAAATTTCCAAGTCGTTCTTATTTTTACGAATCAAATTGATCCACATGGTAACGTCAGGGGATCACTATAAACTCTTACCCTCACATTTTTTTTATTTTTCTAAGTCTTCTTTCCACAGTCAGAGTATTTCTTTATGAACCCCTTACCCTTACCCTATCATTTATTAATACGCTAAGTCCTTACCGTGTTGATATAATTACCTTCTTGGCTTAATATATGTAATTAATCTAATTCAGTTATTAAAATTTTAAAATTAGATAAGATTTTTAAAATTTTACGAAAAAAAAACAAAATATTAGTTTAATAACTAAAATTAATAAAAGGTATAAAATATTTAAATTCAAAAATATATGATAAAATTTAAATTTAAAGGATTTGAATTTTAGAAATTTTAAAAATATTTTATTTTGACATTCTTTTATGACTTATTTTATTTGTTTAAAATTATTGTGTTGATAAAAATATTATCATTATTTCATAATTCATTTTGTTCTATAATTATATGGTCCTTATTATTTTAATCTTAATACAAAAATTTATAAGCTTTTAAAATGATAATCTTAGTGTTAAAATATAATTTTATATTTTGAAAATAATTAAAAATATTTTGTGAGTTTATTCACGATAATTATTTATGTTTATTTAATTACTCTGATTTTATTATATACATATATGTTTTTAGATAGTTATCTATATAATGATCTAAAATGTATAAAATTAATTAGTTTAATTTTTGAATTCTCAATAATTAAAATTATGAATTTTCTTTCGATGTATTCACATATAATATTATCAATAATAAATTCCTAATAATAGAATCATATAGTCTAATATTATTCCTCTTTATTTAACCAAGTAATCCACAAGGTTACATGTACAGTTTTAGAATTTTATAACTTTATGGTGCATAAGTAACTTATTAGGTAAAGGAGGATTTTCTAAACAATTTCATCTTTTGAGAAATTAATTCTACAAATATTTAAATTAAAACATGAGAAAATTTTATTTTGAAATTAGAGTCAAAATAAAAATAAAAATAAAATCCTAATTATTGCGCCTTTTCTTTAATTCTTATTTTGATATATTTTAAAATATATGAAAACAAAACTTTATAAGAAACATATAAAGTTTTGTTTTTTTTATATTATATATATATAACACCTTGTCTTTATAAGTTTTGTTTTAATATATTTTAAAATTTATCTAATTAACTTATTAATAATTTAAAATTAGGTAAACTTCTTAAATTAATTTAAAATCAAAATGCAAACTTAATCACTAAAAATACAAAATATATAAAAATATTGAAGTTTTATTTGAGGATATACCATAAAAATAAAATTTAAGAAGCGAAAAGATTTTAATTATTTAACCTGTCAAAAAGATTTTAATTCTATAAATTTTAAAATATTTATTTCAATAATTTTATATTCATTTTATTGATGAAAAGAAAGTGAACATTAGATGTTATGTTATTATATATTTCTTAATTTATTCCTGATTGATGCTTAATAATAGCAAAATCAAAATCAAGAAAATAAAACTAAAATCTAAATACAATGTAATTGTGCTTAGGATTTTAAATCTTATCATAAAATCTACTTTTTTCTTTTGGAAGACAAAATTGTACTAAAAGAAGCATTAATTGTTACGATTTTAAATCTAAGTCATTAATTGTTACGATTTTAAATATTTTTTAAAGAAGTAGAAAAATAAATTAAGCTAATAGCTTCCTAGAAAAGAAATTAAAGAAACAAGCATATACTGAAGCAGCCCTTCTCTACGAGATAGATGGAAGAGAAAGAACTGGCTCTTAATGTTTGGAATATAAGTGAAGGAAGATGATTAATTAGTACATATGAACAACTATGGAATGATGAATTAGAGAAATAAGCACTATAATTAAGATTTACTTTATAAATTTATTTTCAGACTAATTTTGAAATAGAAAATTCTCTCATATTTTAGTTTAAATATTTATATAAGTGTATGTATAAATGAATCAAAATAGGATAGATGATTGAAGGTATTGATATTAATCAGTTATTTATAAATATTAATAATTTTGAGCTTAAATTTAATTTTATAATTTAAATTTAAAAATTTTGGAAAGAAAACAAAAGTGTAATATTTATGACTAAAAGAAAAAAGATTAGTTAGAAAAGAAATACATATTTTATCTTATACTAATATATTTTAATGTCTTTGAAAATTTTAAAATTTTATTAAATAAGAAAACAAAATATTAATTTAATATCTAAAAATATAATAATAGATATAAAATATTTAAATTCATCTAACTTGTGAAATAAATCATATAATTAAATTTTAAAGGGCTCAAATTTTAGAAAAATTAAAAATATTTTATTTTGACAATCTTTAAATCATATAATTAAATTTTAAAGGGCTCAAATTTTAGAAAAATTAAAAATATTTTATTTTGACAATCTTGTTATCACTTATTTTATTTGTTTAAAGTTATTGCGTTGATAAAAATGTTATCATTATTTCATAATTCATTTTAGTCTATAGTTATATGGTCCTGATTATTTTAATCTTAATATAAAAAGTTTATAAGCTTTTCATAAATATAATGTTATAATTTTATACTTTGAAAAATTATAAATATTTTGTACAACAATCTATATATATATATAGTTACTTAAATTATTTATTTCATAAAATATGTAAAATTACTGATATGTAATTATCTTTATATATATATATATATATATATATATTAATTAGTTTTATTTTTGAATTCTCAATAATTAAAAATTTCAAGATAAAATTTAAGTATTTTTATGATTATACTTTTATAAATTAAGCTTTATAATAGAATCACATAAGTATAATATTATTCCTAATAAATTATCAATTGTAAAATCATACAAGCATTTCACTATATTGTATAGTATCATATAAATAATAGTAAGGTTTTTGTTCATATGGTAGTAATGAGTAGAATTTTAGTTTATTCTATTTTTCCAAGTTTATGTATACTACCTTACGTTTATATTTACAAGTGAAGAGTTCAAAGTGATTATTTAAGAAATATATTATTGTTTATCTCATTAATTAAATAGGAATCATAAATTATATAATTATTTTCAAATAAATTATATAAAATTAATATTTTAAATTTTAAATGATTAAATCCATGAAGTTTACCTTTATAATAAATTATGGTGATATCCATTATTAGTCAAATATATTAAAACAAAATAATTAGGTCTATTTACTTTCTTAATTGTTTGAAGTTTTATTTTTCCTATTAGGATACTCTTTAGTACATTAAGAACACTTTACACATATTTTCTTTGATTTTTTAGTTTTAAATTTAACTCAAGATCATTAATATTCTTATCATATTTTGATGATTTATACATACACTTCTACAAATATTTAAACTAAAATATGAGAATTTTCTATTCCTAATTTAGAGTTTAAAAATAAATTTAAAAAGTGAATCTTAATTATGGTGTCTATTTCTCCACTCACTACAAGGAAATAAGGCATTTTGCGACGTTTTTAAAACGTCACAGAATGTCTAAAAACGTCGCAGAATGTATTTTGCGACGTTTTAAAAAACGTCATAAAAAGCGTCGCGGATTGTGGTGTAGACAAAAGGTTTTTGCGACGTTTTAAGTAAAACGTCACAGAAAATACTGACATTCCGCGACGTTTATAAAAACGCCACTGAAAGTTTGGACATTCAGCGACGTTTTTAAAAAACGTCATGGATTGTCTAACATTCTGTGACGTTTTAAAACGTCACAGAATGCTGAAAAATCCGTCGTCGCAGAATGTCTTCTGCGACGTTTTTATAAACGTCACAGAATGTCTTTCGTGACGTTTTTATAATTATTTGTATTTTTCATTTTTTCATTTTTTAGAAAATCATATTAATTTAATAATTTGTTAATTTTAATAAATTTTTTTAAAATACAAAATTTTAACCTTATTTATTTAATAATTATTTAATAAAATTTATAAAATTTATTTATTTAATAATTCTTCAATTTTTTTAGTATATCATTAATTTTAATAATTATTTTCATACAAATAATGTATTATTTAATTGCAATTTGTAAACATATCATAACACATTAATTAATATCAATATACACTAACTTCTCTCCAATGATTCTTTCAAATCTAGAAACTTGGACACAAACTCCACCTTACTGAATTGAACAATAACTGCAGTTTCATCCACGTGATATATAGATACAACATATGTTAGGCTAAAGACTTTTACAAGGCACTGTTTTATGTCCATTAGGAGAGTATTGATGGCAATCCCCAAATTAAAACAAAATTCTCATATACACTTTTTTGTTTCTGTTGCAGTGCCAAAGATTAAGCACTCCTATTTCCAGACCTAAGGGTAATAATTTCTCCACTGCTCCAACTGAGATAGAGAAGGTTGATGCGTTTTTGTAACTTTTCATTTTGGATCAAACTTTTAGAGGTTGATTGAAGTTTGAAATCAATGCCAAGATTACTGCATGCCTGGGCGAAAACAAACCCTGTCATAAAAGCACCATATCCAGCTTCATGCTTAATTCCAGTACTCCATTCAGAGGACCTGAAAGATATATGATAAAATCTTAGTTAGAAGTGAATCAAAGATGCTTGGAGGACAAACAGATATAGCGATCAATCATCGTCTCATCAAACACCCCTAAGAATTTAACACACTATGAAAATATCTTTGCGTAATTGCTTGGTTCTTATTAAGTCTAAACTTTAATTTAATTTCTTTACGCACATACACTAAGAAATAAATGGTTTCTAAAATGCAAGAAAGCGAATTATCATAAGAAAGAAACACATCATCAATCATATAACCCCAATAGCGGTTGAGGTAGAGGATGAATACATATACAAAACTTGATCCAAGAACTAAGCGAGTGAAAGAAGAATCAAGAAAAATTGACTGTCATTGACAACCCAACCAAAGTGATTATATTGCTCTGACGTTCTCGATTTACGCTTTGCAGAGAGTGGTTTGCACTAGATTGCAAGGCATCCATCTCTGGACACGTCCAATCCACACCTTCAATTGTTCATCTTTCAAAAGATGGCCTCTGATCAACCCTATCTTTGAAAAGACAATCAACATTATACCTCTCAGCCACCACATATATTATTAGAATTTCTTACTCGAGCTTTTTAAATAGAGCCCTTCAAATATCCAAAATTTCTTTGCGCATAACATAATGGGAAATTCTTGAAAAGATATGTCAGTAAGCAAATATATACTGACGACTAATAGTAATGTTGGCTTCCACTCAAGAGAAGTACATTAAAAGCATGTAAGTACACAGACCTGTTCTTGCAACTCAAGAATCTGTCTTTCTTTTTCTTGGATGTGCTCTTGAAGGTCATGTATTTGTTGTATATGCTGTGCTCTTTCCGCATCAGAGTGATCATGCTCTCTTCTGCACAAAGTAAAAGACCACCAAAATCTATAATCCTAAATCAACGTTTCAATACTAGCGGATTGAATGTGGGCATTTTCCAAAAAATATTAGAATTAGAACTAAATTATTTTCAACCCATGGTGCATTTACTTGGAAAATATCCATCATCTCCTACCAAATATTATTTCAACCAGATAAAACACAAAAAAGAGATAAAGTAACAGTTCTGAAGTCATTAAATATATACCTAAATGTTGCAAGTTCTTTATTTTGCTCCCTTAAAAGATCCTCTTTAGCCCAGGCCTATACAAGTTGTCAAAGAATCAGCTCATTGTTTACAGTTAAACAATTCACCAATCCTCTTTTTTGAAAGAACAAAACAAAAGGAACAAACCGCTTCATTATCTAGCTTAATAGAGTAAATTTCTCTATCTTTTTCTTCAAGTCTTCTTTCCAAATCATTTATGGTCTGCTCGGTTTTGTAGAGTTTTTCCTGCAAATGATTAAAAAAAACAAGAAGAAAATGTGATTTTAGATACCATCTATAGAATGGAAATCATAATGCTGTCATTAACTGTGGCTTCAAACAACTTGACAAAGGAATCTTTCCGAATGATTAAAACCCAGAGAAACCGATCATCTTCTGCTTGGCAATAGCTGGGTTTATAATCGGCGGCATACTCATTCCACTTTATCCAACTGCAGATAAGTCGTTTTCTTGGTCATTAGCCAGCCCAAGAAATCGCCCACTACGCCGCAACTCCGATCCGACTCCAGCCATAGTCCACTAAGTCACGTCACGGGTTACCCGCACCAAAGCTTACGAAATCAACTTCACATTCGACGTACTCAAGACGCGCTATCACTCTGAAACTTCCTCGTCTTTAGTGCAGGCCACGACTCTCTAATGTTGAGCTCCCTGAATCCTCATGTTCGACGAAGACCCTAAGTGGGTGCAGACCGTCCTCAAAGACACACCCACACTTCACGCTTAGGTAGTACAATACCGCACTCAGTTGAAGGAAACAGAGTGGGATTTGATAATGATTGACGCGCGAAGAGGGTACTTCTTGGAAGCTCCCAAGAGGATGGCGGCGATATTCTCGTAGGTTTTATGGAAAATATGAAGACAGATTTAGGAAAGTGGAAAGTACCGTATGTTTTAAAACCTCTTTTTGTTGTTTGCATCAACGACGTTTTTTCCTAAAAACTGTTGCGCTTTTCATTTTGCGACGTTTAAACGATAAAACGTCGCAAAAAGTACTATAAATTTGTGACGCTTTAAAAAACGTCGCGAAAAATTTAAACTTTTTGTGACGTTTTTTAAACGTCACAAAAGTCTTTACAATTTGTGACGTTTTATTAATAAAACGTCACAAATTGTGTTATTTTTGTTAGTATCTTAGAAGTCTGAAGATTCAAGAACAAGAAAAATGTAATTAGCAGTTATAGTTTGTCGGTGTAAAGACTGTTAACAAGTGGTTGACAGCTAAGTGTATAAAAACAGAATAGAGTAAATGAAATTCATTCATTCCTCTAAAATCATTCTCGATAGCTTAATAATCTCTACCTACGCATTCGTAAAAATAAGAGTGGTATCAGAGCAAATAAAACAAGAAGGATCTTAAGGGGTCTGTGGAGCATTTTATCAAACAAGAAAGGGGCTACCTAGAAGAAGCTGTCATCAACCGTAAATGGAAAGTTTCTCAGGCATGCAGGCACCATTATTTGATGGAGAATCGTACCAAATCTGGGCTGTGAAGATGCAAGCGTATCTTGAAGGTCTGGATTTGTGGGAGCCGGTAGAAGAAGACTATCAAGTAGACCCATTAGCAGATAATGCAACCGTAAATCAGATTAAGTTTCAGAGGGAAAGACTTACAAGAAAAGCAAGAGCCAAGTCTTGCCTCTATTCAGCCGTGAGTTCTTCATTATTCACGAGGATTATGCATTTAAAATCGGCCAAGGAGATCTGGGACTATCTGAAGTCTGAGTTCGAAGGAGATGAGAGAGTAAAAAGCATGAAGGTGATTAATCTGATGAGGGAGTTTGATAAGCTTCAAATGGCCGATGATGAGTCTATAAAAACGTACGCTGGAAAATTACAGGATCTTGCGGACAAGATCAGGCTTCTTGGAAGTCGATTTGAGGATGAAAAGATTGTACAGAAAATGTTGATTTCTCTCCCAGAAAAATTCGAAGCTACAATCATCTCTCTAGAAAATACTAGAGATATGGTAGATTTGAAGTTGTCGGAGTTGCTTAGTTTTTGCAAGCCCAAGAACAGAGGAGAGCGATGAGATCTGTAGAAGTGATCGAGGGTGCTCTAAGGGCAAGCCAGAAAACTAGCGGAGGAGGGAAGAAGAAGCACTGGTCAAAGAGTGGCTCGGAGGGAAAGAAGCAAGAAAAGCAAGATGTGGCGGAGACCTCAGCCCAGTCTCTAAGAGAATCTTGTAAACACTGCGGTAAGTCAAATCACCCCCACTATAAATGCTGGAGGAGACCTAACGTAAAGTGCAGGAAGTGCAAGAAGCTAGGGCATATCGACAAATTTTGCAGAAGCAAAGATCAGTCGCAGAACTCAAAGGAAGCCCGAACAGCAGATAAGAAAGAAGAGGGTCATCTGTTCGTAGCTTCTTGCCATAACACCTCAATACCAGATGACAGTTGGCTAATCGACAGTGGATGCTCCAACCATATGACTAGCAATTTGGGTATATTCAAGAATCTAGACAAGAAGCATACCTGTAGAGTAAAGATCGGAAATGGGCAATTGATTTCTACCCAGGGAAGAGGAGCAGTTGTCATCGAGAGCCTGAAAGGACCAAGAACTCTAGAAGATGTACTGTATGTTCCAGATCTTGAACAAAACCTTCTCAGTGTCTCACAATTGATCGACAGAGGATACTCAGTTCTATTTCAAGGAGGTTTCTGCACAATTTCAACCATGGAGGGGAGACTTCTGTTTAAGATAAAAGCTAGGGATAGAAGCTATGTGTTAAACCTTCTTGAGCAACAGGAGATGGCACTAAATACAAAAGTCAGTCGAGCAAATTTATGGCACAAGAGATTAGGCCATCCACACTGGAAAGGCCTGATAAAATTAAGTGAGTTTGATATGGTGCAAGGTCTTCCAACCCTCTGTCAGTCTCTGCAAGTCTGCACCACCTGTATTCAAGGGAAGAAAGCCAGAGAACCCTTTAGAGACAGCACCTGGAGAGCATCTGAATTACTTGAATTGGTTCACACGGATGTGTGTGGACCAATATCAGTGGAATCACTAAATGGAAGTAGATTCTTTATCATCTTTATAGATGACAAGTCAAGGTATTGCTGGATCTATTTCCTAAAGACCAAGGCTGAAGTGTCGGATGTCTTCCAAAGGTTCAAGCACATGGTAGAAAATCAAAGTGGGCAGAAAATTAAGAAGCTGAGAAGTGACAATGGAGCAGAGTATAAGAACCAGAAGATGAAGAGAATTTGCGAGGATAGTGGCATCTTGCATCAGTTTTCAGTACCTTACTCACCTCAGCAGAATGGGGTGAGTGAAAGGAAAAATAGGACCATTGTTGAAATGGTGAGATGCTTGTTGGAGGAGAAGGCTCTACCGAAATTCTTATGGGCTGAGGCTGCAGCTACTGCAGTATTCTTACTAAATAGATTACCTACTAAAGCTTTGGAGAAGAGGACATCATATGAAGAGTGGCACCAGAGGAAACCGAATGTGAGAAATTTGAAAATATTTGGCTCTCCATGTTATATTCATGTACCACAGCAGAAAAGAAGCAAGTTAGATTCGAAGGCTATAGCAGGTGTGTTTATTGGTTACTCTGAAGTGACCAAAGGATATAGAGTGCTAATTCCAAACAAGAAGGAAGTGAAGATCGGTAGAGATGTAACATTTCTAGAAGAGGAGGTTTGGAATTGGGCTGAAGTGGAAGATGAAAATGCTCGGGTAAGAAGGTTATTTGTGCAAGAATACAAACTGTCTGGAGCTACTTCAGAAGAAGAATCAGGAGACGAAGCCAGACCACAAACAGAAGAAGAACATGAACATCCACAGGAGAATGAGGAGGAATCAGAACAAGAAATGCAGACTGATAGTGATCTTGAAGATCATGTAGATCACATCCCAAGAAGAGGTACAAGACTTCTCTCTGAAATTTATCAAACTTGCAATCTAACCCTTTGTGAACCTGCAAGCTTTAAACAAGCACAAGATAGCAAAGAATGGCTGGCTGCAATGAAGGAGGAGATCAGGATGATTGAAAACAATCAGACGTGGGAGCTAGTGACAAAACCACCCGATAGGAAGATCATTGGTGTGAAATGGGTTTATAAAACCAAGATGAATCCAGATGGTACACTGAACAAGTACAAGGCCAGATTGGTTGTCAAGGGGTATTCCCAAGTAGATGGAGTAGATTACTCAGATACTTTCGCGCCAGTAGCAAGATTGGAAACAATTAGGCTGATCTTGAATATATCTGCAGAGAAGGGGTGGGTTGTGCACCAGCTTGATGTGAAGTCGACTTTCTTAAATGGAGAGCTGAAGGAGGAGATTTATGTTGAGTAGCCGGAGGGGTTTGTTGTTGAAGGTAAAGAGGAATACGTGTATAGGCTAAGGAAGGCCTTGTATGGGCTGAAACAAGCCCCAAGGGCTTGGTATGACAAGCTAGATTGTTACCTACAGCAAATTGGGTTCATCAGAAGTGAAAATGAACTCACCCTCTATGTGCGAAAACAGAAGGGAAGACTGGTGTATATGTCTGTCTATGTGGACGACTTATTGTTGACAGGAGATGATGCTAAAGAGATCGAAGGAGTTAAGCTCAAGTTGATGGATCTGTTTGAAATGACAGATCTGGGAATAATGACATATTTCCTAGGAATGGAAATTCATCAAAGTCCAAGAGGAATTTCGATATGCCAGAAGAAGTATATTAGAGAAATGCTCAAGAGATTTAACATGCTGGAATGCAAACCAGCAAAAGCTCCAATGAATAGTAAGGAGAAATTGCAGAAGGAAGATGGAAGTGGAGCTACTGATGACAGGATGTATAGAAGCCTTATTGGAAGTTTGATGTATCTAACCTCATCTAGACCAGACATCCAATTTCCAGTAAGCATGTTGTCAAGGTTTATGGCTGCACCAACAGAAACACATATGACCGCAGCTAAAAGGATTTTAAGGTATCTCAAAGGGACATACAACTTCAGCCTCAAGTATAGCAGAACAGGGAGCTTGAAGCTGAAAGGGTATTCAGATAGCGACTGGGGAGGATCTTCTGATGACATGAAAAGTACCTCCGGTTACTGCTTCACGTTAGGCTCGGGATGTTTTTCAAGGGCATCTAAGAAACAAAGTGTGGTGGCTCAGTCAACAGCCAAAGCAGAGTTGATCGCAGCTACAGCTACAGTGAACCAGGCGATTTGGCTGAAGAAGATGATGAAAGAGTTGTACATCACACTGAAGGAAAACACAGAGGTATTAATAGACAACAAAGCAGCGTTGGCGATTTCCCTAAACCCAGTGTTCCATGGCAGAACTAAACACTTCAAAATGAAGTGTTGTTTTTTACGGGATATTCAGCAAGGAGGAGAGATGAAACTTGTGTACTGTAGAACAGAGGAGCAGACAACAGATCTATTCACTAAGGCGTTGCAAGGAATAAGATTCGAGTACTTACGGAGAAGAGTTGGCTTAAGTCAAGACTCCTAAGCTAGGAGGAGTATGTTAGTATCTTAGAAGTCTGAAGATTCAAGAACAAGAAAATGTAATTAGCGATTATAGTTTGTGATTGTAAAGGCATTAACAAGTGGTTGACAGCTAAGTGTATAAAAACAGAATAGAGTAAATGAAATTCATTCATTCCTCTAAAATCATTCTCGATAGCTTAATAATCTCTACCTACGCATTCGTAAAAATAAGAATTTTGTTGTAGTGACTTCCTCTATATATATTTTTTGTTTTCTTTTGTCTTAATTACTTTAATAAGATATCAAAGTAATACGAGAATAGTTGAGTCTGGTAATGCTCGGTTCATTGAAAATGGTCAAATCAGTGGGAATGGAGAACCACGAAAAGTGGATATTCACGAGAATAGAGTAGAAACTACTCAAAAGTCGAGTAGAATCTGCTACATCAGACGTGATTCTACCGGTTGTTATTCCTGCTGTTGCCTCACGAATACGCAACATATCGGAACAACAAATTAATGTTCCAATTCCACAAATTGAACATATTAATGACGAACCAGCTAATATGATCAAGTTACAAATGATCAAGTAATGTCACAAGACGTAGCATTACGAAGGTCTGGAAGGTAAAGAAGACCAGCTATCTCAAGTGACTACGAAATTTACTCACTTGAACATGAATGTGACTTGAGCATTGATAAAGATCCATGCTTGTTCAAACCAGCTATGGAATGTAACAATTCTGAAAAAAGGTTCATGCTATGAAAGAATAGTTGAAATCAATGGATAACAACAATGTCTGGGAATTAACTAAGTTGCCAGAAGGTGCAAAGCAAGTGGGTTGTAAATGGGTCTTTAAGACCAAACGAGACTCACAAGGCAACATTGAAAGGTATAAAGCCAGACTTGTTGCCAAAGGTTACACTCAGAAGGATGATATTGACTATAAAGAAACCTTCTCTCCAGTTTCAAAGAAGGACTCGTTAAGAATTATTATGACAATGGTAGCTCATTATGATTTAGAGCTTCACCAAATGGACGTAAACACCGCCTTTCTTAATGGTGACTTGGAAGAAGAAGTATATATGGACCAACCGGAAGGTTTTGTGACCACAAGAAAGGAATGATTAGTGTGTAAATTAAGGAAGTCAATATATAGACTGAAGCAAGCTTCCCAACAATGGTATCTTAAGTTTAAAGATATCATTACGTCTTATGGTTTTGTAGAAAACACCGTTGATCAGTGTATCTACATGAAGGTGAGTGGGAGCAAGTTCATAATATTAGTTCTATATGTTAACGATATTCTTCTTGCTGCGAATAATGTTGTTTTGTTATATGATGTAAAGAATTTTCTTTCTAATAATTTTGAAATGAAAGATATGGGTGAGGCATCCTATGTGATAGGAATATAAATATTTCGGGATAGATCACAAGGATTGTTAGGATTGTCTCAGAAAGGATATATCGAGAAAATATTAGATAGATTTCAAATGAAAAAATGCTCCGCAGGGATAGTTCCAATTCAGAAAATGGACAAATTTAGTCTAATGCAATGTCCACGAAATGATTTGGAACGTAAGGACATGGAGTCTATTCCTTATGCGTCAGTAGTTGGGAGCTTAATGTATGCTCAAACATGTACTAGGTCAGATATCAGTTTTGTTGTTGGAATGCTAGGACGATATCAAAGTAATCCTGGACTGGATCACTGGAAAGCTGCAAAGAAAGTCCTTAGATACTTACAAGGCACCAAGGACTATATGCTTATATATAGAAAATCAACTCATCTTGAAGTGATAGGTTACTCGGATTCAGACTATGCCAGTTGTATAGACCCACGAAAATCTACATTCGGCTACATGTTCCTATTAGCTGAAGGAGCAGTTTCATGGAAAAGTGGAAAGCAGTCTGTCATTGCTACTTCCACTATGGAGGCAGAATTTGTAGCAAGCTTTGAGGCTACAGTTCATGGATTGTGGATGTGAAACTTTATTAAGTTTTGATCTTGTCGATAGTATTGCCAGACCGTTAAGAATTTATTGTGATAATTCCGCAGCCGTATTCTTCTCTAAGAATGACAAATATTCCAAGGGTGTGAAACACATGGATTTGAAGTATTTGTCTGTGAAAGAAGAAGTGCAAAAACATAAAATGTCAATTGAGCATATTGGTACCGATCTCATGATAGCGGATCCGTTAACGAAAGGCTTACCGCCCAAAACATTTATTGGTCATGTTGAACGTATGAGCCTTATAGATAAGTCCTTGTTAGTATAGTATTCAGACATGTATATGTACATATCATTGTGATGCTCGAATTGTTATGACACTTGTTGAATTCAATTACAGTCTTATTTTTTTGCTCACTTATTGGTTATCCACGTTATGTTGTATACAATAATTATTATTTGTGAGATAACAATTACCGAATTACCCACTTAAAGTTTGTTGAGTTGAGTTGATTTTGTAATACATGGAAGGAATCAAGTTCTATAACTTGTGACTGTCATGATCCCATCAACTTAATTCACTTAAGGATAACTTGATCGATTTCATGTATTGTGTGTACTTAAAGTTATTAGATCACCAAGTCGTAACATGGGCGAAGTGGGAGATTGTTAGACTATTTTATGTCCCATATACTTTATCGTATTGAATCCTATGAAACGCATCCAAGATAATGATTATTGGGTATTACCGACTAGGTCTCAAATGGGTCACAGACCCTTTTCCTCTCTCTTCTAATTCCAAAGGACACATCCTTTGGTAATGATATATAAGTTGCAAAACTTAAGAAATGAATTCATTCTTAACCATTGAGAAAATTAGAACGAAAGAACACGAGAGGAAATAAAAGTGTTTAACGAAATCGACATCTAACGAACACGAGATCATGGATACAGATACGCGCAAACCGAATCGATCCTATAATTGTTTCTGCTTTCTTGAAACCTTTAGATCCTTCCAACGAGATTCCATGCCTTTGGGAATCATTGTTTTGAGCATAAACACCACACTTAAACGCATGAGATGTGCCTCCACGTCCATTTGCCTCTAGTTTGGACAACCATCTATGTAAACTCTCACTTTGAAGCACCCACATCATGTATAACATTCACTTGAACCACTTGTCATAGACTTGGTACTAAAACACGAGACCTATAGTACATGAGCGAGCCTTTGTAAACCCTCGGCATAAGCGTCGTTGCATGAGGAGGTGTTGCTCCAAATACTTGCATGATGCACACTCGATGTCCCTTTGCACGTATCCGTAACCCTCAAATTGCCAAATTAGGAAGAATATTCGTAACCAAGAAGAAGAAGAAGAGAAGAAAGATTTGACGTTATAAATCGAAGTAACTTCACACAGATCAAATTAGAATAGCCTTACATGTATGGCTATCTCTGTACGTGGTTTGGTTTGACTTGTAGGCTATGTTCTGAAACTCGGATCGGTCATCGAATCGGTGACTTTACTGATTACCGGTTTGACTGGTTCGACCGGTTCAACCACCGGTCGAACCGGTGTGAAGTAATAATTATGCAATAATTATATTTAATTATATATAATATTAAAAATATTTAAAAAAAATAAAAAAATTGTCGAACGACCGGTCAAAAACCGGTCAACACCGGGTCAATTAGAGACCAGTTTTAAGGTATAAACCGGACCGGACCACCGACCGGTCCGATCCGGGTTTTAAAACCCAGCTTGTAGGAGTGTGAGGTTTGTCTGTAGAGTAAACCCAGCATTTGTGGACTCCATTGATGAAACTGTATCGTTGATCTTCAGAAACATCGTAAGGCCTCTGGATGTTGTAGTATGATCGATTCGGTGGGAGGGAAATGAACCCTTTTGTAAGATCATCAGGTCCTTCAGCCAAACATCGAAAGTGAAGGATGGTTAAGAAGAAGAAGAAGGTCGAAATTTCACAAAAACTAACCATTGTTTTGATAGGACAAGAAGAGAACAAGTTATTGCAGAAGATGGATAGGATTAGAGTATCATGGAATGATCCAAAGTGTTGTAAAAATATAGGAATAATGAAGTATATCGAATTATTATCAGCCTTAATAATATGAAATTGAGAATCTGCCGACTAGTCATTTAATCAAAACCAAGATGTTGACATCTTTCTTACAGTAGTCATCAAAAGAGAACACATTTACGAATGATCTTTGATGTTATTCCTTAAATATTCTGACAAAACCATTAATGTTCCAACAATGAACAATCACTTCTTTATAGGAACCAGATATTCCTTGCCAATCCGTTCAAGAGAACGATCCCTGTGCATAAACTCCAAACTTGATTACTTGTCGAAAAAATTATTTTTTGTAAACAGTATTTTAATTTTAAAAAAAATAAGATTTAATAAACAAATAAACTGTGCATGTCATATATTAGCCCTTAAACAAGCATCATTTTTTAAATACGAGTTGAGTTTTCTAGCATATTAATACATATATATAAATATATACACGCATATAAATATACATCAAGCTCTTTATATTTCTTTAATTAGGAAATAAATCCCTATTTGATCCAATGTTATGAATACTGCATCGGGTTCGATGCGGATTGGACTCTGACTGCAGGCTGTCTGACGGTATCGATTGGCCTAGATCTCTAATTTTCGAGGATATTTTTAAATTTATAAAATAATCCTTAAATTTTTAAAATTTGCAAAATAGTCCATATTGATATATTATCTTGCATCTTGTATACTTTACTAATTTACTATTTACATTAACCATATTTTCAAAAATCTTAATAATAAATAATAATGACAATTAATTTAAAATAACAACAATTTTAAATATTTTATATATAAATAATAATCACAATTATTTATTTTCTATCTGCTCAAAATCCAATTCCAATTACAATTTATAATTCCAAAATGCAAAATGTCAAAATCTAATTTTCAACTCCAAATTTAATTTTCAGTGCAATTCCAAATTTTATTCCAATTCCAAACTTAATTTTCAATCAAAATTTTATTCTAATTCCAAACTTAATTTTCAATCAGACTAATACCAAACACCAATCAATTTTAATTTCACACTTTAATTTCACACATTCAGACCATTCGGTACTTCCATTATTCCGCAAGGCAAAAATGACAAAATTCAATGTCAACTTCAACAACTACACACATTCGGATTTTTTCCCAAATCTACCAAATCCACCATCATCCGAAATCAACTCTACGGCTCTACCATTTGCCCCAATTCTACGGTTCCACCATTTTTGTTTTCCCCGTTCTCATCTCAACTCAGCCGAAATCAACCTACGAGTTTCCCCAAATCCACCTCCATCCAACAACAACACCAAATCAACAACATCTAGGATCACAGAAGCAATCAACAACAAAATTTCATTAAAAATCAAACACAAAATAAAAAACATACACCCAAAATAATCGGGTCCTTGATGGGGGCGAGGGTCGTCTGAGGGTCGGGTCTTTCTTCGGTGGTCGTGTGGTGCGTCGACGACAAGGAGGAAGGAGGAGAAGGCGGCGAGGAGCGGTGAAGAGACCGATCCATCGAAGCCTTGAAGGGAGAAACGTCGAAGACTTGAAGGAGGACTGGAGAACTGAACGAGACGTCGACAGCGAGGACGAGAAGGCGAGGAGACGGCGACGGCCAGGCGAGTGTCACGAGACACAGAGAGAGACACCGACGAAGAGAGGAGGCGAGGCGTGCGGCTGCGAAGAGAGGAGACCAAGAAGAAGAATCGAGAAGTCGGGCACTTTTCGGGTGGGGTGGGGTAGTTTTAGGTTAAATTTTCGAAATTGCCGTCGGTCCTTGCAATTTCGGAATTAACAGTGATGGCGGAATTTAAGGTTCGTGGGTTCGGAATTTGACCCGATGAAGGCGTAATGATTCGTCTCGATTTACGATCGATGCGGTACCTTCCGGCGATGCCGTAGAACGGTACGAAATCCGTTCCATTGATTTGATCATAATTAAAATAAAATAAAAAAGAATCTGCCGGCAATGCTATGCCATCACGTCACCTTTTGTCCTCTTTCTTTTGTAGTTAAAGTCTAATCACAAAATATAAACAATTTATAAATTAAATAAATTGGATTAGTATAAGGGAGTTTGACCTTATGTTCATCATATATAGGAGGTAAACTTTCTCATGAATATTATGTTATTATTAATTCATTTGAAAAGATAAATAATCCATAATAGTTTTAGTAAATTGCACATCCATAATATATTATATATAGTTCAAAGATGCAGGAAGCTATTTTATTGATATACAATAATCTAAAAGTTAATATATCAAAAATATAAAAGATGGTGAAAAAGATACCAAGCGAGAAATAAAATAAAATAAAAAACTTAAAAATTAAAATATTATACTTTATTTTAATCAAATTCTAAAAAATATCATTTTCTAAATGTTAAAATGACAGTAAAGTCCAATTTAATTAAAGTTTAACAAATTAAATTTAAATTAATTAAAATTTGAGTCAAAATTTAAGTTTGTTAAAAGTAAATTTAACATTGGTTCTGCCGGATTCTGGCTGAACTGATTGTTGCCATTCTGATCCATGATCCCTATACTCGCTGAAGTGGTTCCAACGTAAAATCACCTGCAAAACAAGGAAGGCTTGTCGGGGGTTGTGTCCCGAGTAGCCCCTTCGACGCTCAAATAAGTCTTTTGGTGAAGGTGAGATAAAATCTGATCAGAGAAAAGCAACTAGGTTATGATTTTGTTACCTTGATTATGAGAGAAAATTACCTTATATATGATTCGTAGCTAGGTTTAGGTTTTACGTGTTTGCATGGGATATTACCTTCGCTAATGGGCCATGAATATATGGGCTAGACCTGGTTAAGCCTTAGGTGTAAGGCGATCGATTGACCCGTGAGGCCGGATTTGGACCCGATGTTGCCGACCCATCCATAAGCCCCCTACTCCTCGAGTGCGAGCGGAGAGAAGGGTCGGAGGAGTGTGTTGTTATAACTCGTCGGTCCTCCATAGCGTAAATGGGATAGCTAAGTAATGTGGCCGATCGGTTAGTCTTTGGCCTTGTAGCCCATGGCGGGACTCGGCTCGGTTAGGTCGGTCGGTTGGGTTTTGAGTTATAGTCCGTCAAGAAGATAGCTCGGGGTTGGCCTAGTTGGTAGGATATTGACGGTAGTGTGTGACCACTCGCGTTGGGGTCGATCGGTTGATTGTCCTCGACCGTTGAGTGCGACGGGTTTTGCACGATAGCCCGCGCTCGAGCGTGGGAAAGAGTGTGGAGCATTTATTTTTTGACGGCGCGTGCTCTCTGACAGTTGTGCAGAATCTGAAACGTATCGTCCTTGTGACTATTGCTCCGTTGTCTCACACGTCTCTTGATTTGTTTTCGGGTAACCCTAGCTCCCACGGCTCGGATCGCCCACATGTTCAAGTGAAACTCGGATTTTATCCACGTGTTGTACTTGATTGGATGGCGGTTGGAGCTTCTCCTATAAATGACCTTGGCCGACAGACGGTTTGCTTTTCTTCACTCTCGTTTCATTCTCGCTATTTTCTTGCTTCTTCGCATTTCTTGCTCTCGGTTTGCAAAGCTTTCTTTGGCGTTCTTGAAACCCCGATCGCTTTTCACTAAATAGGTACGTCCCTTCCTCCATTCTCCTTCTTCTAAATTTCCTCCGAGTGAGTTATGTCGTCTCTTGGTTCCCAAGTGGGGTTTCTTCTAGCGATAATCTTGAGGAGAGTCGTCGCCGGGTTATGGTGGGCGACCTCGATGTCGAGGTTGGAGTATGTTGAAGAGATCACAACGAGCGAACGGAAAGACGGGATGGTGGTGAGGAACCGCCAGGTAGATCGAGGATGTCCGCGCGGAGTTGAGGCGGTCGGTTCTCAGGAATAATGTTCCTCGGGACTGGGAGCCCAGATTGGCTTCCGGGGATGAAGGGATTGACGACGGTGCAGATGGATGGTTCGCCGTCTCGGAGCATTTTTTCTCGGTTGGAGGCTTGAAGCTACCATACGCGCCGATCATGGACGAAGTGTGCGTCGGCTATCAGTTGAGGCCGAGCCAGATTCCTCCGAACGGGTGGAGGTTCATCAATGGGCTCGCCCTGTTATGCCACCAATTTGGTTGCCGACCCTCGATCAATATCTTGCGCTACTTCTTGAGGATGAGCCAGAGCCCGATCTCGAGCGGTGGGATCCCCTCTTTGATGTATAAGGATGCCCGGTATCGCCCAGTCGGGACGTCGGGCAAAATTACCGGCTGGCGGACTAAGTATTTCTTTGTGAGGCCACCGGGGGCTTCTTCCGAGCCCCAGCCGTGGAGGTATCCCCAAGCCGAGCGGTGGAACGATTCGTCAAGTCTTTTCCTTTCCAGGGAGGAATCGGTGGCAGTTAACCGTATAAAGGAACTCGGCGAAGATAGCTTTTACTCGGCTTATTTTGGATCTGGCGGGGGCTTCGGCCAACTCTTTTTTGATTGACCCCCCGCCACAAGTTAGCGGGCTAGGAGAGGAAACTGCCTCACTCGGTTGACCCCTCACAGTCGAATTGCTTTCCTTGTTTGTAGGTTTTTGCTCAATTGCTAACTCGTTTTCTTTGTTTGTGCAGCAATGGTCAAGGTTCATGCTTGCCCCGTCCCCCCCAAGACTGGCAAAGGCAAGCGCGAGGTCGCCAGGCCTTCTGAGGTTGTGAAGCGGGCGGATAGAGGAGAGGCTAGTTCGCTGTTGTCCCGTTGCTTCCAACCATGGAATGCTCAGCGGCGATTTAAAACTATTCTTTGCGCTTTCTATGGTCGTCCCACCCGGTCCGATCATGGCTGTGACCGGGGAAGGGGAAGAGGTCGAAAGGCCTCTGAAGAGGAGGAGATTGGTCAAGCTTGCCGACCAAGCTCCTCGTTCGTCAGTGGCGGAAGGATCTGCTCGTCCCTCGGTTGCTGCTTGTCCCTCGGTGGCCGACTGTCCTCTGACGGCTGCTCGTCCTTCGGCGGCTGAACGACCTTCCCGTCCTTCCGGCCAATCCAAAGGGAAGGGAAAGCAGGTGGCGGCGGTGGGGTCTTTGATCAAACCGCCTGAGGCTCTCGATCGCCGACCTCGATGTGTCTCGTCACATCATGGAAAAGATTACTCCCCCCGCAGACGGGGAGATATTTGACCGGAAGAGTAATTCAGAAATGGCGGCTCTCGCTTTGCGTGGTTTCCTGCAAGGCGCAGTAATGTCGTTCGAGGCGGTGCAGCGCTTGGAGGTTCTGGACCAGGAGGTTGAAGGCCTTTAGGGGCAGGTGGAAACTCTGAAGGACAAGCTGTCGGAGGTGGAGGAGGAGAGGGATGTTCTCAAGGCTCAAAATTCCTCTCTGGAGGAGGAGAAGAAAATTCGGAGGAAGCGGCCAATGTTTTGAAGGCCCAAGTTGATACGGGGAGGAGGAGATCGCGCCTTGAGAGCTCGGCTTACTGTGGAGGAGCTCGAAGGATAAAGGCTATGGCGGAGAGGAGCAGACTATCCGAGGAGTATGCAACTTTGAGAGGCTGTGGGAGTCGGAGAGGGTGCTTAAGAGAAATCCCTCAGGATCACGCCTGCATCGAGGAGATCCTAAGGAAGGAGCGGGCGGATCACGCCCAAACCGAGGAGGCGCCGAGGAGGAGCGGCCTCGACTAAGGAGCAAAGGATCGGGCGATCGGCGATGGCAGAGGCGATTCTTGCGGAGGAGTGTTTGGAGTACTCCTGCGACACAGCCATTATGATATTAAAGAACTGCTATGACGCTGCGTTCACGAGGGCTCAGACGGTCCCTCGTTGGATGAGTTTGCGGGCCGTTGATTCCTAACGCTATTGGCCTTTCTAGAGGAAGTAAAAGAGAGAGCCGAGGAGGACCGGGAACTGTCCCTAGGGAGGAGTTGGACCTCGCCTCGAAGAAGAGGACGAGCTTCCTCGGGGCGACACTTGCATGGCTCCCTTGGAACCTGCCTCGCTTGGCTTTTCCACCTGCCCGGGCTTCCCTACGTATTCTCCGGATATTCTCCTTCTCCGTCGGTTGCTTGTAGCTCCCCTCTCCCTTTGTAGAGCTCACTGGTCGGGCTTGTGACCGGGATCAACTCATAGAAATAAAATTCTTTTCTTTGAATCGACTCTCCATGTTTTCGCTCTTCTTTTCATAGTAGTCTAACTTCTAGTTTGGTAAAGTCGCTTGTGGTCAAGAGCTTACAGGTCGGTCTTGTGGCGGGATAAACTTGATATGAATGTACCTTTGTTTTGTATTTCATCTTCTCGAAGCTATTTTTCAAAGTCGATTTTCGTGCTTGTCCTTTGCTTCGGATGCGTATTAGGATTAAGTGTTACGGGCGGTCGATCGGTGTTGAGGTCGGGTCGTAGTCGGGTCCTAGGTCCCGAGGGTCTTGTCTTGGCGACCGGTCGACCTAGTGGGGTCCCAGAGATCCTGTCCTGGCGACCCTACCGACCGAAGTCGATCTACGGAGATACCGAGCGAGGTCCCAGGGATCCTGTCCTGGCGACCGACCGACCGAAGTCGATCTATGGAGTTATCGAGCGGGGTCCCAGGGATCTTGTCCTGGCGACCGATCGATCGAAGTCGATCTATGGAGTTACCGAGCGAGGTCCTGTGGATCTTGTCTGGCGGCCAAATGGCAAGTCGATCTATGGAGTTACCGAGCGAGGTCCCAGGGATCTTGTCCTGGCGACCGACCGACCGAAGT
This sequence comes from Erythroxylum novogranatense, assembly GCA_029891385.1. Classification (NCBI taxonomy): domain Eukaryota; kingdom Viridiplantae; phylum Streptophyta; class Magnoliopsida; order Malpighiales; family Erythroxylaceae; genus Erythroxylum; species Erythroxylum novogranatense. Next base: position 106,790,436 of record CM057226.1, on the reverse strand, counting down.
CGATCTATGGAGTTATCGAGCGAGGTCCCAAGGATCTTGTCTTGGCGACCGATCGAATCAAGTCAATCTACGGAGTTACCGAAGCGAGGTCCTGTGGATCTTGTCTGACGACCGAATCGCCATCAAGTCGATCTATGGAGTTACCGAAGCGAGGTCCTGTGGATCTTGTCTGGCGACCAATCCGACCGAGGTCGATCTATGGAGTTCTGAAAGCAAGGTCCTGGGATCTTGTCCTGGCGACCGACCGACCGAAGTCGATCTATGGAGATTTACCGAGTGATGGTTGATTGGTCTTTCCATTCTTTGCCAAACGTAACGTAACTTATATTGCCAAGAAATCTGGAACCCATTTATTGATGATAACGAGGATGCGGGCGTTAAAAACACTGGCGGGGGACGGGAAAAAGGTACCGCATGTATACAAAATGATAACAAGGAAAGATTAACTAACATAAACACTTATCTATTGGTAGAAAGTTTTCAGGTTTTGTGAGTTCCATGGTCTTGGTAGAATCTTCCCTTTCTCATCGCTAAGGATGTAAGAACCATGCCCGACTTGCTTAATCACTCGATAGGGTCCTTCCCACGTCTGTCCGAGCTTTCCGGGATACTTTCCAGCCGCCTCGGCTTTTCGTAAGACGTATCCTCCGACCTTTACATTGCTCGGCTTAACCCTTCTGTTGTAGAACTTGGTCGCCTTTTGCCTGATGGCTTCCGAGCGAGCGGCTGCCCTTTCTCTGTCCTCACTAAGGAGAACGAGCTCTGCTCTGCGGGCTTCATCATTTTGCTCTTCCTCGTAACCCGACACCCTCTGATTAGGCAATGCCGCCTCAACTGGAACTAGGGCTTCTGCCCCGAAGGTCATCCGAAACGGCGTTTCACCTGTGGCCCCATTCGGTGTGGTTCTATATGCCCACAATACTTCATCTACTTCCTCTACCCAGGTCTTTCTCCCGTCCAGGCGCTTCTTGAGGGCGTTCATTATCTTTTTGTTGGTGTTTTCTGCGAGACCGTTACTTTGGGGATGGGCGACCGAAGTTAACCGTAGCTCGATTTTTAGCTGACCGCAGAAATCTCTAAATTTGTCGTTATCGAACTGCCGGCCGTTATCTGTGATCAACACCATAGGCATCCCGAAGCGGCATAGTATGTTTTCTTTATGAAGCTTTCCATTTTCTCCTCGGTTATTGTGGCGGCACTCCGCTTCTACCCACTTAGTGAAATACTCTCCGCCACTATCAGAATTTCTTTTGTCCGGACCGAGGGGAAAGGCCCCAGATATCCATTCCCCATTGAGCGAAAGGATAGGATGGCTTACGATCTGATTCGCTTAATTTGGTGAGACAGTTGCTTTGCTTTCTCTGCAAGCCTCGCACCGGTCGACCTTTTTCTGGCAATCTCTTCTCATCGTCGGCCAGTAGTACCCCTGTCTGATCAACCGGTGAGCCAACATTCGGCCCCCTATGTGATTTCCGCACATCCCTTCATGGACTTCGGCCATTGCCTGCTCGGCTTCTTCCTCATTCAGGCATCGAAGCAGCGGCCAGTCGTAGGACCGCTTATATAGAGCCTCGTTGACGACCGTGTATTCGGCCGCCTTCCTCCTTAGCTTCTTGGCCTCTGATGGGTCTTCCGGTTGCTTTCCTTCTAAAAGGTATTGCATGATCGGTTCATCCCAATTTGTCGATCGGTATTTACATTGAGAACTTCCTCGGCCTTCTGAATGCTAGGCCGGTTTAGTCGTTCGACCAGAATATTGTTTACGGCATCACGATCGGAAGCCATTTTGGAGAGCGCGTCCGCCTTAACATTCTGAGCTCGCTTCTATTATCTTGATTGAATCTTGTCCAAATTGCTCAATTCACGCTTTACCGGCTCGGATACTTGATCATGTTATTTCCTCGGCCTCATACTCCCGGTGACTTGGCCGACCACCACTGGTCGTCGCTATATATCTTCAGATGTTTCACCTCCATCTCCCGGGCTAGTTGGAGGCCAGCTATCAGGGCCTCGTACTCTACCTCATTATTGGAGGCCTTGAATTCTAGCCGAAGGGCGTATTCCACTTTTTCTTCCGTATCGGGCTGATTAGCACTACCACAGCTCCGCATCCTTGGCATTGGATGACCCACAACGAACAAGTTCCAAAGAGGCTGCGCCGTCCCTCGAGCTCGGTTGGCTCATCTCGCAATGAAATCCATGACACTTGTGCTTTAATGGTCGTCGCGGGGCTTGTATTGAATATCGAACTCTCCCGTTCTCACCCACTTTACCGTAGGACCCGAGGTTTCGGGCTTTGGAGGCATCGCTGAAGGGTTGATCGGTCCATACCTCAGCGGTGTGACTTTGGAAGTAAGGTCTCGATTTTAATTGCCATTATCAAAGAGAGTGATAGCTTCTCTACGGCGCGTCAGATCGTTTCGTCCCCGTCAACACTTTCTCGGCGTAGTAGGCGGGGTGTTGCTCGCCTTCTTCGAACGGATAAGTACCGTCTTGATCGACCTTCCGTGACCGCCAAATATAAAATCGAGGTTACCCTCTGCGGGCTTTGCGAGCAATGTGGTCTAGAAAATATCGTTTCAAGTGTTGGAAAGCTTTTTCGCACTCATCCGCCATTGAAACCGGGTTACATTCGCTTTCCTCGGGACCTTAAAAAATGGAAGGCACTTGTCTCCCAATCTAGAAATGAATCTGCTCAGCAAAACTATCCGCCCGGTCAAGATCTCAACGTCTTTCAAGCATTGTGGCGAAGGCATCAGTATGATGGCCTCAATCTTCTCGAGATTAGCCGATTCCCATTGAGTGATCATAAACCCCAGGAATTTTCCGGATGCCACCTCAAACACGCATTTTTCCGGGTTTAGCTTCATCTGAAATTTATTCAAGGTCTGGAAGACTTCTTTGAGATCTTGCACATGCTCCTCGGCCGTCTTACTTTTTACCACCATATCATCCACATAAGCTTCCACCGTTCGCCTATCATTGTTTAAAGACTTACGTGACGAGCCGTTGATAGGTCGCCCGGCGTTTTCAGGCGAAGGCATTACTTAGTAGCAAAAGTGCCTTGGTCGGTTATGAAGGCGGTCTTTTCTTCGTCTTCGTGCTCATTTGGATCGATGATAACCCGAGAAGGCATCCAGAAGTGAGCAACTCATGGCTGAAGTGGAGTCCACTAATTGATCGATCTTAGGCGTGGAAAGTCATCCTTTGACACGCTTTGTTTAGGTCGATGAAGTCTATACACATCCTCCATTTCCGTTCTTCTTTTTACTAACACCACGTTGGCGAGCCACTCGAGTACTTGACTTCTCGGATGAAGCGGCCTCCAGTTTTCGCCACTTCCTTCTCGATCACCCCTGTCGTTCTTTCTTGGTGGCATCGCTTCTTTTATCGATCGACTTATAGTCATGCCGAATGCCGAGGGAATGAGATGTGACCGATCGAGAGATTCGGGCATGTCGCTCGGTACCCAAGCGAACCGATTTGTTTTCCACAGACGGTTTGTGATTTCTTTAACCAGTCCCCCGCACGGAGGAGCTAGGTTTGTAAACTTAGAGAGGTCGGCTTTGTCCAGCACGACTTTTTGCGTTTCTTCCACCGGGTTTATTTTTTCCACCTCTTCGTCAGCTCTCACATCTAGAGAGCTCGTTAGTACTACCGCCCCATCTAATGTCTTCGTCTCTGCCAAGTAGCATTCCCTAGCAATTTTCTGTTGACCCCTGACAACTCCAACTCCGTGGGGTGTCGGAAACTTAATAACCTGGTAGTAAGTAGAGACGACCGATCTGAGAGCATTTTGTGTAGCCCGGCCGATTATCGCGTTGTACGCCCCATGGAATTTAACAACTAGGAACTCAACGTCCCTTTCTATTTGGCAAGGCTTCTGCCCGAACTTCACTTTCAAATTTACCCGAGCGAACGGGTAGGTTGACGCCCCGGTCACTCCCTTGATGGGGCCGTCTGTAGGTAATAGGCGCTCTTCGGGTACCTTCATTTGCTTGAAGGCTTCATAGTACAGCAAGTCGACCGAGCTCCCCGTGTCAATCATTACCCGCTTCACCTCGTATCCATCCATATTCAGGTTTACCACGAGGGCATCGTCATGAGGACAACTTATTCCTTTGAGGTCAGACTCATCGAATGATATCATTTCGTCACTCTCCCTCGGCTTTTTGGTGGATGGGTCCCGGTTTACTGTTTGGCATACCTTTTCTCCCTTACTGGTGGAGCCCGGTGCATTTCCACGAATATCATATTGATGACCCCAAATGGTCGTTCGTCTTGTTGCCGGTGTTACCATCATTTCTTTCCTTGATTGCCCCTTTCTTCTCGTTGATTATCGGTATTAGTGTTCGCCTCCCGTCATTCCGTCATTTCGCCTCCAAGGTCGTCATTGTTTGGCCGACTCGTTCTCTGTTGATGGTCGATCGGCATTTTGCCCCGCTTCACAAATCGGCCTAATCTTCCCTTTTGTATGAGGAATTCAATCTCTTTCTTCAATTGCCAGCAATCTTGATTGTCATGGCCGACCTCTTTATGGAAACGGCAATACACACTAGTTTCGTCCTTGTAGGGGTTTTCATTTTTCGGCTCTCGGATAGTTTCCGTTTTCTATGATAGCCGTCAAGACTTCGCGTGTCGTTTATTAAGCGGAGTGAAGTCTTATTGATTCAATGTCGGCCGCTTCGGCTTTCTCAGTCATTGGTCTCTCTTTTTGTGAGACTCATCATCCTACCACTCGGTCCACGATCATCTCGCTTCGGCGTTTGTATTCTTTAACACCTCCTCGAGTGAATGTATTTATCGCCCGACATCGATCTCTGAATAGATCGGGGCTGATCGAGGCTAGTGACTTCTTGAACTCTTCGTCCTCGTATTACTCATAAGGGCGGCGGCGTAGACGAAAGGGTGAGGTCGGGTACCTCGACCGCTTCATTGTTAAACCGAGTGATGAACTCCATAAACTCTCATTCCTTCCTTGGGTGAGTTGCATCACCTCCAAAGCCGTCTTCTGCGGTTAAACTTACTAGTATTTAATTGATTCGGAAGAGCGACTGAAATCCTCGAAGCATGTGATACAACCCGGGGTAAGTGTTGAACCATCGCCGAGCTCTCTCTTGGAAGGCCGTCTGAAAGCCTTACATTGGATAGCGTCCGGAACACAATGTAGGCTCATCATGGACTGGAAGTGTTGCATGTAGTCCAAAGGGTCGGTCTTTCCAAGCATATTTCTCGGGTCGGTATCTTTGTCTCGGTATTTGGGAGGTATCCCAAGATATCCGGAGTGAAGGAGAGTCATCTTCTTGCCGTCGAGGCGATCCGGACGAAAAGCTTCGTAGCTACATGAGTCCTATCATCGCGATTTTTCTAGGGCTTCATAGGGCGATGATCGATTCGTGGGCTGGTTTGTCGAGCGGCCAGTATACGGATGGCGGCTTCTTTATGCGCTTCTGATCGCGATATCTGGCGAATCACCACCACCGCCTCTTCTATTTGTTTCCACTTCGAGGCGGCGTGTATGGACGGAGGAGGGTCTCGCATCTAATCGGTCTTGGTGATTCGGGGTTGCATGGTGCGCGCGTTATCCTCCACTACCACGCTCGTTCTTTTGCTCCAATGCTTGAGGTCGTAGTTGATCGTTAGATTGGAAAACTCCGTCTGAGAGGCGTGTAGTGCGGCGGCGAGAATCGCTGGTAATCGCAAACCGATCGTTGCATCGCGAGCCAACAATGCAGCCTATATCGGGTTCATCGCTGCCGCTGACTTATCTGCGTGTTTCTAAGCGTGGTGCCGGAAGTCGGGCCCCACGGTGGCGCCAATTGGTTCTGCCGGATTCGCCGAATCGATTGTTGCCATTCGATCCATGATCCCTATACTACATTGAAGTGGTTCCAACGTAAATCACCGCAAAACAAGGAAGGCTTGTGGGGTTTGTGTCCCGAGTAGCCCTCCGACTTCAAGTAAGTCTTTGGTGAAGGTGAGATAAAATCGATAAGAGAAAAGCAACTAGGTTATGATTTTGTTACCTTGATTATGAGAAAATTACCTTATATACGATTAAGTAGCTAGGTTTAGGTTTTACGTGTTTGCATGGGATATTACCTTCGCTAATGGTATGAATATATGGGCTGAACCACTGTTTAAGCCTTAGGTGTAAGACTGATCGATTGGCCCATGAGACTGAATTTGGACCCAATGTTGCCGACCCATCCAAACATGATTAACTCAAACAATTTAAATTATTTTGATCCCAACCCGATTAAACTTTAGATTATTCAAACTTGACCGTATTTAATTTAAACTATTTGGTTTGAAATTCGAGACATTTTTTATTTATTGCTGACAATCTTCAACATTCAAAATTTATCAAAATTTGAGCTTGTAGTGATTGACATTCTAGTTATTATTGAGATAAACATTTAATTAATTTACTAGCTAGACATCGACTCCAACAAGAAGTCACAGTTTCTTAAGGATTTTGATTCCTCTCCAACGAGACTCCATCCGATCAGAAGAAAAATCCTGTGCGTAAACCCCAAACTTGAAGTAATGTCGAGCTCCTCCATGTCCAGATGCCTCGTACTTACGAACTCCATCAACGTACACCTCAACTTTTGAGGATTCCACATCGTGGATTACATTTAATCGAAACCATCTTCCATATAAATTAGGAACAATCGGAGTCCTATAGTATGTTAGTGAACCATTGTATACTCTGAGCATTGAGGTTGTGGCATGAGGAGGATCAGATCCAAACACTTGCATTATACACACACCAGTTGTTCCTTTTGGCACGAATCCATGTCCCTCAAATTGCATGACACCGCTAGAATACTTGTATCCCTATTCATGGAAGATTGGAAGAACAACTTACAGTCCAGCATAATTCGTTTTAGGTAAGCAATCTTACTTCTGATTTAGTAAAGGTTTTGAATTGTTAATCACATACGTAATTAAGGTTTTGAATTGTTATAACAGTACTAAAAGATTTTACTTATATTGGATTTTAATGTTTGAGAGCCTTAAAGATAACCTTTATGTTATATTAACTTCTTTCATTTAATATTGAATTGATATAACTACAACTTGTTAAAAGTGTCAAATGAGAGAGAATTAAGGATCAAATTATTCATTACAATTTGATAGAACTCTAAATATTATAATTACCTTCAAACACTCTTAAAATGTCAGAACATAATCTCTATTATTGTCTAAACATTAAAATTCAAAATGATTTATCTTATATTTGGTTGAAATTATTAATGTTTTAAAAATCAGGCAAAAGTTAAACCGATAAGATAAGATGTCTAAGATTCAAAAGATTCAACCAATATTAGACTGTTATAAAATTGATTAAAATTAAATATTTTAAAATATGATTAACCGAGATCATTAAAATAAGTCAAACTGAAAAATTAAAAACAAAATTAAAAGTCAAACACTTTAAAATTTTCATAATTAAATCAACAAATGTATTAAATTTTTTAAGAATCGGAAATTATAACAATAACTCGTAATCACAAACCACATCTTTTAAAATTTCGGATTTAACCAAGTGAAAATTGTAAGAATGATGAAACAAAGAGAAAGAAGGAACTGCTTACTTACATTGACCATGATCTCTGTTCTAGGTCTAGTAGGGCTGCCTTTATACAGAGGCTTGTCTGTGGTATACACCCACAATCTGTGGACTCCATTCTTGAAACTGTAGCGTTCGTTTAGAGGCAAGTTATATGGCTTGTGGAAAACGTAATATGATCTATTAAAGGGTAGCTCTTTGAAGCCATGAATAGGATCCAAAGTTGCTCTTCCGAGAGAGTCTGAGCTTGGTTCCACAAAGTTGACGATAATCAGAAGAAAAGCTATGGAAACCAGGTGATGATTATTCATTTTCTTTTCTCTTTCAAGTACAGGACTCTGGGTTGATATAGAAACTCATGTGAGCTATGTATAGAACTGGCGAACTAATTAGAGTTTCCAGGTAAACTTTATTATTCTTTATAATCACAAATTTAGTGCATGACAAGAAGAAGCTTAAGTTTTGCCACAAAAGAGTCTTACGTTGCCAATTATCTAATTGTCAAAAGCAAAAGGGACGACTAGGAAGATTCCAACCTAGTTGGAACTCTGAATTGAACAATTCAAACGATATGCTTCGCAGGAGTCTTCCGTTGTCAATTATCTAATTGTCAGAAGCATAAGGGACTTCTAGGAAGATTCCAAACTAATTGGAACTCCGAATTGAACAATTCGAACAATATGCAACACGAGATAGCTTTCGTATGACTGTAAGAGATGTTAGGAAATTTCCTTTAATAAGATATTGGATGCAATTCATGAGTTTTCCAAAGGTTTCATATCTACAGGACCTAATCTCCAAGCACGCTGAAAATTTGGTCTTAAGAGTGCAAAAATTAGATTGCATTTAAGTGAATTAGTATATAATTAAAATATTATATCTCAACTTAATATATATATATATATATATATATATATATATATATATCACAACATATTATTATTATTATTATTGTTGTTATTATTATTAATAAAATACAAATGTCATATTCATGCAAACATGCAATGGTATTGAGAACAAGAACTTATTTTATCTAATGCCTCTATTAAACAGGAAGCTAGCACACTCATGTCTCTTTAGTAGTTCAAACCTAGTGAAGATCCAACAATGGAGGTTGGCAGATCTACTCTGTCAGGGAGTTGGCCACATCGATCACAAACCGGTACTTGACATCAGACTTGGCAAGCCTGTCCATGGCTGTGTTGATTTGATCCATTCTGATCACCTCAACATCTGCAGTAATGTTATGCTTTGCACAGAAGTCCAGCATCTCCTGAGTTTCTTTCATTCCTCCTATGTTACTTCCCCCAACAAGCTTCCTTCCTGTAAGAATTAGATTGATGAAAATGAGAACAGAATCACATTCAGAGGGGCATTACTGGAGAACTGTACCTGTCAGCAATTATTCACAAAAATATCTGTATGAAAATAAATAATTTATGGTGACAAAAGTAAATATACAAATGTGTCATAATTAAAACACCTTAAAATATAATGAAATATCTCATTCTAATTAATTTGATTTACTTATAAATAATAATCTTTTTTTCTTTTAAGTATCAAGAAATAAATTTAAACATAAAAATAGAGTTTGTAAGAATCCAATCCTATTAATTATAAGTTAACATTTATAACTTAAATTTAATTCGTGAATATTTGTATTATCTCTTTTATTTTTATTCATAAATATGTTATATTTATTTTTATTTTAATTGAATTCTGATCCTGTTCTATCCAATTCCAGATCGTTTTAAAATGAAACATCAAAATGCTTAGTTGCATTGACACAAAATGAACAAAGCGGAGCTGTAGAGTTTTGGGTTAAGTACAATATTTTCTATATCTACATCTTTTATTCTTCATCCTCATTCCCCAGCATTTTGGAAGTAGTCTCTTTACTAGCTAAAGGTAAGCGAACTCCTGAACCTTTCCATACCCTATGTGTTAGCGAAATTTCTAGTGATGTTGTTATTATTTTTATATTCATTCTACAGTGTAAGAAGCCGTCAGGATTATGGTTCTACACTATTGCTATGACACAAAATGCAGCTTACCCAGTGTTAAAGGAAAAATTGAAAGTTCAAAGGGTTTATCTGGCAAGCCCACCATAATCAGTTTCCCATTCACCTTCAACAGACTGAGAAGGGGAGGCAAGGCATGAACTGCAGATACTGTGTCAATGATGAAGTCCATAGTACCAATAGCTGCCTGCACATTCATAGCAGAAACTCTGTAATATTTCACTAATTGATAATTCCAATGTGGGTTTTATAAAGCTCTTCAGGAAAATGTGTCCAAATCTCGAGCTTTGATGGTGCATACCTTCATTTTCTCAGGATCTTTGCTAACAATGAATGAATCAGCTCCAAGCCTATTGATGGCTTCACTTTCCTTTCCAGGTGATGAACTAATCACTGAAACTTTGAGTCCAAAGGCCTTGGCAATTTTGACAGCAATATGACCAAGGCCACCAAGTCCTACTACTCCCAAATGCTTGCCTGGCTCTGTTAGTCCATAGTATTTCATTGGACTGTAAACTGTGATTCCAGCACACAACAATGGTGCACCAGCATCTGCAGGCAAGCTATCAGGAAAACATAAAACGAATCGTTGGTGGGTTACGATCATATTAGAGTATCCACCATAGGATTTTGTTCCATCACGAGATAGTGAGTTGTAGGTAAATGTAACTTGAGGGCAGTAATTCTCCACATCCTGATCACAGCACTCACATGACTTGCAGGAGTCCACTATCACCCCAACACCAACACGATCACCAACTTTGAATCTCTTCACATTGTTTCCAGTTTTTGTCACGACGCCTACTATTTCGTGCCTAAAGAAGAAAATCACAAAGATCCAGTGCATATTTCTTTACATCCATTGCCATGATGAACATTTTAATATCTTTTATACTATCCGAGGCCTGCCTGGATGTGATTGTAGAGCGAAACTATTTTGAATGAACATGATTCAACGACAACTAGTTCCTATACCAATACAAGATTCCAAGAGATCCTATATGTAAAACTTATGAAATAGGAGATTCAACTGGACATATAGCTATGACATGATGCAAACTTATATTTATCAGATGAACCAATGCTACAATGTTAGGGGTAAGTTTTAAACAGAGCACCGTACCCTGGAACAAGTGGGTAGAAGGTGTAACCCCATTCATTCCTAGCAGAATGCAAATCTGAATGGCAAACTCCACAGTAAAGGATCTTTACAGTAACATCATCATCCCCATTTTCCCTGTCACCAAGAAAAGTAAGAGTTTGTCAATAATACCAGCATTGATGTTTTAACAATGTCTTGATAGATTAAGAAAGAATTCTTAAGTTGACTTGTCAATAGGAACTTGGTGATCTACTTGTCTTGTCGATCTCACTTGAACATCAAATAGCTCTTTGAATAGTGGTCCAGTAGAAAAAAAATCAGTCCTCGATATCTAACTTGATGAAGAAAATGGAAGAACCGAAAAGAAAAAAAAATTGAAAGAGTCTCATCCACCAAGTATAGTTTTCTTGTTACCATCTTCATGGAAAACAGAGCAAGCACATTACATTGGTCCCCACTTGTTCCCCATCAAATTTATTCCTTTTTGTCCAACTGAATTTGGAAACTTCACTAGGAATTAGAGTGAGCAGAAGATATTTGCTTGACAATTTTCTCAATCCAAAACAGGAGAAGTATCCATTGGAACTCAGGGAAGAGCTTAACTTACCGAACTAAACTCCATGCCTAAAGAAAAATGTTCTATGTGCTTCTTGATATTTTGCAAGAGATCGATCTATGAACATGGTGACCCACCAAAACAAAAACACCAAAAAATGTAAAATCCTCGCAAGACATGAAAGTACGGAGTTCCCTTCAAAACTTGGAAGTATTCTTTTTCTATCGAAGGTCACTATCCATTTTACACTCAAAATCAGTGAAAAGATATCATGAAAAGATGTAAACTTTAAAAGAAAAAGATGACCCATGTCTCTCAAAACTCTTATGCCAATAATCAAACACAGAGAGATCATCATAAAACCATGGAAATGGAAGAAAAAAAAAAAAAGCCTGGTTGAATAATTTAACCTTCGAGAGAAATGAAAAGGTGCAAGAGTCCCGGATTTATCTCTGGCAGCCCAACCAAAAGTCTTTTGAGGGTGCTCTTCTTCTGGTGATTTTCCCATTTTTGTTTCTCTCAATCCCTTTCAACACGCTTCACACTCACTCTTCCTTAGGTCACAAAACCAACCTTTTTATATGTACAATCTACAGATCAGAGGACGCTGAACCAGAGCAGTTATTATCATCAACCAACACCTCATCTTGGATTTATTATCTTACCCTTCATAAAAGAACACGTAGCAAAATAAAATATTGATTGTTCTGAAGTTATTTCCATTAGCAGATTTAGAATTTATGGTAATTTACAGGGATTTCTTGGCAGAGTGACAGAAGACTGGAGCAAGTCAAACCACAATAGGGTACTCAGAATCAAGTGCATCAATTGCCATATGTCATTTTTGTTAAATTCAGATCAGAGTTTTGCAATTAATGAGAGGTAAGTTATACACAAGATTGTGGTTGAAAGCTCTAATGGCGGTCTGGTCACCCACCTTGGGGGTGGTAAGTTATACAAGATTGTGGTTGCAAGCTCTAATGGCGGTCTGGTCACCCACCTTGGAGGTGGTAGGTTTGAGCACTTAAATGCTCAGCCTTTCAAGCTCTTACGCCTCGTTACTGCCATTGTCTTGGAGATACGCGTCTCGCAGGGTCCAAGTACTGTCTATTTATGGAATTTTTATTGCATGAAATGGAATTAATTATCTATATCCAACATTATTGAGACATTAAAATTATATATATATATATATATATATATATATATATATATATATATATATATATATATATATTGTCTTCATCACCATATCCCGCTCAAAATTTTGCAGTAAACGGAGTCTAAAAAATCGATAGTATGCAACTTTATTTTTATATTATAGAGATTGTTTTAACAAACTCACATGTAAAATATGACAATAAAAAAAAGATGCACGTTTTTAAAATTAAAATAATGTTTGAATAAAAAGAATTAAAACTTTTAAAATATGACATATGTTTATTAGGAGATGCAAAATAGAAAACAAAGTCTTACTAAATTTATATATATATATATGTAATCAAATTATTTAATTAGAAAACTATAATTAGTTAAAATTATTAAAATTCAATAAAATTAAAACAATAATTAAAAACTCAATTAATTTGTCGGTTCAATCGTAAAATCTTGAATTATCTAACTTCTCAGTTTGTTTTTCAATTTTTAAATTTGATTCACTTTATTAATTCTTCTTGTTAAAGATAAATTTATTTATTAATTAATCAATCAATTTTTATAAATTAATAAGAGTCGCCTTAGTCTCGGAATGGATCATATGATTATTGTGTTCATAAAGTAAGATTAGTTTGTTTACATTTATTATTTCATAACTAAACTTATAGAGCCATTTTCTTTTAATCACCCTTCAAATTATGCATTGGCACATTTTTGTACAACTAAAATAATAAAATAATAATAACCCGTAATTGTTATTTTGCATTGGCACATTCTTTATATTTTATTAAATAAGCTTACACTTTTTTTTTTTTTTACATTCAAGTGTTAGTTCTTGAACATATTTTATCCCAAAAAATAGTAAAAGAGTGTGTTTTGTTTAATAAAATACAAATACCTTTCTTAAAAATATTAAATTATATATATTTTTAAATGAGCCAAAGCTCATATCTTTTACCCTAAACCTAACACTATATTAAATGTTGGTAATTACAAATTGGATATATCCTATTCAAATATGAGTCAAAGCTCACATCGTTTTACCCTAAACCTAACACTATATTAGATGTTGGTAATTACAAATTGGATATATATCCTATCAGTAGTACTTGATGATACAATACCTAAAGTCTTTATCAATTACTTCTTTTATACATTTGAGAAGGAAAAAAAAATGCATTAACCCTCACTGTAAAAATTGCATGCGTCTGTATTTACCAAGGCTTTGGAAACATTCTCTTAAAGTTCCGGTCGCAAATTCTGACAAGATGTCTAATATTAACAACTACCAAAACTTGGAACCCAATTGCCACCACATCCTCAACCATAACCTAACTAAAGCCTCATTTAATATAAAGGTTTGGTACCACCATTCCTAGCCAATGTACACACTTGCTCTAACTAAGTTACTAAAATATATGTAGAACCCCTCTTCTTAAAACAACCTCAAATCTCTACTTTGCAAAAGAGTTTTTTTTTTTTCCTAAGTATTTATAATCAGATGGAAAATTTAGAGAAGAGCTGTTCCTCCTCAAAATGAAAAGCAATACCAAAAGGTAAGAAAATGGGAGTCAAGCAGCATTTCTTGCTTGGTCTCACCCTTAAGACCATGGCTATTAATGATTTCATGTCACTAATTACGTGATTACTGTGTCAAAAAGGGAAACAAAATATCACCAATGCCTTCCCTGAGAACCACCACCACCACCACCACCACCACCACTACCTTTGTTCCTTGCGAAGAAGGTGTTCTTTGGTTTTGGTAGCTCATGAATGTCCATGACTTGAATTGTTCTTTGCTTTTTGGCTTTCAGAGAGCAAGAACACAAGACACAAAAACACACAACAATTCAGTACATGACTTGAACAAATTAATCAAACAAAACAGGTCAAAGCTTATATATATCAAACCATTTTCAGCTTGTTTGTAGTTCTGCTGAAGCCTTTTCATTGCTGAGGCCAGTCTTTCAGAATCAAAGTTACTTTCTTTCTGCTGTTCTTTCTGTTTCTGCAAACGACCATAAATGGCAAATGCCTAAGATCAAACTGATATTTACCAAGTTAAAGTCCAAAATTCCTACTCAGAACTGATAATGCAAGGAAAAGGCTAAACCTTTTGTGTCAAATCTCCAACATCTCAGGAGCCAAATTAAAGAAACTCATCTGACACACTTAGTACCTGTATACTTTGAGGAACAGGAGTTGATGCATTAACTGATTGTTGGAAGGGTCTGTTTAGAGTGCCTTTACGAGGAACTGGTTTTGGCTTTCTTTCTGGTTCTGAATGATTTTTGTCTGAACCAGAACTTCCATCTGATAAAAAATTAATCAAGGATAGTAAAAGTAAAGTGCTGGTTACTTAAAAAAATGAGAATGACATGTAAGATCAGACTCATCTTTAGATCTGAATCTGTACTCACTGTGAGGATTTGGAGAGTAAACAAAATCAGGAACCTGAAGTAAAAAGACAAGGAACAGGAACCTTAAATGGGAACAGAAAGACCCAATTTTTCAACAGCTTTCTTCCAAACTCAAGTAAAGATTTTTCTTTCACCTGGTGATGTCCATTCTGGGGATTTTTCTGCAGAGGTGAGTCCCCATCAGCTGCAGAAACACTATGATTAACTTCCTTTTTTGAATTAAACCCTTCAAGTTTATCTTCATTTCACTTTGTTGGATTTTTTCCTCAAAAAGGCAAAATGCTAACTGTAAGTATTCAATATAATAATATTACCCATTAGACCAGATGATGCATTTTCTCCCTGTGGATTCAACCTCACCCATTCATCCACAATTTCTTTCCATTTCCTAAATACCAGATAACAAATTAAGTTAGGAGGGAGAGAACTCCGCTACTGCTGCTTCAGAGAACCTACATTTAAAGTTTCCAGAAACTGAATAGGCAATAAAACGAAAGATATCTTCTTTTTTCTTTTTCATTTCTTGGTTCTTGAGGACCTGACAAGTTGCTTCACTAATCTCCTGACATCATTGGAGGGATACTTCCGTAAACGATTCACATGCCTACCAATATCAGTATCCTGAAATCAAACAACAGTCAGGAAAAGAAAAGTAAATATAAGAAATAAGAAAGCAAAGTACAGAGAAACAAGCAGAATATTTGGTAACAGTTTCTTTTGGTTACCTTGAGTTCGTGAAATGTTATATCCATATCTGCCAAATTCTGAAGCAAATCAACTACCGAATCTTCAGGCTGAAACCCACCAAAGCATTCAAAAGTCAAAGCTGGAAAAGCAAACCCAGAAGTCACAGCAAATTTACAAATCTAAAAACTGACACCAGACCAAGTTAGGATTATCGAGTAGTTGTTTGATGTCAATAATCTTCTTTTGATTATCATCAAACAATCCTGCATAAGGATCCAACCCATCATCATCGTGATCACCATCATCACGGTCACTATCATCTCCATGTGGTGTAGAAGGAGACTCGGCTTCTGTTCCTTTTCTTTCATGGTTGTTCACCTTCATTTCACGGTCATTGCTGTTGATTTTTGCAGCTTCAACAACATCACCAAAATCGCAGTTTCTACACTTCTTAGTCAAACTCGTGGCGTATAATCTCTCCACAATACTATCTCTTCGTTGCTTGAGCTCTCCACCATAATCCAAAGATGCCACAACAAGCGCTGTGTCAATGAAAGTCCACACGTCCACACCTGAACTCTCGAGAATCGATCGGAAATCATCTAAATCCATGATTTTTCGATCTGGGTCCAGAAAATTCTGTTAACCCAATACACAGTCTACAAGTATTTTACCAACGGACAACACAGCAGATTCTCAAAGCAGGTAACTTTGATCAGATCTAACAGGATGTGAGTTTTGTACAGAGAATCAATGAATCAGAATCTGACATCACAACCATGATGAAGATAATGAGAATCAAATGCAACCAACCAATGAGAATAAGAAGAAGTGAAATACAAAGCAGAACCCACCACCAGATCTGACTCTAAAAGGAAAAAAAATTGATCTTTCAATACCCACTGACACAGTTTAGGATAAAAAAGAAAGCTTTTCATTTCCTCAAAACTCCATGGAGCCAAACAGACAGCGCTTAGTGAAAAAAGCATGAAACTTGAGGACCCAAATAGAATAAATAAAATTGGGGCACACATAAAACTTCTTAAGTAGTTGCTCTTCTCTCTTTTGGTTATTTTGTTTACTTCATGAGAAAATAAACTATTTTTTTCTTATACCAAATAGGAGGTTTGTTTTATTATTATTGCTTTATGGTTAATAAATTTAATAAAAGAAAATAGTTTTACATTGAAATTTTGGGATTGGTTCTTTCCTTTTCTTTGGCAATTCCCTCTACACAAGAAAGTTTTGATCTTTAGTAGTTGAGGTAATGAAGAGTAAAGGATGGCTTGTTTGTGCCTATAACATTGGTAGATTAGCTGTCTTAAACACCTATTACAATTAAGACTTAGTAAATTAATAAATAAATCATAACTAAAATTTAATCATATCATTCCCGATCAGATCATTTGTTTCATTTTTGTTGTTTTAATTTTGTTCCAAACCATCTTAACCACACATTTATATGAGACCTACATAAATATATGGATGAGATAAGTTGAAACAGTGTTTGAACAACAAAATCGAAACATCACACGCCCTCTCTAATATATCATAGGGTGAATTATTAACAAAAATCTCTAATTTTACTCAATTTTAATTTTAACAAAATTGTGTTATAATACTAAAAATTTTATTTTTAAAAAATAACTCGACATTAAATTATTTACTAACATTAATGACAATGTGTCGTATGTGTCGTATTATTATTTTTATGACTTAAGATAGTGGCCCCATAAATGATATTTCAAATTTAATAAAATATATTAAATTACTTTCAATATCTAACTATACACAACCAAATCAAATATAAACGAATTAAAAACTTAATTATTTCAATAAATGTTTAAAACAAATAAAATTTTCATTCAATTTTTTGTATAAAAAGTTACACATAATCAGTGTAATTTGGTAACTAAGGTAACATTTAACATGTTAAAATTCAAGCACCTGATATAAAGAAATGCAAGTGAGTGTCTCCTAGGGTCCTGGCATGTTTACTTTAATTTTCCCAAACCATGCCAAAGTGAGTCCACGTGTACTTCAATCAATAGCACTCCAAGACAAAATCCAAGTCAAATCTTCATTTTGTTTCAGATAGTTCCAATTAAATATAAAGTTTTTGTGTCATTGGTTAAAATGGAAAGTTACTATTTCCATCAAATGGTTAGTGGATGGTTTTTCTCTAGTCATAATTTATTTGCCTTTTATTGCCTCATGCCTGGAAAGTTGTTGAAGGGGCTGAGGTTTTAATGTAGAGAAGGCGAGGCCAGGTTTAGAGCAACTTGTAATGTTACTTTTTTTAATAATCGAAGTTCGATCCACGAAAATAATTTTTTTGTAAAAATATAAAGAATAGAGTGTGTAAAATCAAACAGAGAGCTTTTTGCACTGATTTGTTACTAAAAATCATTATAGAAACCAAAAAAAAAGCATTTTGTAATTCTCCAAATTTATTGAATTTATATTGATTTTTTTGTCTTTTCTAAAAGAAAATGAAAGTTAATTTTGAAGTTTTAACATAATTAAAATGATATTTAAAAACGAATTAATAAAAATGAAATTAATAGTGAAATGTAAGAAAAACTCCATTATTTGGTCTTATAGCATAATAATTATTCCCATTAGTCTTACTAGATTCAAAAATTGATTTTATGTATCCTTATGAGTAAAAGAAATAATAATTACATTAAAAGAATAAAAGATAAAACATGAAGAATGGAAAAATCAAGCCACTTGTGTAAAGTGGGATTAAGGTCAAACTTCTTCTTGCATTTTATTCCTCAAAAAAGTAGTAATAATCTCAATAATCATGAAATTCTTGAACACAAACTCTAACAAATTTGCAAGTTGCAACTATTGAATTTATGTGCAACATAATAATTTTAAATAATCAAAATAATTATTTAAAATTTTTGTTATTCTTTATTAAATTATATAGAGAGCCACATATTATTTTCTATTGGATTTTTTTTTTACTGTCTACGAGGTATCTTAAGATGATCTTAATTATGGAAAGATACCTTTAAGTCATCCACACCTAAATTAATCCTCATCTAAGTTGGATAAATTTTTTGTGGAAAACAAAATTCTAACCTCAAATTTTAAACAGTTACATATATAAAAAAAAATTAGGAGAGTTCCTTTAAAGAGGACGTGAAGTTTTCCATTAGATTATTAGATACATGATGCGGAGATGCTTCATCTTTTTGGGTGGGACACAGTGCAATGGTCAAAATTTGCAACTATGGCATATTCTAGTTTATCCGAACTCCAATCCAAATCTCATCCCCACCAACTAGTTTCTACTGTATCCCTGCTTCAACCTTATAAGAACAAACATCTTGATAAAGATGATGCTTTTGTAACAGTGGTTTCTGTCCTGTTCAATTGGATATTAAGATTTATGCATTTCAGTTTTTGACTACAGAGCAAACATTTTATGTAGAGAGATGGTGATTGTCATAACATTAATGGCCTGTTAAGATAATCCATTACCTGAAGATTGGTCAAAAGGAGAAAAAGGATCTCCTCGGATCCATATCGAGTGTTATTCTTAAATGAAGAAAGACTGAGGCCTGAAACCAAATGCTTTCAAGAGCACGTGTGAACTGGTAATCTGCACTCGAGAGTAGCTCCTCCTTACCATTGTCACCTTCCTTATTGTGATGCCATGAAAAGACAATTTAGACTAATGTGCTATTATCTACATAGTCCACAATTTGTTTTCTGCGTAGGCCCAGTTATAGTTGCGACTCTCTTTCTGATTCTGACAATTCACCACCTGACAAGGAAGACTCGTTAATGAATTCAATCCCTTTCAGCTGGAACTCAAGCTAATGACGAGACCTAGTTCCTCCCATGGTGAATCAGGTTTGCATCCTTCTTTGATACATCATACAGTTTCTTATCAGAATTCTTTATAGGATGACTTGCATATACTACTGTCTTGACGATCAGGACAGGTAATAGCCAGGATGAAAATGTTTCGGAAAAATTGAGTACGCCCGCTTTTCGATATCAACGCTATAACCAAGTCTATCAGTGAACGACTTTCCAGAAAGCTTGTGGCAGGCATCTAGCATTTCATTGTTGAATATCTGTTAAAACATTTTTTGGTAGAAGGCAAAACTCCACCATGCATGATGCTCTGAATTCTTTTTTCTTCGCGCGTGTTGTTCAGATGGTTGGTTACATTTTGACTGTTTGCTAGAGAAGATGGAGCTCATCCATTCAATTCGGATGAATCATCTGAGACAGTATTCTTATCATCAGATTGAGAAGCTTGAAAGGTGAAGATTTTGGAGGGGTACTCTTCCACCCACCTCTTTTATTATATTAGCATATCCACCGCCACGAACAACACTTTCACGGAGAGATTTGAGAACCGAAGGTTCTTCCTTTTGCGTATTCAAGTCCTGTCTCTTTCCTGAGAAATAGTAACATCAATCACTACCCAAAAAACAAAAAAAAAACACAAATTTCTCACAAAATCTAAAAAAAAAAAGTGTCTGCAACATTTTTCATAAAATATCATAAAATAAAGATATTTTACAATATTTTAAAAAATGTCACTAAAAAATCTTTCTACCATATTTTTGAAATATCACAAAAATCACATTTACAATATTTTTAAAAACATCGCAAAATCTCACATTCTGCTACATTTTAAGAAACGTCTCAGATTGTTTTATGTGACATTTATACAAAATGTGACATTTATACAAAACTATTGCAGATAATTATATTATTTTTAATTATTTTTCCATTTTATTAAAATTCAATTTAATTTAATAAAATTTTAATTTTAGTGATTCTGAAAACCATTAATTTCTCAACACATAAACATTTTTTTTCCCCAAGGTAAATGTAATAAATAAAGCACTAAGCATCCTACCATGTCCTTAGGTTTCCAAAATAAAAGTGATTGTCCTCTTTCAATTATTTACATTACCCTAATACTGTTAGATCCTTCTGTCACATTGAACTATCACTTTTTACTCAATGCAACTGTATAAAAGATTACTCTGAATCGCTTAAAAATGTCGAGACATTAACAGCTCAAATCTGAATACAGATTTTTACATTATGTTGTGATCTTCCCATTCCTTCCTGAAAGCCTACTTGTATCATTGCCAGTATGGTTCATGAACATACAACGATATCGAACCCAGTGGAGCTAACTCAACAGAAACAAAAATCACAAGAAGCTGAAAGATAAGCCAACTTTTAGCAAACTAACGGATAATAAAGCCAAGAGAAACCAGCTTTAGCAAAATAATTTATGGTAAATCAGCTTCGAGACTTAATTCTGTTTAAATACATAATCAACATGTCATTCCAAGTATCTGTTATTCCAGGTAAGCACCAGTGCATACAGTCATCGTGTCTCTTTCCACCGGCTGTCGATGGATGGGCATCTGCTCTAAACTCACTCATGCGAGTTATATCCAATATATGAAAATTAGAACCCTCAACTGCCTTGAAGACATGCTGATTCACCATACGTGATTCCACATTTGTCCCATTGTTCTTCACAGAAAATAGCTCTTCAACCTGAAAGGAAAATTCAGAATTTGACAGCTTTTCATAATATTGCAGTATACAAGTCAAACCAACAAAGTATCTAACAATGGGTTGACATAGAAAAATAAATTTTCGAAAGAAGGCAGCATCGTATATCCTTTGAAGAAGATGGAACTATACATTCAAATGCATAACTCTAATGCAACTCACATGATGAAGCAACAATGGCTGTAATCGAGGGCAAGAACCCCCTTGGTCCCAATCACCTCCTTCAAAATGTCTTGGTGATTGTGTACGAAAGAACTTGATTCCACCAGGTTGCATTCCCTTATCAACATATTGCACCTAGAATGCATAGGAAAGAAATGTGAGAGCACAAGCGTTGGAATTTTTCTAGCATTAGGGTACATGCAGACTTCTATCCGTATAAGGGCAGTTTCAGAAAGAGTTTTCCACTTCCTGTCAATAGACACCACCCCCTGAGACCCGAGGTGGATTATAAACATAATTACAGCAACAGAAACTTAATATGACTTTGAACAAATAACTCCATTGCTCCATACCATGTGTTTCAATGCCTTGTCAAAGCCAACTTCAGTAGCTACTGGAGGGATCACCGGTTGATCATTTTCAAAGAAAATCATGGGTGACTTTACGGGATCAAATTTTGAAGGAGCCCACCACCTACCATTAAGTAAGCAGAGAAAACAAACATCAATTATAAAAGGAACTCAAGTCCTGAACCGATTATGCATATACAAAATTGACCACATGATACCAAATCAAAGACATCGAACTCTAAATAAATCCAGGCGATACAAAGTTACTTGAAAAAACTTACAAAGTGCATGACTCATAAACATCTAGCCAAATAGATTGTCAGCTAGGCCCAACCAAAATTAGCTCGTATGTGCATGGTATAAAAGTAGAACACCATGGATTTACATGTTCAGCACCTAAGCAAGTAGCAACCTAGAAACACATGTGGCCATCATGTGGAAAAAGATAATGCAGCACAAGAACTGATAGAAGTTGTCAATATTGGCAAAACATCCAGAAAAATTAGTTATTACACATCCAAATATGCAATATTACCAGTGTCCTGTGTTGAAGATCAAAATGTCATGGAAGCTAACAGCACCTGCCCATGTGCCATCCGGAATGTCAACATCAACTCTATAACCATCCTTATATCCAAGAGATTCCAACACACCACCACTAGCACGGGCTGACCAACTAGAACAAGACCAGAACATGTCTCAGTTGCAACTGGCAATGTTCTTACAGTGGTAAAAGCTCACATCAAATTATCTTCACTACGAAAAGTGTAGCTTTTAAATTTCAAATCAGAAAAATGTAAAATGCAAATATTGCAATTCATAAAACCAATACACAGAAAATATCTGCATACTGTTAGGAGTCCTAGGATGCCAAATTTTAACAAGATGCATTCAGATCTTGATGTCTGCATTCAAATCCACAGGATTCTAAATCAAAAATTACATATCGTAAGTTTGCATTCCGATTTCAAAAGCTTTAACATATGATTACAAGCAAGTAATGCTCCCAAATGGAAATAGGAAAGGCTACCTGCAATGTAACAAACAAAAGTGCAAAAAAAATTTATTTGCATCAGCAGAAGCAGTGAAGTTCCAAACGATGTTAACCACCCTTTCATTAAATAAGATTTGATCATGAACTAAGAAATTATTTAAACATGCCATTGCAATTCACATTAATAGTATCTTTATCTTCAGATCAAATGACTAAAATCACTCAAAGCGACAGAATCCTAAGCCATAAATCGGCAGTCCTGGTGGTTTTGAGATTTATAAACAAAACCGAACAGGGTAAAACTGCAGGCGTAACATGTAAAGCAAGTATGATAATGGTAAGGGAAACATCAAGAGAGCATTTATCCAACCGTTTCTAAAACCATGAGCCATACTATGATAACCCGTAGAATGCATAGCTTACCTACCATAGCGAACCAAAAGATTTGTCCGATGATATGCAATGGTAAGATTATAACGAAGAAACGTAAAGCCACGATCAGCCCCAGCAGGACGCCACTTCTTCACTTCACTGGATGCACTTTTCAGAATGCAGAAAAGAGAAACAAACATGTTCCTGTTCAATGAATCACCAACAAATCCTGCACTGCGAAAGAGTATTACTAAGCTCAAGCAGGAACCGTTAAAGTATAAAACCCACACAGACATCCAACATATCACCAAAATCTCAGTAACCAGTTCACTTTTACCGGTCTCTACAAGACTAAACCTTTAAAAAGTTTTCCAAAGAGATCGGTCAAACTTAAGGTCCTTCCTTTACACTGAATAGCAACAAAGAGAAGAAAAAACAAAAGAAATAGAAACAGAGCGTGGTGAAAGTACCAATGTTGGTGTCTCTGTAGGTATGCAAGAAGACGTGTGGATCAAACGTCGGTAGATCACAATCCTTAGGCTGCCACCGCCATTTGTTGATCTCTCTAGCATTGGACTTATTGTTGGCTATACAATTCCAGCCTTTAAATATCTCCCTGCAAGAGTTGTCATACCTCTCACGTCTTGGGTCCGGTTCGTAGATCCATGATCCATCGGAGAAGTCGCAGGTGTCAGAGAACAGAGACGAGTGGTGGTGCGGTTGGAACTGGGGTTTAAAGTGAAGCGTTTGCTTAGAGAGAGAGGGCCTTCTAGAGAGAGAAAGAAGGAGGAAAACAGAGATGAAGCAGAGGAGGGAGAGTAAAGGAAAGCGTGGGATTTTCTTGAATTGGTGGTCTCTTATAGCCATGGCGGTACCTGAGACTTTGCGTGCTTGGGCTTCTTAGTGGAGGAAGAAGGAGCAGCGCTGCTAGAGGCCTCACATTTGGGTGGGAAGAAGGTAGAGAGAAGAAACCAGAGAAACCATCATTACAATGCTCTTGTAGTGCATTTCATATCCCGCAAATTTCATAACCTTCAACGTATTGTTCACCGAATGAACATAACCAAAAACAAAAATAAAATTTAGAAGTCAAACAATAACTGTAACCAACCTCGGGGAACGTGTGTGAAGTTGATTCCAGCAGCGGAAAGAAACTCCTGCTAAGCCCTAGAAAGCTGCAATGTATTACCAAAAGCAGTGATCTGATAGACCTTTAATCGCATTGATCCTAAAAGTGGCTATCATTACACCACTCACCTTGAACACATTAAACATCATAAGGCAAATTGCAGTTCTCAAAAATCCCCCCACATCGAAACCCACACGTTCTTGGAATAAGAGTGAATTTCCGGCGAAGACGTCAAAAATAAGACACGAGGATTGAGTAACGAAATGGAGATGAAGAAAAGGGGGAAAATGGATTTGGGGATCACATCGTACGATTAGGGCTAGGGTTTGGGTGAATTGGGAATTGGGTTTTGGGCTTTGGGCTTTGGGAGTTGTCTAAAGAAACGTTGTAAGTTCAGTACACGTGATCAATGCTAGCTGGGCTTTTGGACTTGTGTCATACTTGAGCCCATATTGAGGCTGAAAACATAAATAGAAGAGACTACTCCTTAAATCATCATTAATTTCTAATTTTATATGGTAATTAAGAAACAATAATGATATTTTTATATTTTTCTTTTAAATTTTTTAATTAATGACCTGTTTTTAATTAAGAACCGTCCAGCTTTCGAATTCGCTTTCAATTTTTTGGTTTGATTTATTCTAATAATTTTTTTTAAATTGAACAATTTATTAATTAATCAGTTAATTTTTATAAATTAGTAAGTTCTTATACACCAAAATAAATCAATTAATTTTATTTAACAATCTCTTTTTAATTAAACTTCAAATTATTCGATAAATAAAACAATATCATCAATTATATTTCAAATTCTTTAATTTTAATAAATATTTAACCAATTTTATATTGATCTAATACTAATTAAACCTTAAACTTTTTATCTCACTAATTTAACTTTCGATCTCGTCATTAAAACATTGATTAAAAAGATTATGAGCTAATCACATGAGATGTTTTCTTAAGCTACATAATATTTGGCTTAACAAGATTAAAGACCTTGATTAAAGCCAATATTATTAACTATATTTTATAAAGGAATCATATCAATATCCCAAAAGAAGATGAAATTCTTTCAACTTCTATTATTAGTATAACATATTCTGAATGTAATTAAATATTTCTCATTTTCTTAAAAATTAATTAATATACTTATAGACAATTCTAAGGAACTATTTTAATTTATTAAATCCTAAAAATTTGAACTTTTGAACAATTATTTGGAATAAGTTTTCATATAAGAATTTAAATTTTATTTATTAAAAGATAAAATTAGAAATTATCCATTACTAAAAAACAATTAAGAGTGAGAATAAGTAAATTTTGGCTTTATTCAAATTTTATATATATATATAAATTTGGGATAACAAATTAGCACTTCTTAATCTTTTACAAAATTTTAATTTAGTATTAAACCTTTTAAAAATTCAATTTAATAATTAACTTTTAAAACTTGTAAAGACCAAAAGATTTACCCTTATAACATGTCCATCGAATGACATGTTGATGTCTATTATTAGTCATATCAACAATTTTACTTAATTTATACAAAATTTGAAAAATAGTTACAAAATAGAAAATTAAATATTAAATTAAAATTATAAAAAAATTAAATATTCGATCTCTTTAAATTTGATATTAAAGTCTTAGAAGTAAACGATCTTGGCATGATCATCCTTTAAGAAAGCCAAAGTTGTCCCGTAGCAAGGTTTGTAGTCACGGTAGTCCACCAAATCAGGCCGAAAACATGTGCCTAATGTGCGACAGGTCTCTTAACTTAGGCCTCAAATCACCTGTACCGGATATTTGTGCCACCTGTTCCATCAACATCCAACCCGTCTATTACGGGGAACATGTTGGCACAGATTTAACAAAAGAGGTGAATTAACCCTTATGTTACCATGCAATATGCATGGGACAACTTCTCAACTTCCTTTTAAAAGTGCTTTCTTTTTACCATATTATTGGAAAATATCAACTCAGTTTTTTTTATTAATTAAGAGGAAGATTGTATATTGTTAGATTTTCATTCGTCCTCTTATATCAAAAAGACTTCAACTTAAATATTATTGTCTAAAAATATTGAATATTTAAAGTTTTAAAATATAATAGAAATGAGTTGTGTAATAATTAAATAATATTGTTAATGAATATATAAAACTAATTAAGATGTTATCATATAATAACTTAAGTTATTGTGGTGAAACAGCCACTTAACATAGTATCAGAGCCTATGTGAGTTATTGTGATGAAACAGTCACTTAACATGGTATCAAAGCCTTTGTGATCAAGTGATAATGAATTCAAACCCTACCACCAACCTATTATTCAGCATAAGTAGAGTGAGCATGTGCAAGTTTCAAGCTCAAAAGGTTTTCACTTAAGGGGATGTATTAGTGAATATATAAAACCAATTAAGTTGGTCTCACTTAACAGCTTAAGCTATTGTAGCTGTAACATCCCATCCCCGATGGGAAGGATCAATTGGTAGATTGGGACAGGCTAGTAATTTGCATTGCATATTTTGATTGAGCATTTATTTGGCCTCTAATTTTAGAGGAATGAGTCAATTGGCACATGCATTTATGTGTACGTGCATTCATGGCATTTTTCCGACGTTTTATTGGGAATATGATATGATTTGTGATTTTCGAGATAATTATGCTTGATTTTGAATTGGTTGAGTATTATGGAACAATTGGGTCTGAATAGTTGAATTGGAAATATTTTAGAGTGATCGTCAATTGATAGTGACCCTTAAGAAAGTTTCTAGAAATTCGGGAGAAAAAGGTCCGGACCGAAAATTTTTCGAGTGATGGACTGATTGATTGTATAGTACTCGAATATCATCGATGGTAGTGGAAGATTAGATATATGATTTTAGAAATTAATATGTCGAGCCATTGAAATTTGGAGACGAATTGGACTGGAAACGAAATTGAAAAGAGAAAGAGATTTAAACATATGGTGAGGAAAAAGACTAAAGGCTTAATTATTTTACCTTTAAAGTGCCTTAGGTTTTCAAAATTTGGAGGAAAAGAAATCCTTCCTCTGCTAGGGCACGATTGCTTCATCTTCCTTGGTGATTTTTTTTTATTCTACCTTCGAGATTCTTGTTGCTCCTTTATTGTGGTTGAAGATCAACTTGAAACCTTGGAGAATGATGTTTTACGAGAGTTTAGAGGTTTATCGTGGATGGTAGAGGAAAGTGGAAGGAGTTGGAAGATTTTCGAAAATTTGAGGATTTGAGGTTTGAATGGTAAGTAAATGGTTTTAATGTTGTTATTTATTGAGTTTGCTACATTTATTGTGTTTAAGATGGAAGATTGGGGTAGTTGGGAGTGAGTTATGGTTGTTTTAGTGAGAGAGATAGGGTTTAAATCTGTCGAAGAAGAAGGGAGGTAGCCGCACGCCGCGACCTGCGCGCGAGCCTCGCCGTGACGAATAAACATTCGTTTGCCGCGGCGAGCGTTAAACATTTGACGCCGCGATGAGCTTCCTTCATGTCGCAGCGAGCCCCGAAGAGATTGTTTGCCGCGGTGAGCGTCTATCCGCGCCGCAGCGAGCGAACCTTTGTACGCCGCGACGAGAGTTCCTTGGCCGCGGCGAGGGACGTTTCTTTGAACTGAAATGGTTTAATTTTTGGGGCATAACTTATAGTATAGACCTCCAATTGAGGTAATTCTTGATTCGTTATAAACTAGAGATAGAGGTCTACAATTGATGTGAAGAGAGAAAGTTTGAATTCCAATTAAAAAGATTTTAATTATTGAAAGAAGATTGAGGATGTGTTTGTATTGCAACCTAAGGATTGTATTATGATAATTAGAGTATAACTTGGGATCTTCAAGGGGTGAAATTGGACAAAATGAATAGTAATTTTGGCATTGAGGTCTTTCTTGAGAATATCCTAGTGGGTATGACTTGGTAAATTGACTGAAAGTTAGAATTGAAATTGGGAGAGTTCCGTAATATGCCATTGAATTGAAATGAGTTATGATTGATCAATTGAGTGAAAAAGTAGAATTTGGCAATGAAAGTGGAAATTTGGGAATTTCGCCGGGAAGGTCATTAATAAGCATTGTACGACTTTTATTTACAACATGTATATCATTGAATTATTTTGACTGTGCATTTAGTAATGAATGATTATTTGTCTATTATAGAGGCACCGATGAAAAGATATTCAACGGATATTGCTGGGGCTTCCAGGCAATAGCTCGGAAGTGCAGGTGAGTAACCTAGTTGGTTCCTCAACCTTTATGTGTTAATATCACATGCACTAATATTTCACAAATATAAGGCGTATCGCCTTTCACACAGTTCACATTCAATCATTTGTATATAATGCACATGTGACACTTTCTATTTTATTACGTTGTTGTAACCGTGCGCCTGAGCTCATTAACGGTGAGTCAGTGACTCTGAATTTCGTTGGACTTGAATCCCTAATACGTTGAGCCCATGACTCTAAATTACGTTGGGCTCGAGGCCCTGATGCGTTGAGCTTAAAGCTCTGAAATACGGTGACTGCTCCGGTCACAACTGTCATTATCTGAACATGCCTTGATGCATGAATGCATATGACCCAATTTACATTTACAGTCAGTTTACATTTCAATGTCCAATTCCCATATCTTCGGACCTTTGGTCCGGTATTTCAATCATAATAATTTTCACATTCATAAGCAGTTTTGTTTCAATGTCAAATCACCCCCATTGCTCGGACCTTTAGTCCGAGATTTCAAACATAATCATTCACAGTTCATTTCATTGAAGCAATCACAAACAGTTATACACAAATAGCACTTCGATATCAAGTTCTAGATATTTCAGACACCTACGGTCCGAAACCAATCAAATCAAACACATAAACCCTCCATTATCTCCACATGGCATAAGCATGTAATATTAACACATAAAGGTTGAGGAACCAAGTAGGTTACTCACCTGCACTTTCGAGCTATTGCCTGGAAGCCCCGACAATATCCGTGGAATATCTTTCCATCGGTGCCTCTATAACAGACAAATAATCATTCATTACTAAATGCACAGTCAAAATAATTCAATGATACACATGTTGTAAATAAAAGTCGTACAATGTCTATTCATGACCTTCCCGGCGAAATTCCCAAATTTCCACTTTCATTGCCAAATTCTACTTTTTCACTCAATTGATCAATCATAACTCATTTCAATTCAATGGCATATTACGGAACTCTCCCAATTTCAATTCTAACTTTCAGTCAATTTACCAAGTCATACCCACTAGGATATTCTCAAGAAAGACCTCAATGCCAAAATTACTATTCATTTTGTCCAATTTCACCCCTTGAAGATCCCAAGTTATACTCTAATTATCATAATACAATCCTTAGGTTGCAATACAAACATATCCTCAATCTTCTTTCAATAATTAAAATCTTTCTAATTGGAATTCAAACTTTCTCTCTTCACATCAATTGTAGACCTCTATCTCTAGTTTATAACGAATCAAGAATTACCTCAATTGGAGGTCTATACTATAAGTTATGCCCCAAAAATTAAACCATTTCAGTTCAAAGAAACGTCCCTCGTCGCGACGTACAAAGGTTCGCTCGCTGCAGCCCGGATAGACGCTCACCGCGCCGAACAATCTCTTCGGGGCTCGCCGCGACGTGAAGGAAGCTCATCGCGGTGTCAAATATTTAACGCTCTCCGCAACGTCCCCTTGCAAGCTCGCCGCGTGAGGCTCGCTCGCAAGTCGCGGCTTGCGGCTACCTCCCTTCTTCTTCGACAGATTTAAACCCTATCTCTCTCACTAAAACAACCATAACTCACTCCCAACTACCCCAATCTTCCATCTTAAACACAATAAATGCAGCAAACTCAATAAATAACTACATTAAAACCATTTACTTACCATTCAAACCTCAAATCCTCAAATTTCTGAAAATCTTCCAACTCCTTCTACTTTCCTCTACCATCCACGATAAACCTCTAAACTCTCGCAAAACATCATTCTCCAAGGTTTCAAGTTGATCTTCAACCACAATAAAGGAGCAACAAGAATCTCGAAGGTAGAATAAAAAAAATCACCAAGGAAGATGAAGCAATTGTGCCCTAGTAGAGGAAGGATTTCTTTTCCTCCAAAATTTGAAAACCTAAGGCACTTTAAAGGTAAAACAATTAAGCCTCTAGTCTTTTTCCTCACCATACGTTTAAATCTCTTTCTCTTTTCAATTTCGTTTCCAGTCCAATTCGTCTCCAAATTTTAATGGCTCGACATATTAATTTCTAAAATCATATATCTAATCTTCCACGGCCATTGGACAGGTATTCGAGTACTATACAATCAATCAGTCCATCACTCGGAAAATTTTCGGTCCGGACCTTTTTCTCCTGAATTTCTAGAAACTTTCTTAAAGGTCACTATCAACTGACGGTCACTCTAAAATATTTCCAATTCAACTATTCAGACCCAATTGTTCCATAATACTCAACCAATTCAAAATCAAGCATAATTATCTCGAAAATCACAAATCATATCATATTCTCAATAAAACGTCGGGAAAATGTCATGAATGCACGTACACATAAATGCATGTGCCAATTGACTCATTCCTCTAAAATTAGAGGCCAAATAAATGCTCAATCAAAATATGCAATGCAAATTACTAGCCTATCCTAATCGACCAATTTACCCTTCCCATCGGGGATGGGATGTTACAATTCTCCCCTCCTAACAAAATTTCGTCCTCGAAATTTCATATACAATTGATCAGGAAGACAGGGGAAAAATTGTTTCGTTTATTTCTATTCCGATTCTCACTTAATTTACTATATGACCAAAATCTGGCAATTAACTAAAATCAATACAATCAATCACCTCTTTTTCCTTTCTCAAACTTTACACTGTCTTACTGTTTCCTCCTGATTACTCGCAATTCTTCACTTCCGGTACCAATAACACATATATCGAATCATAGCAATATTTCCTAATCCTGTCTAAGTAACACTTTATAAATCCAAATCATCTTTTATGCTTTAGACTGACTTACCAATCTATTCACACCACAATCACATAGAGGCCATTTAAAGACGAATTTAGTTACTCCCAAATTTTATCTTTATCTCTATCTAAGTGTATCTTGGCTGAGGCGATACACTTCGAAGCATTTCCTTAATCGGTTATCAGATTACATCTTTTTAGAGTTAAAACACCAATTTCATAAGATTCTAATAACCTCGATATAATCAACTCGACTCATTATCATTAACTTTGGATTTCTTAATCCCTATTACAGATTCATTTCACTTATCAACATTATCTCAAATCACTCATGACCGTCAACTATTTTTAGGTCCTGTTCACTTTACTATAGAGGTGAACGACTCCTTTTTGGCTGTACGCTCCCTTATACACTATTCGAATGGTGTCACTAATAAAACAATTGATATGCTCACAATCAATCTGAACTAAACATCGATTTCATATCACAATGAATTCCCAAAAATATCAGTTTCACATTTATCTCCAGCAGTCAAGTCTATTGGTCAATCACACATATAATCATTCGATTTCACATTCTAAACCTTCAATTACTCTTTCAATGTACTCTTACTAGCACATAAGGCTTCGATTGCTCCTAGTGTTTTCTCTAACAGTTTCTTTGGTAAGAATTACTCACACTTCTTAATCCAGCCATAACTATCATTTCCTCAAAAGTTGGATTCCTTTTTAAATCCCCAATAAGGTTCACAATTTCTAAATCCTCAATTCGGGTTTTGCCAATCCTTTTTATACACACCTGATCTGGAATTCCAATAGCTAAAAGTAATACTTTCTTTTTACCTCTTGTTAACTCGACAATTTGCCCTCGATATTACACTATATTTAATATCCTTATTGCCCAAATTTGATCTTCTACCGTTGAATTTTCTATTCAATACATTACATTGCATTACCAGCTAAATTTTGAAATCCTCAAACACATAATCCTTTCCAATTCTTTCAAACTCATAAAATACCTCAATTGTTATCAAGTTGCATATTCATAGCTATATCTGAAATGTTTCTGTCCGAATAAAGTCTCCAAGCTTTCAAAACAATATCTAGTATAATAAATTTCAAGTCATCAATCATAATGCAGCCCTTGATATAATACTTGTCCCTATGCACATAAAACCATTTTACGCTATTTCAACAGATTGCATCATAACCTTTACTGGAACACTTCGGTAAATATTGCAAAATCTCCAAATTAAAGCAATACAATCAGCCCTCAAGTTGAAAATTTTCTCCAAATGTCCCTTTTTACAATCACCCGTCAGACAATTCACACGTTTTTCCTCAAACATTTTCATCAAAGGCTAAAAATCAGAAAATCTTTAACAACTTTTGGACGTATCCAACATACAACCAGTTCTAAAATAACTCCAAATCTCGTATACATATGTCCCTTGCAATTTCACATTTTATCAATACCTCTATCGTCATTAAGTCTCCCAATGTGCCATGTTCGAAATACATTATAACCACTTACTTAACGGCAATTCAAGCCATAAACAATATTAATATCCAAATCTCATTTCACATAAAAATACAAACGATGCAAAATCGGACCAAACGTCTTCACATTCTTTCATCCAATCTCCTGCTCGAAACCTGGAGATGGGGATGAAAGGAGGGTGAGCTCGGAAGCTCGTGGATAATATATTTATAAATTGAACAATAAGCAGAAAACTCATTTTCAAGAAGTTTGTCATTTTTAAACATTTCACGGTGAAACCTTTCAAAGCTTATTTTTCAAATCTTTCACTTTTCAAACCATTCATAAAGCATTTCCAAAATCTTTCATTTGCAAATCTTATCTTCTCATTTCTCAAAATCCTCAATTCTTTCTTATTTCAAGGTCAAATTCAAAAGCATGAATGCATCAAACCAAATCACAAAACACATAAAATCATAAATCAAATCGGTCATGGAGGGTTTATGTTTTTGATTTGATTGGTTTCGGACCATAGGCGTCTGAAATATCTAGAACTTGATATCTAAGTGCTATTTGTGTATAACTGTTTGTGATTGCTTCAATGAAATGAACTGTGAATGATTATGTTTGAAATCTCGGACCAAAGGTCCGAGCAATGGGGTGATTTGACATTGAAGCAAAACTGCTTATGAATGTGAAAATTATTATGATTGAAATACCGGACCAAAGGTCCGAAGATATGGGAATTGGACATTGAAATGTAAACTGGTTATAAATGTAAATTGGGTCATATGCATTCATGCATCAAGGCATGTTCAGATAATGACAGTTGTGACCGGAGCAGCCACCATATTTCAAAGCTTTAAGCTGAACGCATCAGGGCCTAGAGCCCAACGTAATTTAGAGCCATGGGCTCAACGTATCAGGGATTCAAGCCCAACGAAATTCAGAGCCACTGGCTCACCGTTAATGAGCTCAGGCCCACGGTCACAACAACGTAATAAAATGAAAAGTGTCACATGTGCATTACATATACAAATGATTGAATGTGAACTGTGTGAAAGGCGATACGCCTTATATTTGTGAAATATTAGTGCATGTGATATTTTTGAATGTGATATTATGTGATATTCTGTAAATTGCGTGTATATGCATGAGTTGAGTGAACCATCGATGATGGTTTCTCACTGAGTTCGTAAATTCACCCAACATTGCAAATTATTTTTCAGGGTTCAAAGAGTACCCCGTTAGACAAACGGGAGTATGTCTACTGCTAGTAAGTCAGAATTTGAGGTCGGGATCAGTTCACGTCTACATTAGTGTCATTCGGATACATATCGAATTTATATGTATATTTGTATTCCTGAAATTTCCGCAGAATAGTACTGATATTTCAGAGGGCCCCAATTGATAAATGTTGTATTGTAATATGATTACTGAAGGTATTCAGGAATAGTATTGGGCCCAATTTGGTTATTGATTTTTGTACGTGGGATGATTTTAAATACTGTTGAGGGTCTTTATAACTGAAATTGTGTTCCGATTGAAAATGTTTTAGTATTATAACGGGCCCAAATTGTTTACTGATTTCCGCACACTCAATTGTTTTCAAAAAAATAAAATAAAAATGTCTTACTGAGTTTTTAATGGTTTTGACTGCTCTAGTATACCACCCTCATTAGACACGAGCTCGGATATCACCATCGATATCGGATTCGAGTCTTGCGGGAGTAAGATGCTACAGTAGCGAAACGGCCACTTAACAAATATCAAATAGAGTAAATGATAATTTTTAAATATAAAGATTAGTCTAATTATAATAGAATTCAATTTAATTAACTCATAAATACATATCATTATAAATATATGCTATTGTGGAGCTTAATTTGAACACTGCAACTATTCTCAAGATTGTCCGATATATATGAGCAAGTTATTTTCTTCAAATTTCCCCTATTTTCTCACTTTGTTGTTTATCCAATTTTTTTAATAAAACATCTTTTTGATGGGAAATTATAGATTATGAGAAAAAAAGAAAAGGTGACAACTTTTTAAATGGAATTAAATTTTCTGTTTTGTTTATATGCTACACTGAAGCTTATAACCTTCACAAGTAATATACAACAACATCAACTAATAAAAGTCCCATTAAAATGCGAGTAGTCCCGTTAAAATACAAATTTTAGGGAAGTTTAATAGTACGTAATTTTACTTTTATTAAGTAAAGAGACTATTTATGATCTCTATAAGTAATGTCACTCTTTAAATTCATGTAAATATGTAAGTATGCTGAAAATGTGGGATTTTCTGTTTTTATTTATTTTTTATTTTTCATAGATAGATTAATTTTCTTCTCAAATGGACGCAAGATCTTCTGTTCCCAAAGTTAGTGTGCCCTCTAATCCGGTATAATCCCAGTCGTCCAATTTTTGTGAGCTTTATTTATTGAATGGATAAATTTTTCTGGGGCAGAGTAGGAATAGAGTAATAGAAATAAGTGATCTTATCCCTCTCAAATGATGGTCAAGCCTTTTACACTCTTCAGTTGTGACGTACAATATATTTAGAAGTTAAAAATATGCTAATGTCATATGCTCTGTGGATCAGAAGTGCAAGCCATTGTAATGGATGAGCCTCTATGACCTTAATTTATGAGGAATTGCCTATTCTAATTTTCAGTTCTTGTCAGTAGATTTGAAATTACAAAATATGTATATTCCCTCGAAAGGGTGGAAAAAATACTTTTATTATTGCGAAATAAAAATTTGGTATCTTAATACATATTATTTAATTTATTTTAAATTTATTAGAGTGGAATCAAAATTTGAAAATAGTTAAAAACTATTCTCTGATTCTGGAAATTCAGAATTCAATGCTGATATATATAATTTATTTTCTATTTTCAATGAAAATTATTTCTCTTAAATTTCAGTTAAAATTAAAGACGAATTACATGTAATATAAACATCACAATTGTGCCAATCAAATATTCATTTCATGATAGCTTAACTTATCTATTAAATTTAAACCAAACTAATTAAATATGATTTAAATTAATAATTTGTTATAATTTATTTAAATTATTAATTTAAATCAAATATAATTAATTCAAATTGAGTTTAAGAGCTGAGTTGAGTTATTACATTAATGATATTTAATTAGTCAATATCTAATATTTATACTACATATATTTTATAATTATTTTTAATTAAAGTCTAAAATAATAATTTTAAAAAAACTAAAAATTAGAAAAGCTTTATCTTTTCCTAGAGAGAATATACTTTAAAATTAAACACATTGATTTGATTAGATGATTAGCTGGTATAAAGTTTGGATTAGAAGTGTAGCCCAACGTAATTACTTGCATGAAATACTGAGATTATCTTGCACGAGTTCAATGTGATCCAGTCATTTTACTTGCGTGAACACAGTTCTTTTTCCCGATTTTGACCACATTCTACTTGTGCATGGCAACTTTTTTTTTTTTCCTTTTTCTTTACGTTTCTTTCAATGGGAGTAGGTAATTTCTTATTATTCGAGTTTTACCATAAAATATCGATGACCCTTTCATGAATTCTTCCTTTTTTATCTCTTAAGAACAGGAGCCACTGCTTTTGCTTCTGTACAAAAAGCTTCTTTGAGGAGTCAGCATCTCTTTAGTCAGCTTTTTGAATCCTAAGTTGTTTAGTTAACATCACGTGTAATGTTCATGACAGAAGAGTCTGCTTTTTGTAGTGACATTTCTGCTAAAAGACAGACCTTTATTAATCGTTTGAATGGAACAATCACTTTTGCTGCTTAGGCTTTTTTTGCGGCCTATATAAAGCGGTCATTGCTTTTCTTGAAAGATGACAGTCTATTACCGTAGGCTAAGAACTGTTACACCTTAAAAGACACCTCAGCTTTCTCTGTTCAGTGCTTGCGGTTGCTTTGCTCAAAGCTGCTATTTCATTTCCTTACGTGTATATATGATCATGTGGCCCTAGCCATGTGCATATTGTGTTCATTGTGCTAAAAACAATGACAAACCAACGTACCAAATAGAATCTAAATTGATGATGGGGAATTCAATATAATAAATTAACTTGATCATTGTAATGTGAACTTAATCACTAAATTCACATATAAAACGACTATTAATTAATTCATAATTAATTATTTTTTAATCAAGTTGAATTTGGAATGTAATGAATGATATCAAATGGGTATGCCCATGATAAGATCATGAGAAATAAGTGGTTCGATTTGATTTTGGGACATCAATAAAAATAGGAAGATTGGGACATCTCATATGAAATTAATACCAAATTTTATATTTAAATGGGAAAAATATGTGAAAGCATTTATAATTATATAAAAAGGTTTGAAGAAGGAGATTGTGACATCTCATATGAACTGAATGCCAAATTTCATATAAAGATGGAAAATATTTGCTTTTATAAATATGTAAAAAGATCACTAATCAATTTCTAATTAATTTTTTAAAATTGTGATTTTTAAAACCACGATAAGAGTTATTATTAAGTCAAACGAAATTTATATTCTTTCATTAAGCTTGTAGCTTTAGATATTCTCTTCTGATTTCATTTTTTCTAAGTACTCTTCACAATTGAGTCACATTTTCAAACACAAGAAGTTTCCATTAACAAAAAAAAAACAATAAAAAGTGAAGTAAATTACCAAAAAAAAAAAAAGTGAAGTAATATATTATTCTTAATTCCTTGACTGTGAGTTAATTTTATGATTATTGACTAAATTAGAAACTTGAGAAGATCATGAACGAAACATGTTCAAGCTTTTAGTTGAGCTAACCCAACATTAGGTTTCGTAACCATAGAGTTTAGGGTAAGCTGATCAAGCATTGTCCATTTCTGTGTCAGTTCCTGAGATTAACTTCAATTTTCCCAAAAGTAGCACATTGACGAGGAGAAGAGTTTGTGGTCCTGTTGTTCTTAGTAACTTAATTAATACACGTTTAAATTGCAGGATTTGCTTATTGCAACCATAGGGCATATCAGTAATGATTGGTGGACAGTCGTTTTCTGTTAAAAATCACATACGCGTGGAGGAGCTTATTATATGGTGGAATCTAAGTTGATCAAAGGTCATTTTCATACGGGTTCTTGATATCAAAGTGTTCATACTTACTGTATGAATGCACGCTTGGCATTCACTTTAATTAGTTGTGTGATTAAAGAAAGTACTTTGTTAGATACATACATGCAATGATAAAAACCTTAACTATGATTCTTATATCTCTGTGTGAGACGGCTCTTACTAGTCAACAAGTATACAGTACTTAGAACTTAGCTAACACTTTTTTTCCCCTACCAATGGTGAAAGCTGAAATGGAAAGGCTTGAAGTAATCTCTTTACGTTCGGATGAAAGTATTAAGAGTTTAATACGTTTTGAACTCTACACGACGATGATGGTTGTAGAAAGTATTAAGAGTTTAATACGTTTTGAACTCTACACGACGACGATGGTTTTAGGATAACAAGCGCATATTTATAAGCTAATGATGGTGTCACTAAAAGAGATAAGGTCATAAATAGAATGGTAAGGGATATATTTAAAGTAGCTAATATTATTGACAAAGTAACAGAGACAAAATTTAGATGGTTTGAACGTGTTAAAAAGAGACTTTAGATATTCCGGTAAAAAGATGTAAGAAGATTGTACTCACAAACTATAAGCGAAAACAAGGGAGGCCTAAAAGACTTGGACAGAGGTGATCAAGAATAATATAGTAATGTTGGAACTTACCAAAAACATGACCCGCAAGAGAAAATTTTAACTTATTAGGGTATACATAAAGGATCCCTTGTAAAGAGATTCTTGTAATCCTTTTGTAGTTTGCCTCAACTTGTCAATAGGTAGTACTTACCTAGTAAGGATTTAGTAGTCATTATTATTATTCTTATGATTACTATTAGTAGTGTTATCACCACCGCCACCGCTACCGCCATTGCCACCGCCACTGTTCAATATTATGAATACCGTACCGGATTTGATATCGGATTAAATTTTGATACGGTATTGCACCGATACCGGTTAATATCGAGTATCGTTTCGGGTTATTTTTTAAATTTATAAAATAATATTTGAATTTTAAAAATTACAAAATAGTCAATTGTCATATTATACAGTTGTACTGTATATTTTAACTCTGTCTAAAAATTCTAATAATAAATAATAATCGTAATTTTAATTTAATTTATAAAATTAATTTAGTAATATTAATAAATATATTTTAAAATATATAAATTTCAAATAAATTTTGATTTAACAATTAAAATATATATAATACATATTAGTTTAAAAATAATAATTTTAAAATTATTTAGTTTAAAACATAAAATATTTTATTAATACTTTATTAATAAATATTATATAAAATATTAAAATAAATTTAAATGAAATAATTTATTTTTAAGTTTTATTTTATTTATAATTATTATTAGTAATAAAATATTTATTATTATTTTTAAAACAAAAATTAAAAATTTACAGTAATTGTAAAAGTTAAAGTAAATAAAATAACTAATTAAAAACTGTGAAAAAAAGAGAGAAAGGAGGAATACGAGGGAGGGAGATTTTAAAAATTTTACAAAAAAGTCCCTCAATTTTTTTAAATTTTTCAGTGCCAGCCGATATTTGATTGGTATTTTAAATACTGACTGGTACCATCCGAAACGAGTTAGTATCGATGACCATTTATTTCGTACCGATTTTGATCCAGTACGGTACGTACCAACTGGTATGAAATGGTATTCAAAATCCTGCCACCGCCATCACCACCACAATAGCAATAACAAATAATAATAATAATAATAATAATAATAATAATAATAATAATAATAACCCTTTTTCATATTATTATTATTAACCTTGTGCTTCTCCTTCTCCTTCTTCATCTTTTTCTTTTTATTTTTATTATGATTATTATGATTATTATTTATTTATTTCCTCCTCTCTCTCTAGCTCTTGTTCTATCTTTCTCTCTCTCGCTTTCTTTTTTAAAAAGTGGATCATTTGGAAACAATCTTTCTACTAGTTAATCTCTTCAGACTGTGTACTATTCTATATAATTTTGAATATTAATCCAATAACTATATTTCTAATACATAATCATTAATGTATTTATCACAATAAATTAAAAATTATATTGATAAAGATGTAGAGATATTCAATCCTCGAAATATCAATCTTTACATTGCTCCATCAGCCACACCAACAAAACATTAATGAAGACAAGTTTTTGAATGAGTTATTTGATTTTAAAATTTTGGAAATTTAATTGAAAGCTTTAAAAATTAATAATAAAGTGAAAAAATCCCCAAAAAATTATTATTTTTAATATATTGGTCCGTAGTTTTAACATATTATATTTTATTTAGCTACAAGATCCGATAGTAAAATTTGAGTAATTTGTTATGCTATTTTAACACCAAATCCATATATTTTAAAATGTAAGAAATTGGAAAATGTTAAGTCAATTTCGGAATATTAAACACATATTTTTAAATAAGATTTACTGTTTATAAAGACAATAAACTTGCATTCTCCACATTAATTAGCAATTATTCTTAATAAAGACAAAAAAAGAAAAAGAAAAAGGGCATTCATTGTATTAAGTTTAAAACCGTAAGACTAGCAGCTTCGAACAAGAACACGGGTCAAAATGCTACTACCTAAATAAAACCTACTATACATAAAAAGGGGCTCTAGGTCTAGTGCTGCTATTGCATTGGCCTGCAATTGCATGCAATAATATGAAGTTTGAGGACTTTATTTACTAGTTATGAAAAGCTGCTCTGGTTCTCTCACTCTCTTTTCTCCCTATCTACACATTACCATTTGATCCAACTTCACATCGTGCTAGCTCCAAAATGTCCTGTATTCTATTGTGGGGAACACTCTTAAATCATAGTCATAAGTATTAGTTAACTAATTACTAAGTATAGATAAAGAGAAAAACTTGATGGAGACTAAACTACTCTTGTATGACTATATTAGCACAAAATAAACTCTTAAGAGTTCTGAATTAGGCAATTTTAGTGATGATGATGATGGCTCATTCGTTGGATAGAAATTCACAATTTGATTGGAGTAAATAGGATTGCCAAGTTTGGATGAGGTCAAATCTCGAGTGCAATTGAGTTTAAATATTTGAATTTGACTTAGATCAAGTTTAAATTGATACAACAATTTTAGGATAGATCGAGTAGGACTTTAATTTAATCAAAAAATTATAAAACTTGAATTTGCATTTGATTATACTTGAATACACGAAATTGAATTAAACCGAACTTAATTCATTGACTTTAAGAAGAATCTAATTGATATGCCATCTCTATGTTGAAATATGAAACTTGATAATATATTTTGGACTTTTATATCACGCCTATGATCGCAGAACCAACTCACAGTAAAATATGTCTTATTCTCCTAGTATATTTATATCGAAAACAATTCATAATGAAGTAAAATTTTAGCTGTTTGTGGACGTAGCTAAATTTTAGTAAACTACGTAAATTTGTATGTGTCCATGATTTTCGTACTTATTCTTTTAATTATTGTGATTGATCTTTCGTAATACCCTATGAGTCAATGAACATGGTCTATTGATAGCATAACTGACCCTATTTAAGCATCTCTATGCACGATAGCAAACGTATTATAAATAGGATCAATTGCTTTTAATTGCCTAAAAATGTTCTTTATTTGATGCTTTGATTAGCATTATATATTTAAATAATATTTATCTTTTTAAAGTGGCCCATTAATCATATTAATCTCCGGTAAAAAAAAAAGGGCTAATGAACATGAAAGAAAAGAGGAACCTAGAATTTTGATCTTTAAAGCTTTAGCCAGATCTTGTTGGAATAAGATATATGAATTAAAGAAGAATCTAAACCAAAATCCATTCTTACTGCTTTCTAGTGGTCTGAATTCCCGTTAAAATCAAAAGAAGGAATCGTATAATCGTAATTAATTTATAATAACTATACTGTTCTACCGTCATTGACAAGTTGCCATTGAACATAAAAGATTATACATTGACTTAAAGAAATAATTCTTTCATGGGTGGAGGCTGATAGTAACATAGTGAATCAACCTTAATTATTTGTTCCCACTCCTCTAATTTCGGATTAGTAGTTCTTTATGATACTTTTTAGTATAATACCATCTTCTAAGTTTCTCTGCATATATAGAATAATCCTGATATATCTAAGTAATCAATCACCATGACATATATTTTTATATCATGGTATACTTTGTTTGAGGTATGTGCGAAATTAGGAAAATAAAAAGAAAACAAGAAAGTTCAAGCAAATCCTTAGTTGCTTTCACGGCGATTTTTAAATCTCAGGTGGGGACGTGTGCTTAGAATTTTATTAATGAAATAAGAACTCAATGTGAATTCAATTTTACTGTAAAATAAACTCTTCTCAGTAAGGAAAAGTTGGTCCAAACTTGGGAGATTTAAATAGTATAATTGCTAATCATAGTCTTTGGTGGCACATGCCAATTCTTCCGCTGAAGCATAAATATTGAAACGAAATTACATATTAATTTCATAATTAATCAACACAATTGATTAACCATAGGGTTGTAACATTCTATGTTGGACCCCGATCTTTGAGTGAAAATTTGAATTATGAAAATGAAATTTAAGAAGTGCTTTGCGTATGTATTGTATAAAAGAGGACAATACTGATTTGTGTTGGATGCCGCGGTATAACCCGCAAACACACGCTGGGTGGGAAGTGCTAGCCCAGGTGTGGGGTCCAACATTAAAAAAGCGTTTTTGATTCGTACTTATTCTATTCACTCCGCTATTTTCGCCTCCGCTTTGTATTTTGTTTCCGCATTCCGTTTTCTGTTTTTCGTTTTCCGGTTGGGATCCGGTTCCCGGATCGGGTCCCAACATTTATGGTATCAGAGCTCAGTATTAGGATCTTAACTGGCCATATAAAATTGATAAGAATGTGTGAGGATAAGATTGAATTAGTAAAGATGTGCTAAGTGATTGTTTGATTTTGATGAAAGAAATATGATTGTCTTTAGGAATGTGAAATTAATGTGTATGACTATTTGACGAATTCAAGTGATTGGTTTGATTTGGGTGTTAAGAATATGATTGGTTTTCGGAATGTGATGAGGAACTTAAGATTAGAATTTCTTGATTTATTGTGATGAATTGATATAGATGAAAGAACGATGACATAATGAGAACGATTAAACGATGATTGAACCATATTAGGGTTCTTTAAGAAATGGACCATTGATTTGCGACCATAAGTGTGGAAACAGTGAATTATGAATCTAGTGTTTTGATATGATATGAGTGGTATGTGATTTAAGGAAGTGAAAAATTGTGAAGAGATTAAGAATATGTATTATGAGTAAATTAGATAAAAAAAATGATTGATTAAGAGTTTTGGAAAGAAATTAGTAAGAAAGTGCTTGATCTTCTTTGTTTAGAAAGAAATTTATGCAAGAATGAGTTACTTGGAGTTTAGGTAAGTATAAATTTCGAGGACGAAATTCTTTTAAGGGGGAGAAATGTTGGACCCGATCTTTGAGTGAAAATTTGAATTATGAAAATGAAATTTAAGAAGTGCTTTACGTATGTATTGTGTAAAAGAGGACAATACTGATTTGTATTGGATCTTGATATAACCAAAGAACACACACGGGGTGGGAAGTGCTAGCCCAGGTGTGGGGTCCAACATTAAAAAAGCGCTTTTGATTCGTACTTATTCGATTCACTCCGCTATTTTCGCCTCCGCTTTGTACTTTGTTTCCGCATTCCGTTTTCTGTTTTTCGTTTTTCGGTTGGGATCCGATTCCTGGATCGGGTCCCAACATTCTAGATTCAATAATTATGTGGACAAATACTTGAAAATTGAAGAATAATTTAATTTATTGTTATTTTTTGTGAAGCTAAATGACAAAGACGCAGATGATTGACATACAATTAATTCGAGAACTAGTTAATTCTAGAATACAACGAGAGTCAAACAAAATAAGATATAACAACATAGTTAATTTGAGGGGGAAAACTAGAACTAGAGGTTCTACCATCTTCTAATATAGGAACTTAGTTGATAAGTCACTTGATGAGCTACCAAAGTTTCTGGTTTGGGTGGGCCCGCACTATTTTTTGGTTTGGGGTCGGGACCCTCATCGGTTAGGTATTGTCCTCTTTGGTCACACCCACATCCCGTAGGGGGCGCTGCGCATCCCATAGGGACAGCGGGAGTCGAATCTGTGATCTCAGAGTTTTGGTGCGTTGAGACGCACGTCTCTCACCACTGAGCTACGTAGCCCAGTGGTGTGAGACGTGCGTCTCAACACATCAAAACCCTGAGGTCACAGGTTCGACTCTATTACCCATAGGATGTCTGGCGCTCTCTACTAATATGAAATGTGACTAAATGGACAACACTGACTGATGAGTCCAACCAAAAAGGGACCTTTTTGGTTTGAGGCCGGGACCCAATAGTACGGGCCCACCTAAACCAATTTCCTTGATCTAGTAATGCAAATTATGAATAAGAGGGTACTTGTCAATTCTCTTTTACTAATGAATTCTTTGCTGTCTTTCCCTCTAAATAACATGAATTGCACAATTGAGGCCAAGACTTGGAGATATTTTGCTTCAGCCCATTCACGAACCTTGTTCCAATTGGATTCAAAGCAATATTAGTTTAGAGAGTGCTAAATGCTATTCCAAATAGAGGTTGTGAATTCGCATTATTCTTTCTTCGTCAATATTGTAAAAGTCACAAAGAGTGTTAATAGAGTCATAAATTATGTCTTTTGTCTTTAATCTACCTCTAGTTGCCAACGAAGTTGTGAATGAGGCTTTGGGCTTCAAAGATGCTTTCCATACTATATTG
Organism: Erythroxylum novogranatense; assembly: GCA_029891385.1. Lineage (NCBI taxonomy): Eukaryota > Viridiplantae > Streptophyta > Magnoliopsida > Malpighiales > Erythroxylaceae > Erythroxylum > Erythroxylum novogranatense. Next base: position 106,745,957 of record CM057226.1, on the reverse strand, counting down.
ACCCATGGTATATCTGGGCGTAGGAGGTTTGACAGCTATAATGTAGAAGGAATTTGAGAAAATTCTATTGAAATCTTGGACTATGCAACTTTTTGATTTGATTTATTTTAATAAATTTATTATTACAAATTGATTGATTTATTAATTCTATGATCAATCTTTATAAACCAACCAATTTTTATAAACTAGAATATACCAGTTGGCTTTTATTTAACACTCTTCTTTTCAATTAAACTTCAATCTTTTCGATAAATAATGATAGTTTTTTTCTTCAATCTTATTTTAAAATTTTAATTTTGTTCAATCTTTATTCTATACTAATTTTATGACAACTTAATATCAGTTGAACTTTTCAACCTTAAATCTCTTATCTACGGTTTAATTTTCGTTCCAAATTTTAAAACATTACTAAAAACATAGGATTAGGGCTTGGTTGTATAAAGTTTGTGTCTCACTAAACGAATCCACGACCTAATTCACAAGTCCCTCTTAGTTTTCAACCAACTTGGTTGTTGGGTGGGTTAATAGACAATTCTCGAAGCATTAATTAAAAATAAGGGTTTAGTTATGAATGTAAGAAAAACTTAAATTAATAAAATAATATCCTATTGCGACTTTTAATCAAGTTATCTATCTATTGACATTAGGTATTCCAAGTGATTTTCTAAGCTATTATGGGGTCGTTTGCTCGTTATTATTGAGAGTTTAGTCCTCTTTTCTCAGTTCGACCATAATTTAGCCCTTGGTCAAATAAAGTTTGTGTTTCACTTGAACAAAAAAACACGATCTAGTTCAAAAGCCCTCAAAGTTAATGTTAAAAATCAGACAGAAAGTTAAACTGATAAGGTTTAAGGTTTAAAAGATTTAATCGGTATTAGATACTTATAAAATTAATTAAATATTGAATAAAATTAATTTTTTAAATAAAATTGAAAGAGACCGTCCTTAATTTAAAGTTTAATTAAAAGAAAACTGTTAAATAAAAATGAATTAGTTTATTTTGTTTTATAAAATTAATGATTTTATTAAAATTAACTGCTTAATTAACAAACTAACCAAATTTTAATAACAAAAATTATTAAAACAAATTAAAATAAAAAGTTAAAAAGTTAAAATAAAAAATTAGCCTGTTTAAAATTTTTATAATTAAACAATTCAAATTGATTAAATTTTTTAAGCATGACCCAAATTGTTGGGTGCGTGCCTCCAATCAGGCCAACAACTAGCAAAGACTGTTGTACTGTAAGTACTAACCAGGGTTGTATAGGCATGTCAGCTCCATTTTAGGAAAGAAGACCTCAAAGAATAGGAAATAAACGTATTTTATCCTAGAGGGTATTAAAAGAGGTATACAAGTTGCTTTCAAGGTTCCAATCTTTATAATTACTGCATGAGTGTTGATTTTGATGAATAGAGACACCGGCTGTCATCTTTAAGTGGTCCCTCGTATTAAAGCAGTGACAACACAAGTCCCAATAGAAAAGACGAGAGTTTAGTGTTCCTGTTTTGGTGCTTCCTCTTCCCTTGCCCTCTTACGAGTTGAACTTATATATACCTTACTGAGCTCACATTATACCTCCATTGAAGTGCTTCTAGACAGCAAAACTAGTAGCTATCGGTGAAACTACACATCAAAACTAGTAGCTATCAGTGAAACTATCTCTAAAGCTCAAATTTCCTACCCTTTCATTGTTTGTGATGGATGCTAAAAAGCCTTGTGTCGCAGTAATTTTGGTTCAGGCAATATATGCAGGCATGTTCTTACTTTCGAAAGCTGCTTTTAATGGGGGAATGAACAACTTCGTTTTTGTCTTTTACAGACAAGCTGCAGCAACCCTTTTCTTGGCCCCTCTTGCCTTGCTCTTCGAGTGGTACACTCAATACTCAAATTTCTTCTATTTCCCTTCTTTCATATTCAGCTTTTTATACATATACGAAAAATGTCAATCTTATGAGATTGATAATGGTTTTACCTATGAATTATAGGAGAAATAAGCCACCCCTATCATTTGTGACCTTCTTCAAGATTTTTATGCTCTCGCTTTGTGGGTACGTGTGTCTTTCGAAGTTTCTTCTTCCAATTTCATGGCCTTAGTACATATATAAATATAAATATATCAGAATATACACTTCAACTTCTACTTGATTCTTGTGGTAGGATTACTTTGAGCCTAGATCTATATGGGATCGCTCTAGTTTACACATCTGCGACTTTGGCAGCTGCAACGACAAATTCCCTTCCCGTCATTACTTTCTTCTTGGCACTTTTACTAAGGTAAAGCTTTTAGTCTTATCAACTGTAGCATATAATTACTGCCATGTTTGATTTGTTGTGCTAAAATACGAGGAGAAAACCTTTAAGGTATTGGAGGTTTAAAGGCATCAGATATTTCCTGGTGCGTGTTTTCATGACCCCACTATCTGAAAGTAATCAACTGACAATCAAATTCATGTTTGGATTGCTGCAACATAGCCAAGCATGATATGTGCGTATCCATGATAATTCATGCATTCTTAAGTTAAGGGCATGTACGATCTTCCACTTCTTCCATTGCTAGAGCTCTTAGTACATGAAGCTCTGTGGATGATCACCTGGTGATTCTTGAAGTTGCTTAAGCATTTAGAAATGCTTTGTAAGGGGATTCTCAGGAAAATCTAAGAAGTATAGTTTGAGAACCAATCTTGGAGTGAAATCAAACAACACAGTCGAAGGTTAACAAAAGAAACACAACTAGAACTGTAATTTACAATTGAAAGGCATAATATTGTCTTATATGTATTAACAAAAGAATAGTATATACACTATTAGATTGAGATGATGAAGACAAGAAGTGACACTAGTAGTAAGACTCTAGTAATAAATAACTCTTTAACAGACTTCTAATCTGATTTAACATTAAAAAAAGATGATAAATTATGATTTAAACATTTATAAAAGTTATAGAGATGATAATAATAACAACCACGATCCAATAAAAATTCGGCAACACGTCGGGTTTAGAAAAATCTAGTGAACGTAAACTTGCTATTAAATAATAGAGAGATTATTTTCGAAAATTATAGGGATATAAGTCATAACAACCATTTTTATTTCATATAATTCTATTTTCTATGAATTTAGATGGGCGGAACAACATGAAAAAGAATTATTAGTCTAATAAAATATTGTATAAATAAAAGTTTTAGAATCTATAATATTTTAATCATATGCCCTTATCGGCCATATGTAAAACCGAACCATTCCCTTCCTATTATTAACATTTCTTACAATTGAGGTTTGATCTAATCGCTTCCCTGGTAATCGAAATTCAACCTCTGGTAAGTACATCGGATTATAACTAATTAAAAGAAGGATTGACAAGTAAAAGAAAGAAACTGTCGTGAAGTGAAGCACATGAATGAAGTTGAAAGAGTACATAAGGTTAAAAAGATATTTTTCCCATCAACAACTTTATTTCAGTATCAAACACATGTAATTAATGAGTTTAATTTTTCTCTTTCACATGTCACTAAGCTGATGACGTTAGGGAACAACATAACTATCGAACTTTGCCATGTGCCATAAAACCTTATCAATTGTCTTTTTAGGCGGGGATGCCAACAAGTCATACATTACCTGCCACATATCTCATCGGGACCTTCCAAGCTTTAATAACTATGGCCTGGCTTCTTAAATGCTCAAGAATAAATTGCTTTCGTTCTGTTTTGGCTGCATGTTTCATGTGGTTTTATGTACTTTTTGGGGCATAGCATCAAGTTTTTTTAAGACACTGCTTAAATTTGTGTGGTTTTGTCAAAGTTATGATCAGAAATGAAAAGCTATGGAGAATAGAGAAGAGATGACATATTTCGGGAGCTAGATATTTTGCTCTTCTGGAATTCTTACTTATTTATGTAATAACAGTTGGGCTATATACATAAAAGCCCAAAAATACAAAAACTAACTATCAAAACTAAATTATTAATTACATTTCTTCACTCCCCCTCAAGTTGGGGTTTCATATACATTTTTAACACCCAACTTGGACAAGAGATACTCATGTTGCTGTACTCCTAATCCTTTGGTAAGTAAATCTGCAATCTGCTCACTTGTGGAAATATGCTGCGTCTGAATTAATCCACATTGAATCTTCTCACGTACAAAGTGACAATCTATCTCGATGTGTTTCGTTCTTTCATGATATACAGGATTTGCTGCAATTTGTAAAGCTGCTTGGCTATCACAATATAACACAATGGGTCTTTCACTTTTAATTCCCAGTTCTTCAAGCAATCCTGATAACCAAACCAACTCAGCAGTAGTAATGGCCATACTCCTATACTCAAACCTGCGAGGATCTAGAATCGTCTTCGCTTCTTTGACTTCCATGAAATCAATGAATCTCCTAATTTTACAAAGAATCCTGTAATAGACTTTCTGGTCATGGGACAAGAGGCCCAATCAGAATCACAATAAGCAGACAATTCTAAATGTCCATTAGCAGATAAGAAGATTCCTTGCCCTGGACATTTCTTAACATAACGCACAATTCTCAAAGCTGCCTCATAATGTGAATTTTTCGGCTTCTGCATAAACTGACTCAAGTGTTGTACTCCATAAGCTATATCTGGCCTTGTGTGAGTTAAATACAAGAGTCTCCCTATCAACCTTTGATACAAGGCTACATCTGTCATTTCTTCATCAACAAGTTCCAATCCTGTGCCTTTATCAAACTCAACAGAAGTCAACTTTTGATTCTGCTCCAAAGGTGTAAATGCAGTTTTTGCTCCCCCTAGACCTGCATCTTCAATTAACTCAAGAGCATATTTTCTTTGATTCAAAATAATTCCAGACTTGGATCTAAGTATTTCAATACCAAGAAAGAACTTCAAATCTCCCAGATCCTTCATTTTGAAATTCTGATGCAAAATCTGTTTCAATTCTTCTATCATCACAGAATTACTTCCAGTTATCAACAAATCATCCACATAGATTAGAAGAATAACAATATCAACTCCATTCTTTTTTGTAAACAATGAATAATCATGTTTACTTTGAACATATCCATGGGCAACTAAAGCATCACATAACTTCAAATTCCACTGTCTAGAGGCTTGCTTCAAACCATATAAAGATTTGAGCAACCTACATACCATATTCTCCCCACAGTTGCCAAATCCTCGGAAGTGTCATATAAACCTCCTCAAACAAATCACCTGCAAAAAGCATTATACACATCCATCGATACAAAGGCCAATTATGCACAAAGAAGAATAGCAATAATAGTCCTAATAAGAACCATTTTGCCACGGAGAAAAAGTCTCTCGAAAGTCAACTCCTCTCGTCGGTTGTAGCCTTGGCAACCAATCGTGCCTTAAACCGTTCAACTGTGCCATTGGAGTTATACTTAACCCGATAGACCCATTTACAGCCAATGGGATGCTTACCAGGTGGGAGGGGAACCACCTTCCAAGTGACATTAGCTTCCAAAGCTTGAATTTCCTGTTGCATAGCATCTACCCAACGCTTGTCTAAAATTGCCTCATGGTAAGTAGTGGGTTCAACAATGCTAGAGATTGAGTTTGCAAAAACACCGAATGTGAAGGCAAGTGATCATAAGAAAGGGAATCATGAAGGGATATGGAGTAGTGATAACAAGAGAGGAAGAGGAAGAAGATTTATGAGGATAAATAAAATTTTGTAACCATCCCGGAGGTCTAGATTGCCGTGTGGATCGTCTTAAAGATGCAGTGGACCAAATGAAGGAGAAGAAATAGAGGATGCAGGTGGAATGGGAATCAAAGATGATGGCTCGAACTAGACTCCGGTGAGTGTGATCTGACTAAAGGATGGTGAGGTGGTGGAGGTACAAGTCGTAAGAAATCTGGATCAAGAATGAATTGGAGTCGAGAGCAGGAAATAAAGGAGAAGGGTTGGAGGTAAATTTGAATGGGAAAATGGTTTCATGGAAAACTACATCCCTGTTGACAAAAAATTGCTTGGTTGAAAGATTGAAAAGAATATAACCCTTTTGTACAGCAGAATATCCCATAAACACTGAAGGAATGGCTTTAGGTGAAAATTTATCAACATAGGGAGTGATAGTAGCATAACAAAGACAACCAAAGACTTTAAAATGATCAAAAGATGGTGGTTTAAGATATAAGGCTTCATAAGGTGATATCCATTTAAGAACAGAGGTAGGTAAACGATTAATGATGTAACAAGCTGTGGAAATACATTCTCCCCAAAATTTAGAAGGCATGTTGGAATGAAATTTGATGGCTCTAACTATCAAAACTAAATTATTAATTACATTTCTTCAGGTTTCAACAATGTTTATGGCATTTCAGCAATGTACTTTCTTCTTCTCCTTCTTTTCTGTTAATTATAATTCGCAATAGCGTTTTCGTATTATATCACGTATCAATCAAAAAATTATACAAAAATAAAATTTATTATAAATTAAAAATTATATGTAGAAGTTGTAAATATAAAAATATTTTTGGTTAATAATTATTCTAGAATGTATCCAAAGCATAATGTATATGTAACTAGTATCACCTTAAACTGTTAAAACCTTGGAAGGATCGAAGCTTTATTTGGTCTGGCTTATGTAAGGCAACCCTGGTCCATCCACCTCTGCCGGTGCTCTGTGGGGCACCTAGTGCTTGCATATCGAACATGTCTTGTGTTGAATTTGGTGTTATTGTACCTGAGACATAGTCAATTATTATTGATGTCCGTAGTGAAACCAACAAATGGGTTCTCCTATAATAATTAAATTGGTCAAAAGGTGGTATCTTGCCTTGTTCTTAAGTTTGTGGAAGTGTCGATTTCAGGATGGAGGTCTTGAAGTTGAAGACAAGTTCAGGGATAACCAAACTTGCAGGAATACTAATCTGCATGTCTGGAGTAGCAACACTCGCATTTTACAGAGGTCCCATCTTTCATTTCCCATGTCTCCACGACCTTTTTGGACATCACAGGAACCAAGTACTGGAAGCACATGTTTCTTCTGGAAAAACATGGGTAAAAGGTTGCTTCCTTCTGCTCATGTCCAACACGTTCTGGGGCTTGTGGCTTGTGTTGCAGGTAAGTATTAGTCATGACTCTTTGAATTTTCTTAAATCTTTTGCGTGTTTCTACTAAGTGGTTTATTACTCTGAAACTGTTTTGAGACAGGCAAGGATTCTAAAAATCTATCCGTCCAAGCTTCTCTTGACCACTCTTCAGTGTTTCCTGAGCTCTATTCAGTCTTTTGCCATTGCCATTGCTTTTGAAAGAGATCCTAATGAGTGGAAGTTGGGTTGGAATGTCAGACTTCTCGCTGTTGCTTACTGTGTAAAGCTCCCTTTCCATACATATTCTACAACCCCTTTGCTCTATCAATTTCAAGCTTTCATTTAGAGAAATAGAAAAAATTATACATACCACAATTTATGAAACCTTTTATTTGAACTAAATTTGATTTTAGAATTTGCAACAATTTTAAAAGGAACAATTGAATAATTATTTTTAATTAGTTCAAGTGATTTAAGAATTATTTTACAAGTAATTGTGTCTAAATTTAAATTAAATTTAACGTTTAATTAGTTAAAATTATTTAAAGAGAATTATAATAAAATGAAGGTAGACTAATAATTTTTCTATTGTAAAATTTTATTATATCATTGGAAGTATTTATCTTTTGTATTATAACATAAAGTGATATTAAATTAGTTAATGTAAAAATTTTTATTCAATCCATAAATAATCATTTAAGACGAGTTTGAGGAAAATAAAATTTCTATTACAATAATATTCTTCCTTCATTATTATTTGTGTGATTGTATAAGTCCACCTGAGCTCATCATTTTTCCAACAGCTAAATTAAAGTTTGTGTTGTTTCAGGGAGTTGTAGTGACCGGGGTTACATTCTATCTACAAGCATGGGTCATAGAGAAGAAAGGACCAGTTTTCCTAGCAACGACAACACCATTAAACCTGATCTTTACCATCATATGCTCTGCGTTTCTACTGTGCGAGGCCACAAGTTTAGGAAGGTAATTACACACACATAGATAAGCAGCCATTTAAGGAAACCCCGTAATTAATGTATGAAGGTTCAGAGATTTATAATCTTTTCTCTTTGCTTGTTCTTGCAGTATCCTTGGTGGGTTATTGCTAGTTGGAGGTCTTTACAGTGTTTTATGGGGAAAAAGCAAAGAAGAGATGATGAATAATGAGAAGGAGACTAGTACAGTATCTACAACTGAAAGAGAATGGTCTGAGTTGAGACAAGTCATGCCTGTGCCAACTGATAAGGTACTGTCGATTGTGTAAGAAGAATATAAGTGAAATGCATGCAGGTGGATCACCATATGTATGTTTCACTCTCTCCTTCGTCCCGAGACCCAAGGGTGCCAAAACCATGCCCTTTTGGAAGAGCAAACGTATAATTATAAATGATAGAGTGAAGGGTAGAGAGTTTTGTAAAATTGACTCATCAATTATTTAATAAAAAATAGATGAGTTGTATATACACCGAACTTTTTCCAGCAATGTCCGGTTCATACGTTCTGTTATTACATTTTATTGTGGTGTATACCTGAATATGAAGTGTCTGACAATACCTTTATCTTCGCAAACCTTTAAAAATGGATCACTCATGTACTTCTACCATTATTTGTACGGAGACGCTTAATCCTTCTATCTGTTTGAGTTTTCACCGTTTTCGTCCATTTGAGGAAAACTTCCAGCACTTCATCCTTATTCTTTATAGTATACACCCATACTCTTTCGGAAAATCATCAACAAAGGTCACATAATATTGTTTTCCTCCCAAAGAAGATGTTTTGGAAGTTCCCCATACATTAGAGTGAATATAATCCAAAATATCTTTTGTATCATAGATTGCATTGTTGAATTTCAAACTTGTCTACTTCCCTTTAACACAATGTTCACATAAGTCTAATTTGCAAGCCTGAACTCCTTTTAATAATTATTGATTTACTAATATCTTTAAGGATTTTTCACCTACATGTCCCAAGTGTATATGCTACAACTTAACTGCTTCTAGCTCTTGATCATCATTAGAAGCTGTTGCTGTTATTCCAATAACTACATTACCTTGGTAATAATATATGTTATTATTTATTCGAATTCTTTTCATTACCACAAGTGCACCAGAGATAACATTCGTTACCTCATTTGATGTATTTATAGTATAGCCCTTTAATTCTAGGACTCCCATACAAATGAGATTCTTCATTAAACTTGACACGTATCTTACATCTGTCATAGTCATAGTGTTTTGTCGTGATTCCTTAAGCAAATTAATCCAATCTCAATTGTAGTGCAATGATTGTCATTTATTGTGTAGACAACTCTACTTTCTAGCTCTCTAAAATTAGAGAACCAATACACTTGATGACTACAACCTAAATTGAGCAGTCATAGACTAGAAGGACTTATTGAGGATGTAACAACCAATGAAAGATCCGAGTCTGTATCTTCACATTTAACAACATTCGAATTTGCAACAGTTATTTCCTTATCAAGTTTGTTTTTATTCTTCAGCTTTGGACAATTCTTTTTCTAATGTTCTTTTTCTCGACAAAAGGCACATTTATCTTTGCTCAATTTAAGTGTCGACTTCAATCTCCCTTTCTTTGCTTTAGTCTGGCTCTGCGAATGACCTTTGACTACTAAATCTTTCGTTGCTTCACTTATATATTCTTCCTTTGTCTTCCTTTTCAATTCATGTTTGTATAAAGCAGCTATAACTTCACTAAGAGACACAACAACCTTCCTATGAACTAGAGTAGTTTCACGAAACTCAAACTTCTTAGGAAAGGATCCCAACAATATCAAAGCCAGATCTTCATCTTTAAATATCACATCCAAATTTATTAAATCAAACTAATTAAAATTGGTGATGTGATCATTTATAGTGGTACCCAAAATATAAGAGAAACGAAATACTCTCTTTTTCATATGGAGCTTATTCTGGCTACTTTTTTCTAGGAATTTCTCTTCCAACGTGTTCAACAATTTAGATGCAGAAGTTTATTTCGAGATAACATACTTTTGCTCTTTGGAAAGACATGATTGAATTGTACTACATGCCAAACGATTTATAGTCTTCCAATTTTTCTCCTCAAAATCATCTGATCTCTTTTCTTCAATGACAATCTCAAGACCTTGCTAAAAAATAGCATCTTGAATCTCACTTTGTCATATGCCGAAATGGCTTATACCATAAAAAATCTCCATCACAAATCTTGCATTTGTTACAATAGTCCTTGCTAGAATAGACTAGATAGAAGCTTTCGATGTAGTTAATGCAATTGTACCTCTGATTTATGTCATCTATGCTATAATTACTATCTAATAGCTGTCAATGCGAAATGTCAATAGCCTAAGGAAAAATATTTTTTTGATGTGGAAGATTAGATAACACTGCAACCATAGAGCATACTAAGAAAAAAACCTTAACTTTGATATTAATTGTTGCAGAACATTGGTTAATTTTCACCAATAATAACAAATTCACTTGTTTTGTGGCTCATCCCAAAATTTTCGATGTGCAAGGATTTTTAGCTCACTCACCTTAGTTTTGCAGAAGACCTTATGCTGCTTTGTGGGGCTCATCACACTCTATATCTATTATTCAAAAATCTATTCAGGAATTCTGCAAAATATCTGGCCTTAGTATAAACTTACTGAAAAGTAAGATTTACTTTTCCTGTGATGTTACTAATGTTAAAATGTTAAGGAATATAGGTGGATTGAATGTTGGTAGCTTGCCTTTTAAATATCTTGAAATCCCTGTTTCGTCAAAGGAGCTTAAGTTCACTGACTACCTCCTTTTATTGGAGAACTTAAAAGGAAAATCAACGCATGGCAGAATAGAGCACTCTCTCAGGCTGGTAGGGTTCAACTTATTGTAGTTGTTTTGACAGATCTTCATACTTATTGGAGCTCACATCCATTCCTTCCAAAGAAGATTAATAAGGAGATGGAGAAATGCATAAAGAACTTTCTTTGGAATGGTAAATATGACAATCCTAAGGGCTCTAAAGTTAAATGGGATGAGTTATACGTGAAAAAGCATGAAGAGGGTATAGGATTTGTCTCAATTAACTTGATAAAAAATAATGCTAGTGTCAAAGAGGATATAGAGACTGTTCAATGGCAAGGAAGCACTTTGGAGCAATTAGACAATTTGTCTTGATTAACTTGATATAAATATTGCTAGTGGCAAAGAGGATATGGAGACTCTTTAATAACAAGGAAGCACTTTGGAGTAAGTGGACAAATCAATTCTACTTGAAAGAATCTAGCTTTTGGCATTTAAAGGAAAACACGGAGCATTCTTGGCCTTTTATCCTCATGTTAAGGAAAAGATAGACTATGTATTCTTTTTTCAAAATACATATTGGAAATGAAGAGGACACATAGTTTTGGTTTGATAATTGATCATCTTTTAGTCCACTATCTACAAGAAGTAAAATCTCATCCCTTGTAGCCAAAATTCCAGCTCATGCTATAGTCTCCAAAATTATTGATTAGTGTTCTTGGCTAGCCATTAAAAGAGGTATAGATAGATCGCTTTCTTATCTTCCAACTTATTTACATAACCAACTTTTAAAGGATAAAACCGTCTGGAACTCCACAAGTAATGGGGAATTCTCCAATTCCTTATGTCCCATCTTCCTTATGTTTCTTGGTACAACATTGTTTGGAAAGGATCGTTGATGCCCAAAGCCTCCCATCACATGGTTAGCTACTAGAGGTAGATTGAAAACAAAAGACAGGCTCACAATTTCAATTGATCAGGTTTGTTGCCTTTGTAATTTAGTTCCTGAGACTACCTTACATCTTTTCTTTCAATGTGGATACTCTTCCTCCATTTAGGTTGTAATGATTCATTATTTGAACTTGGATTGTCCCTCCATTAACTAGAATGAAATCCTAGTTTGAGCTAATAATCAACGCAAAATAACGGGGGAAAGATTTGGAAGGAAAAGAACTCAAAGATTTTAAAAAATTCTAAATATGAGAAATATGTTTTTGCTCATAGCGTGAGTTGTTAGATCAAAGAAATTATAGTGGCCTATAACCTCATATAAAAATTAAGCTCCTCTCTCAGAAGAAGATGGAGATTAGATTGAATATTTATTGTCTCTAAGTAGTCACATTTCTTAACATTTTATGCTAATTTTTTTGCATCCTTAGTACTTTTTGCCTCTTTAATGGCCCTATGTTGTAATCAGTTTATGGCTGCCCTTTAAGGCTTGTGAATGAAATTATTTCTTAAAAAAAAAAGGTGATGTGTATTGGAGGTTTCAAATGTTTACTGAATCTAAAATTATGTTATTATTAACATAGAGTTACTAATATGCATGCAAGGTTTGTTTTCAATTATTGAGGAGATGTCAATGAGAACTTAGGCGTTGTCTATGGTTGCATCTTACAATGTCAATCGGTACAAGCGTGTGAAATGTTATAATATTTAGATTATTTTATGCATATTATGATGTGAGGTGAGTCCCTTGAAGGATGTGTGTATTTGCTTGTTTTAATCTGTGCAGTACGATGATTGGTTAGGTCCTATTAGTTGAAGCTAAAATATGGCATGTGCCATTCTATTGATCGAGACAAATTATTTGAAGTGAAATAATCAGTATCTACCCTTAGAAAGGTTCAGAGAATTGTATGTTAGTTTGGCACTACTATATGATGCAATTAATATCATCATATTCATAAACATTTTGAGATACTTGTGTTCGGACTTTTTTAATAAATTGTCGTTATCTTCATTACACCTAGTCCGAAGTCTTACAATAAAGCGGGTTTAAAGATGTCTGATAGTACGCAGCCTTACCTCTACATAGTATTTTAAATAAATTAGTTATTAATATGGACTTTTCCTAATAGTTTATGAATTTTTAAAAACCTTTATCTTTAAAATTGTCTTAAAAATCTTTATAATTTATAATTTTAGATTAATTTTCTTTTAAACTAGAAAATATCAATGAAAGAGACGTAGTACGAATATTAAATATAAAATTAGTCATCATTTAGTGACTATCATTATTATAATTAGTACATAATATTATTTTAAAAATTTCTATTTAATAAAATAGTCACTAATAGTCACCAAATAATCATTTGGAACTAATTATTTTCTAGCAAAATATTCCAAAAAAATTAATTAACTCCTGACTATTTTCTTCTAACCAATTTAAAATTGAGGCATTAAATTAACTAAAGCAATAGGAGAAAATACACAAGAAAAAAGGTTATTCGGAAACTCGTTTCATATCCTGCTAGTAAACTGCCTGTAGATTGTTGTATTTTATTTTTGCAAACTCAAAACGTAGAGGATTCATGGCATTTTTACTTTGGTAAACATCCATGTGCCGTTTGGCTTCCAACCTTGGCATTCTCCAATGCAACGAGAGCTGTAGGGCATGATTAGCTAATATGGACATGTAATCACCTTTGTTGGAGTTTGCATACTCTTTAAGATGTTGCATGGCAAATCTCTTGCCTCCTCCAAGATGCTCTCACATTCTTCCACGAGAAATGATGCTTCATAAAGAGAAAGCAATCCCTTAATGTGTTAGCACCTCCTCTAGTGACTAGCTTGCTAGTGTTAGTGATCAGCCTACTAGTGTTAGTATATAGCCCACTAAGCCCATCCAAACCTACATTTGTAGGGGTAAGATGGGGAAGGGGACAAATGCCATATAGACAGGTTATTATGAGTTAGTTATGGAGAGAGAATGTGATTGGAGGGGGGGGGGGGTGGGGAGGGTGCGGAATATAGAGAGAGCTGTATAGTGAGAGGAAACATTCTACTTCTTCTGGAAAATATAGCTATTATATTAGCCTAGAAACTACTTTTCTAGGAGGTATTCTATTGTTGTACCTATTGATTAAGTAAATAATACAATCTCTATTGTTATTCCTATCAATTGGTGCTTTCATTGAGAGGCCAAGTAGGGAGAGATTGTATGCAAACTAGAATGGAGGCTAGAGTATCCGCAGTGGAGGCATCTCTTAGGAGACAGGAATCATCCCTTTTAGCCTAAGAGGGAATGGTTAAATCACATGACACTACCCTGAAGGACCTACGGACGCAGCTCAGCACTCTTATGGCTAGCGTTGAGACATTGGCCAAATCTCAAAGTCTATTACAGTTGGAGCTGAGAGATGAGTTTCAGATGCTGTTGGCAAAGAACCTGCAGAAACCGAACGTGAGTGCAGGAGAGGTGCCACCAGTGTTTTTCCACCATGCACACGCATCTTCTTCAGCTGGAAATGATAGACCGACGCATCCCACAGATTCGGAAGGTGGGAACAGACCCGCAGGTGGCTCTTAAGGTTTCGGTAACCATCGACCAAATGAGCACATTTCCTCGGCTGCTACCGAACATGCATGGGAGGAATATAGGAATGCAGCTCATCGAGTCAACCTTCCTACGTTCTATGGAGGCGACCCGTTTGCATAGGTTACGCTAGCTAAATCATACTTTATGATTCACGAGATTCTACTTGAGCTACGTTTGCATATGGTCCAGATTTGCATGGAGGGAGAAACATTATACTAGTTTATGACTCTTCGAGAGTTCGCCGCACACATGATGTGGGAGAGGTTCAAACGTTCTTTGTTGGAACGTTATGGGGGTAAGGACAAGGGTGATCCGATATAACAATTGAAGTCGGTTGCCCAGTGAGTTTTAGTGGATGAATACATTGATGAATTTGAGAGAGTTGCGTCGCAGATTGGCCATTTTCTAAAAGAATGGTACACGAGTTGTTTTTTGGGTGGGTTGCATGAAGAAGTGAAGAACTGAGTTCGAACCCACGATCCCCTAACTTGAGTTCGGCTCATTTCTATCACAAGGAAGGTTTAAAGGGAATTAGTTGGTGAAGGTGTGATTTGGCCAGGAGAAGGGGGGAGAAAACCCGAAGGCTTTCATTCAAACTTTAGGCCTCGAATAGGAAACTTCAATATGTATTGTCTAGCTCAACCGAACCATGCAGCTGGAAATATTAAGAATGAAGTAGAGGAGCTACCCAATAAACAAAGAGGTCCCACTTCTGATGGTCACGGACCAGGGAACTCAAAATGGAGGGGAACTTGTAACTTGACCTACGATCAACGTATGGAAAGGATGGCAAAAGGGTTATGCTTTAAGTGTGGGTAAACTTTCGGTCCCCTCCACTGCTATCTAGATAAAGAATATAGGTTAACAATTTGGGAGGGTGATGAAGCTAAAGTTGGAGAGAATAATCAGGAAGCGCCAGTGGTAGTAGAACAACAAGAAGATTGGGAATTGGTGTGTAATTTAATAGAGTTCGGGGAATTAGAGAGGGATCAGTCCTCACCCCCAAAGTTGATGGTTCTAATAGGTAAGTTAAATGAGATGCCTATTGTCATTATGGTAGATAATGGAGCTAGCCATAATTTTATGGCCAGGAGATTGGTTCAGGCTATGGGAATAACTGTTACATCGACTAGAACTTTCAAAGTGAGGCTGGGGGATGGGCATCGTTCCTTCTCACAAGGAGTTTGCAAGGAGATTAAATTGGAGTTAAATGGAGAGGAGTTCAGTGTGAATGCATATGTGTTTGATACGGGGGGGCCTGATCTAATTCTAGGGGTTGCATGGCTTGAAACATTAGGGGTGGTGAAGGTTGATTGAAAGAATATGTACATGACATTTGATTGAAAGGGAATTGAGGTAACCCTGCAAGGGATCAACATTCACACTTCTTCTCCTCATGCACTACAACAGATTTTAAAGCATAAGGAATTGGAAGTGGAAGGGCTGTTGTGGTCTTTAAGAATAGGTAGAACCTTATATGAAGAGATAGGGACTTTAGATGAAGGTCAGTAAGAGGAATTGAGGGTTGTCTTATTCAGGTTTGGATCGGTTTTTCAGGAGATAAAGGCACTACCACTGAGGAGGGAGCATGACTATGCGATTAATCTGAAGGAAGGGGCAGAGCTGGTGAACATTCATCTGTATAGACATGCACACCATCACAAGGATGAGATTGAGAGGTAGATCCAAAAATTACTAAAACTGGGGTCATAAGGCATAGTATCAGTCCTTTTTCAAGTTCGGTTATTCTTGTCAAGAAGAAGGACAGGTCTTGGCAGATGTGCATTGATTACGACACTCTAAATAAGCTCACAGTTTCAGACAAATTCCCCATTCCAGTTGTAGATGAGCTAATGGAGGAATTACATGGGGCTAGATATTTTTCTAAAGTGGATTTAAAGTTAGGTTTTCATCAGATCTGAGTTAGGGAGGAGGACACTTATAAAATAGGGTTTTGAACCTAAGAGGGACACTATGAGTATCTAATGATGCCCTTCGGCCTCATAAATGCAACCGCAACATTCCAATATACCATGAACTCAATTTTTAAGCCTCTATTATGAAAATTCGCCTTAGTTTTTTTTTGACGACATTTTGATCTATATGTAGATTGGAATCAACATTTGGAGCATCTAGCTTATGTGTTACAATTGCTATTGGATAATCACCTTATGGCAAATAAGAAGAAATGCAGTTTTGGGCGGTAATTGGTGGAGTACCTAGGCCATATCATATCCTATGAAGGCAATGGATCTCTCAATGATCCAAAGCATTTTGGAGTGACCTAGTCCTAAGAATGTCAAAGGGGTGAGGGAATTCCTAGGACTCACCGGATACTACAAAAAATTTGTCAAAGATTATGGAAAGGTTGCTTAGCCTCTCACTAAACTTACAAAGAAGGATGGTTTCAGCTGGGGAAGTGAGGCTCAAGAAGCCTTTAAAGAATTGAAAAAGAAGTTGACTTCAGCACCTGTCTTGGCTTTACCCGGTTTCATCAAGGAATTTTCTCTTGAGTGTGATGCTTCAGGGAGAGGGTTAGGTGCAGTCCTTATACAAAAGGCCCGCCCAATAGCATTTTTTAGCAAGGCTTTGGCTAAATCCACTTATGCTAAATTAGTTTATGAGAAGGAAGAAACGACAGTAGTAATGGCTATTCAACATTGAATAGCCATTACTACTGCCATTTCTTCCTTCTCATAAACTAATTTAGCATAAGTGGATTTAGCCAAAGCCATTACCACCTATTTATTAGTCACATCAATAAATAGGGAAAGAAGGAGATAGTAGCTTTGCATTGAAACAAAAGCAAAGTTGGAAGGCTACGTTGGCTGCTGGTAAAAGACAAAAACAAGAAAGATAAAGGAGCAGCATGTGGCGTGAATGGAGGATGGTTGGAGACTTTGGAGGATGAGACAAAAGAAAATAACGCAGCCTCCACCGAAAACACATGCAATTCGTACACCATGCCATTCATGCCCAGTCAAAAAGAGAGACAACCAAGCATTAGCTCCATGGGGACTCAAAAAAAAAGAAAGAAACACACCACAAAGAAGGAGACTTCGAATTGGTGAGAGGGGGGCTGAACGAAATACAAATTAGCAGAGTTTACTCACACATCATCCCACTGAAGACTCTCCATCACTCACGTTGAAGGCAAGTAGCAGGTGGAAACAACTCAAGGAAGACACGTTTTAGCTGGTGGTTTAAGGAGAGAAGGAGCAATCACGTTAGAGGGGAACAAAGTGAACCGACTGGTGGTGGAAAGAAATCAAGCAACAACAGGTGGCAAGAAGTGGGAGACTCCACTGGCGTTAGACCACAATTAAAGAACTTTCCTCTCACAACAGCAACTGATGGCAAAAGGAACAGTAACGAAACATAGACAGCTGGTGGAAGGGAAGAGCTATGCGTGAATGAGACAGTTGGAAAGTTGACAGCTGCGTTAAAAGAGGAAAGTAGCATTACAGTGAAAGAGGCGAAGAAGCTAGGAGGGACGAGCATGAATAAGGTGGAAGCAAACCTTATTTGTAACGTCAATGTTGGAGTTATGTAAATATAGTGCCCTGGAAAGCAAGTGTATTTACATGTAACTTTATCTTCTTCAGTTACAGTTTTGTAATGAAAATATTTATTATTAATAAAACAAAAGAGTTTGGTTTTATCTGTATGAGCATTATATATCTGGTCATAAGGTACCAAGATTCATTTGTAAGTAATATACATATACATAGAGATGTATGAGAAACATGTATATTATTAGAATCTGAATTAATTGATTCACAGTTGAATAATCAAGTTGGTCGTTTGATTATGGTTTAGACTGTAGTGTTGCGATTTATCTCCATATAAGTAAAGGAGTTTACTTAAAGGGAATGATGAGTTTCATATCATGATAGTAGTAGACTATCGATAATGGCACTATTAAATGAATCTGGAATCAAGTATGTTTTCAAGAATAAAGTGGGCCGTTACTTTAATCTTAAAACATACAACTTAAGCATTCGCTTATTATGAACCACAATCTTGATGAGTGGTGAACTCATATGTGTTTTGTTGGAACCCCTCCCCGGTGAGTCGCGTTCCCGACGTCCTACGTGACATCTGGACGCGCATCTCATGAGGGAGGGATTCCTCACCACGAAGCAAACCTCGAAATGAACTTAAGTTAACGTCATCCGAACAAAACTTGATGATTTTATCCTAATTTTCCTCCAATAAAAGTTAATCTGCTTAGGGCCCATAACTAAATCCGAATTCTTAGCTAAAATGAAATTTCATATCTCTTGGTTACATAGAATCAAAAATCGCCTCAATCCGATCTTTATAGATCACAAAATCGCCCAAAAAC